>KK115321.1:99959-125405 GCA_000611955.2 Stegodyphus mimosarum | reverse complement strand
AACATGGGATATTTAATTAGAATAAATACTGAATATTTTTCTCGAAAATTTCTTTGGATGTGTCTCAAGCTTGATTAAACAACAAAAACACAGATTCTAAATTTTATTATTTCAGTTCACTTTAGTGTATATGATTCTTTACGTTTTAATTGTCCGAAAAGAGTTAAATCTTATTGCTTATGAATTAGTTACTTAAATTTCAGTAAGGATAATACTAATTTTTTTCTTTTACCATCTCAAAGAAGAATCTTTTGCTGTGTGTAAAACTGATAATTAAAAAAGTCTAGAATACATTAATATCTTATATACGTGATATGTACTTACAATAATGACATTCTTTAAAATCTAAGCAAAAAGTGATTTTCGGTGTATTATAGAATCTTTTCTAAAAATTGTGTTAAATTCTGCGCTCGTATATAGCGGGAAAAAGATATTAAATATTATGAAAAAGCAAATCGTATTCTAAGCTATCAAAATATATATAATTTGTTTTTAATCCCTGTTTCGAATTTTTTTACATTGATGCTGTTGTTATACACTACTGTCTTTTAATAATGTCTCCAACCAAACATTTTATTGATTTTAAACAAGATGTTAAAGAAGAAATTCTCGAAATTTGCTTTTAATTAATTATAGAATTTATTTCAGTTACGTGTTACTAGATCTGCTTATTTAAATGCAAATGTTATACGTATTCATGTAACCCTACTGTCATACCGACAATTATAAAATTTCAAAAAATAAAGCATATTAAGGAAATAGAAGGTATATAGCAACGATTTCTAAATTACTAGTAAATTACTTTTGAAATGAATTATTTCAGATGCAAATGGTACTCTCTTAAATGTACTATTCGAAACTCATAAAATATTTTGGTTTTATAAATCTTTTTTTTTAATACAGAAGGGAAAGAAGGACAGATCCTAAATTTTCTCGAATAATTTTAATCTCGACTCTCGAATTCGTCAAGAATAATAATAAAGAGGGGAAAATACTTCTTAAATGATATTAAGAACTTTGAGTTAATGCAAAGTTTGGAATCAGCTTTTAATGAAAATTGAATTTAAAAACGTTGTTTTTAAAAAAATTACTTTTTAACTATATATTTAAAATTATCGTCATGCGATGATTTGTAGGTACTTTATTTTTTACCACGATATTTTCGACGACGATGTTTTTAAAATGCGAAGTTTTCGAACCACTTTATTTTCGACGACGATATTTTGTACCACGATGTTTTAGAACTGCGATGTTTTCTCTTTGCTTTATTTTCTCCCACGATGTTTTGCATTACGACGTTTTCATCTTGCGTTGTTTTCTCTGCGATGTTTTCGGCTGTAACCTCATTAACATTATTAATAAGATACTTTAAGGCTATTAATAAGATACTTTATTCAAAGGTAACCGACCTCGTTCGAAAAGCTTTTTCCCAAATGTTTGCTATATTTCTGAATTTATAAGTTTTTTCATTGGATAGTACTCACACTTAAATATAATCACCACGAAAGTGATTGAAAATTCCTTATATTGTGAGCTTTATGCAAAAAACTGAAACTTTTACATCGAAATTAACAAAAACATCAACCATCACTGAGAAGATAATATTGATGATAAAAACATGTTTTCGACTTTATGTTATATATATATATATATACTAACCATAAGCATACAGTAAAGTGGAATAATCAGAAAATATGGATTCACTAGTAATATGTGGTCAAATATGTTAGTCAAAACTAAAAAAATTTAAAAAATACACGTACTATTGAAGGAAAAAAGTATAATTTAAGTTATATAATATTAATTTTTTAACTTCTTTATACATCATGCAAAATAATATACAAATTATGTGTGCAAAATTTCAAACAATTCCATGATGATTTTTTAGAGTTATCATAGCTACTTTGAACACAAATCATAAAACTGTAAGGTTAATTCTAAGTTTATAACAGTTACTTTAAGTTTGTCATACTTTCCTGTCTCTCCTAATTTCAGCTTACAATTTCCTACCAGAATGCATTTTCAGAAACGCGCTTAATGCAAATGAGTAAGAGTAGTATTTAAGTCGATGTTTCACTGACTTCGTTAGACAGCCAGAGTTTCTGACTAGTTTGCCTTTGGGCTACGTCTCTCTCTAAGCTCGGCCGTACTTCAGGCCCTTGTTAGCTTCGCCTACTTAATTGAGGTTTAGGGGCCAACTACTTAGAATCCTGATAGCTTCGGCTATACCTCTTTAGTTAAGCATTAATTAAGCTTTAACTCTTATTATTTTGAGTTCAAGCCCAAGCGGAGGCTTTGCTGTACGCTCTGAGATAGGAGCCGACTGCGTTCACCCTTATTTTGAGAATTAAAGGGTAATTAACCTTTCTTGAGTCTTACGTCTCTGTTCACACGCTCAAGCGATTATTCCCTTATCGGGGTAAGAGGTTCCCCACATTTAACTTTTCAATTAAAGGGTGAACCCCACAAAACAAATTAATCAAAAACTGTATTTAAAGTTTTCAGATTAACGTTACTTAAAAATGTACATAACTATTCACGTTGCCAAACGAAAATGAGAAAATACATAACAAAAATGCTTTGCCAGATTCTTCCTGCTTCAAATTATTTAGTTAAAAAATAAAGTGCAAAAGGATGAAAATTTCATTTTTAATTTGAACTTTGAATTCTGGTTTGTTGTCTCTCAAAAAAACTGGTATATCTCCACTTCTAATCAACATATCAAGAAAAGAACTTTTTTTTTTGATAACTAAGAATTTAAAATGTTAAATTAAAAAATTTTGAGATTTTTTACAAAAATCGGCTTTTTGACGAGGTCGATTACCTTAACATTACAATTAAGACCGTCATTAAAACACTACATCTATTAATACTATTAATATTATATTCACTTATTAAAGCTGTATGTTCATTAAGGAGACGCATAATTTTCAGTAAATGAAGTACACAATTAAAGTTTATAAAATATTTCTCCCGCCTTCTTAGCATGCCTTCGTGGTGTAATTGTCAGCACAGTCGGCGCGTATTCGAGAGGTCCAAGGTTCGAGTCCCGGCTAGGGCATTGCACATTTTTCATGTCTCTTGCTTCGAAATAACCTAATGTCTCTACAAATGTTTTAATCATAAGACTGCTTTTTGAACACGTTTTGAAAACATTTTCAATAGGAATTTCAGTAAACAGTTCAACAGCCGTCAGCGAGTAACTCAATTCAGTTGCTAGGCAATTAGAGCTAAGTCCACAACGTAGAGTTTGTATACCATGGCATTATTAGAAAATCCACAGCATATTAGTAATAGGTTATCTATGTGCAGAGTGTTCGAGACGGTTCTAGAGTCAACTACAAGGATATTCAAAGAACTGCAAATAACCAATTACCGGAAAATTCAGGCAGATTTCGCTAGATGGCATTTGAAACATTGTAACACTCGGGATTGCCACGAGATGATATTCGGATGCAAGTATATTAAAAATCGCAAAGATCGTGTTCTAAACGAGGGCAATAAAACTAATCTTTTGAAATATTTTGACTCCAAAGCCTAAATTGTTTTTAGGTAAAATTTGAGAGATTAGAATGGCAAAAATAGTGCAAAGTTTTTAAGTTTTTAATCTCGAAACATTTTTAAGATTCGCGAAATTTAAGGAGTTCGAATATTGCACCTCTACTTTTTAGTATTCGCCTAGAAATAAAAATCATTTATTTATCATATGGACTTAATGATACTCTTTATATAGTTTCGATAACTTCGTCCACATATTTTAAATAGTGAGATTAAAATGTTCAGTGCACTCATGTAGCTATACATGTGTGCCTGCAATCGGAAGAAATATTAATTCAATAAACGGTTCTTCGAAATTAGTGTTGAATTAATAAAATCTTACCAATCTTAAAATCATTTCATGTTTATAATTGGGTAAGTTATGGGTAGTTATGAAATTTAATAGAATATTCTCAAAGTCTGGGCAAGCAGTGCATTATGTACTATGAAGTTTTCGGGCGTTTTCGGAATTTTAAATTTATAAGATCATAAATTAAAAAAAAATCTGAAAACTTTAAGATTTTATATTGCGCATAAAAGGGCATTTTTTTTTCATTTGCACATACATACACATTTCGAGAGCATTTGGGCTAAAAATATTTAAAAATAGCATATCTTTAGAATTTCCAATAGACATTTTAGATCCTTTAGAATTTCCGATTGCGCGCTGGAAATAAAAATGCTTTATTCCCCATAGTGTGTTGCCATTGCTCGCTTTGAAATCTTTGAGTTTCTTAATCAAAAAATTCATTAAAGGTTTACAAAATATGAAATAGAAAAAAAAATCTGAAAGGTTTCAGATTTTAATTACGTCCAAAGGGGTGTTTATTTAACATTTTGTGTGCTACCTTTATTTATTAAATACCATGTTCTTCGCACTTAAACCATAAAATTGATTTCAACAGCAATATCGCAAACTAATTTTAAATTGAGCATATCTTTAGAAATTTCGGTACACGCTCTCACGCGCTGGAGATAAAAATGTTTTTCTGTACAACGTTGGTATTGCTGGCTTTGAAATCTTTGAGTTTGTTAATGAAAAATTCGTTAAAGTTTTAGAGAATATTGTTACGAATTTCACATTTATTTGGCTATTTATTTAGAATTGTAATTAAAATTCCTTTTTATTCCTTCCGTGCAACGCAGACGATTTTTGAAGAGAAAGCTACGTCAAAATAAATAAATAAAAATAACGAGCAAAGAAACATAAGGACTAAATTGAAAAGTGATACGCCGTTTTTTGTGAAACAACGCAAAACGCCCAAACGAAAGTAATAGTCCTTCGGGACTAAATCCCTTTGGACTAATAATAAAACAAACTCAAAATTCGTAATTCGGGCTTCCAGGTATCCATGTTCAAGTGGAAGATTAAGAATTTCATGTCTCTGTGCATTGTTGTTTTTTCACAATGCGAGAAAATACGTACATTCATGCAGATTCGTCATTATTTATTTTCTTTAAATTTAGCCACGGCGATAATGTTTGGTGGCAACACTTTGAAAAGGAATACAGGCATTATAGTGATTCGACGCAGAATGCCATTTTCAGACCTTAGTCTGCCCTTTTGGGATAACGCCCCTTTGGGCTAATAAACTATAAAATATAAAGGAAGAGCTTAAGCAGTAACATCTAATATTCTAAACACATAATTGGAATTTAATTAAATTAAAATAAATTTTTTAATTCATTGAATGATAAATATTACCAAATGTTTTCTGAATTCTAGACGAAGGAAGAAATAAAAAATAATTTGCTACAAAAAAGAACGAAAGATGTTACCAGTATTTCATTTCCGAAACAATAAGAAACAATAAAATTATTGAACACCTGTCGGAACTCACCTGTCTTCTCCCTGAAGCAAAAGTATCCGCTGATAGCTTGTATTTGACGAACTATTGTACCTAAAGCTGATGTATGATTGTGGTTTTTATATGTCTCATGCATGAGTGGTTTATTCGATTACTGTAGCAAGAGTTGCAATTCGTTATACCTCGTTGGTTTTACCGGAAATTAAGAACAACACAGTTCTTATGCTCGCTTTCGATATATTCCAGCTTTTTCGACGAATGGCAACGAAGGTTCTTTTTTGTTTTTTATTTATCCTGTTAAAAATATAGTTATCTTCTCAATGAAACAGAAACTAAAAGCATATTTACAGCTACCTTCACTCATCGTTTCGTGGATGATTGAAAGATTTTTAAGTTGAAAAATATTTAAAGATTTATTTTAAATTTTATAAATTTTCCAGGAAATAAAAAGGAAAATGACTTAAACAACTTCAAAATCAGACGAAGATTAGGAGGCTGTCGGGTTTAAAAGTGTGTTGTAAGAAAAGGCAAAATCTCATGTGTACACCACATGACTTCCTTGTACGGAATATTAAATTATACGCAATTTTCCTGCATTTCATTTAAACATATTGAATTAACAGTTAAGGAATTTTGAATTAAATCTACTTCGTCGATAGCGCATAAATCACAATAGAGTGAATACACTCTTTAAAGTTCACTGTATTTATTTACCATAGCCACGCTTCTGCGCTAGGCTCACTTAACAGCGTTACATCTCATTCATTTTATAACTCAGAGTGAGCAAAAATTATAGCATCTGAAGAATTACTCCAAGATCTATTCAAATACTATAATAAATCTAAAACGATATATAAAAGAAATTAAACAAATAAAAAAAGAAACAGTTTTTCACAGACGACTCAGCGTCGCTTACCTAATGCGCAAGCACTACTAATTAATTCAATTCTCACTTTCCGGTAAGACAACAATACATAAAAATTCGAAATATTTTCATTAAGAATTGAAAGATGCGGAAAAACATAAAACACCAAGTACAATTAAAACAATTAAAAGAATAATTTTTACAATTAAAATTACTATTTTTACGCAAAAACCAGCTAATAACTTAAATGATAATTCCAGAATGAATCAAGCATAATTTAATTCTCAATAATAAAAGAAGACATTGCTTTGTTATTGCGAATCTTAGTTTCTATAGATTGGCAACAAATCCACTATTCTGCTAAGCTTCAAATGTAAACAAATATGTCCACTATCATAGCCACAAATTATTCTTAACCAAACTTTAAAAACTTTTAAATTGTTGATAATTCCATAATTATTGCATGTAGGTTAACTAAGAGCATAGACACATAACCGAAAGATAATAACAACATAATTCAATCATTTTTAAAGCAAAAAGTGCCGAATTTACGAACTTATAAGAATAAAGAAACTGAGCTCAGTGGGCCGAGTAACAGAGTGAATATATATATACATATGTTTATATACTTTTGGTGCGGCTGATTGAAACCGAAATGCGAGGTGTACATCTACATGTTATAGCAGTCCTATATACAAAATTTCAACGTTTTGATACCACTCCTTTTTGAGTTATGCAAGATATATACGTATATATGAACGTACGTACGTACGCACAAAAGTACGTACGCTAAAAAATCTCTTCAGAATCCGTTTTAAATCAGTTTTATAATTTTTTTGGGGGAAAAGAGTCCTTTATTCCATTCTTACGTATGAATGTCACTCAAAAATATCGTTAAATTGCATTCGATAGAGGTGAAAAGTAGATATTTTCGTTGAAATGCGATGCCCGCAATTTTTCGCGATTACAATACTTTCTTTTTACTTCGTACAGTGAAGTACAATAAAGTGAAAAAAAAGGGGGAGCTGATTTTTCTCAATTTGTCTTAGAGAAAAATTTGTTTTTACGGAGGATAATTTCAGTGAAGGAGAATTTGGTATTATTAATTTTCCATTTTATCTAAATAAATGACTATTGTGAAATTATATTAAATATTACGTCGGAAAATACAATTTATTAAAATAATCCACAGTAGAGAAATTTTCAATAATTTTTAATACCTTATTGGTTATTAGGTAATATCAATCAAGTTATAAAATGCATAGTGTTTGCATAAAAAGCAGAAAAGCAGTTAATGATTTAATGCATTTTAACACTTTCATCCCCACCATGAGCTTAATTTATTTGAATGTTTTGCGTTCACCCTTACCTTGATGCTATGTTTCTAGACAAACAAAACGAGAAATGAAATATTAATTTGTGATCAGATATTTCGATTTATATGTTACTGGCAAAGAATGAAACGCCGTCATTCTATAGAATGCCTAGGCATTGTATACAATGCCGAACGCTTTTAGGCAAAGTATGCAATATGAGAATTATTGCATACTTTCCCTAAGCATTGTATATAACACCTAGGCATTCTATAGACTGACAAATGCTCTTTAGGCAAAGTATGAAACAGGTTATCATAAGGGAATTATTTAAAAGACGTACATTCCTCAAAAATACGTATGTTATTTTAAAAAATTAATGAAAGAATGCTATTAAAAACGGTTATTCGAAATATGTAAAAAAATAGTGAGATGATCTTGATACAGCGCAATAAATTTGCATGTTCTATCTGGCTAAAATTGGTAATCAGTAAGATCTACCTAACAACGGAAATGAAATTCAGAAATTATCAAAAGCTTCACAACAATGCCCTTTTTCATATCTTTTGTTTTTTACTTCCATGTACGAAGTAAAAAGAAAGTACTGTAATCGCAAAAAATTTCGGGTATCATATTTCAACGAAAATATCCATTTTGACAGATATGAAATGCAATTTAACGATGTTTTTTCGTAACATCTGTACGTAAAGACAGAATAAAGAGCTCTTTCCCCCCAAAAAAAATTATAAAACTGATTTGAAATGGATACTGAAGTGATTTTTTCTTGGCGTCTGTGCGTACGTACGTACGTATGTATCTCGCATAACTCAAAAAGCCGTAGCATCACGTTGACATTTTGTATATAGGGCTGCTATAACATGTAGCTATAATATGTGGCTCCTCCTATTTTGGTTGCAATCGGCAGCACCAAAAATATCTATGTATGTGTGTGTATATACATTCTGTTACTCGGCTCAGTGGTCTCACTTTCTTTATTCTTATATGTTTGTAAATTGCGCATTTTTTGCTTTAAAAATGATTAAATTATGTTTTTCTTATCTTGCGGTTAAGGTTTTATGCCTTTCGTAAATTTGCATGCAATATTTGTAGAATTATCAACAATTTAAGTTGTTTAAGTGCGGCTAAGCCTAATTATTATTACCATAGCAGCCATCATTGTTTACATTTGGAACTTAGCAGAATAGTGGGTTTGTTTCTAATCTAGACAAACTAAACTTCACAACGATAAAGATAACGCCTTCTTTTATTATTGCGAATGAAATCATGATTAATACATTCTGGAATTTATTCGAGGAAATAAGTGTTTAAGATTTGCTTCGAAATTTTTAATATAGATATTTTGTGTTTTTATGCATTTCTGCCTTGTCGCGAAGTGAGAACTGAATTAATTGAATGAGAAATACTGAACCGTCTGTGGAAAAATGTTTCTTTTTTTGTTTGTTTGTTTAATTTCTTTTATACATCGTTTTAGATTTATTATAGTATTTGAATACAATATGTGGCAACAATTATGTAATTCTTCAGATGATATATATAATTTTTGTGCATTCTGAGTTATAAAATGAATGAGATGTAACGCTGTTAAGTGAACTAGCGCCACAGTGTCTCTATGGTAAACAATTATAGTGAATTTTAAAGACTGCGTTTATTCTATTGTGGTTAATGCGCTATCGACGAAGTAGATTTAATTCAATCCAATAAGTTTAAATGAAATGTCAGAAAAAATGCGTATAATTTAATATTTCGTACAAGGAAGTCATGTAGTGTATACATCAGATTTTTTCTGGGAGTTTTCATACAGGTGGTTGTGCAGTTCGATATCATTAAAACGATCGACGTTTTTCTATTTGGTTGAAAGTTTTTTCCACATTCTGTCACGTCGTCCGTGTGTAGCACTCAAATGAGTTTTCATGATGTATGGGAAATAACCCCGCGTCTGTGATGTAATACTATATCGTACTGATGCTTTCTTTAACAGGATAAATTAATGTACTTTTGTTTTCTACAAACATCACATCCTAGTCTTTCAGCAGCCAGTAGTTCTGTGGGTAATTGATCAAAAAACGAAATCGAAACAAAAACAGCCAGAGTTTTACATCATAATTAAAATAAATGCTTCTTTTTAGTCTCTAGAAACAGCATATTTGTTTTTATATAACTTTTATGTTTATTTGCAACATATAACTTATTTTTAAAATAAACATATTATGGTAAAGCTTTTAAGAAATAATGTTACGGAACGATTATCATGGAACAAACTTTTTGAACTGAACTCGCTGTTGCCACACAGCAAATTTTAATAACTATACAAAAAGATTAATGATGCCACTCAGAAAATCGTAATAATATTATAAAAACATTAAATTATGTTCTACTACAGTCC
Organism: Stegodyphus mimosarum; assembly: GCA_000611955.2. Taxonomy (NCBI): domain Eukaryota; kingdom Metazoa; phylum Arthropoda; class Arachnida; order Araneae; family Eresidae; genus Stegodyphus; species Stegodyphus mimosarum. The sequence goes on along the minus strand of KK115321.1, from coordinate 115,478 downwards.
CGTGGTTCCTTCTAAGTAGTCATTTTTGTTTTTTTACATCATTTATTAACTTCTGGTAAGTAGTTTCCAGCTCTTCGAAACCAATCGAACATGTACTTCATCTTCGCCAGTTTGTCATTTGGTATTCTATAGAACGCCCAGGGAATGTGTGAAATATAAATCGTTTCATACTTTTCCGGCTAGTTTTAGACCTTATATACTATATCTAGGCATTCTACAGAATGCCGGATTTTAAATTTTGCCTGTAACATATATATAAAATAAAATATATAATTATTTATCGTAAAGACAATAACTTAGCCACCTCCAAAAGAGCTTTAGTGGTGTAATATTTATTAAATTAAATTCTTTACGCTGAAAATAGATTCAAAATTTAAAAAAAAAAAAACAAGGAGCTTTTAAATAATCCGAAACGTTTTCCGCTGGTTTCACATACATTAAGCAGTGCATTTAGGAAGTTTTAAGCCTAAGTTCATATAAAAGTCCACAACTAAAGGAAAAGACGTCTTCCTTGTTAATCTTCAGTGTAGAGTTCTTGAAAATTTATGCGAAGCCTGGCTCGTTCATACATCTACTTGATTTTCTTATCTTTTGGAATACTTTTCATGTTTCTTACATTATTCTTTAAATCGCTTCAATGCTATTAAAGTAATGACCATTGAGGTGAGACCTCATTTTAAGAAAGGTAAAGCAGCCTTCATGTGCCAAATCTGGTGAATAAGCGGAGTGTGATATTTTACATTATATTATATTATTATATTATTTTATTATATTACTGTGATATTTTGCTTCGCACCAAACTGCTTGATGAGAACGCAGTTGTGGGATGGCGAGCTGTTGTGTGTAAGAAATTAAATATTCCATTGCATTTTTTCAGGCATAATGCGTTGACTTCTCTTCAGAAATCTATCCATAACATCTTAAAAAAATGAATTCATCATCTGCCGTTAGAAAAGCATTTCTTGTAAGTTATTCCTCTTCTATCAAAAAAAAAGTCTGAAAAGTTTCAGATTTTAAATTACGTCCAAAGGGGTGTTTTTTAAACATTTTGTACGTTACTTTTATTTATTGAATATCATGTTCTTCGCATTTAAACCATACAATTGTTAAAGAACTAATATCGCAAAATAATTTTAAACTGAGCATATCTTTAGAATTTCCTACACACAATCTCACTCGCTGCAGATAAAAATGTTTTTTTCTGTACAACGTTGCCATGGCCCGTTTTGAAATCCTCGAGTTTGTTAATCAAAAATTCGTTAAAGTTTTACAAAATATGAAATCGTTAATAAAACAAATTCCAAATTTCAAATTTGGGCTTTCAGGTGCCTATATTCGCAGCAGGATTACGATATTCAAAATTCGATGGCTGTAGGTACCGTCGTTTTATCACAATGCGAGAAACATACATACATTTATGCACATTCTTCATTATTTAATTTCTTTAAATATAATACAGGGCTGCAATATTTTGTGGCAACAGTTTGAAAAGTGATACAGACTTTTAATGTTTCCGACGCAAAATCGCAAAACGAAAACAATAGTCCTTCAGGGACAAAGCCCCTTTGGACTAAAAAATTCCCAGTATAATCTTTACTGGAGATTTCTGAAGTCGAAGTTTCTCTGGAAATGATAAATCTTCTCCTGAGTAAGCAGATGGTTGCCGTTTCGTCTGAAGATCATAAGCAAAAGCGTCAAGTTTAATCTTCAGTTCAAAACTCTATTATGTTATGTATTGATGTGCTGTATTCTTGAATGCATGATTTTTCCTTTGTCTCAGTATTATTTTTAAGTATTATTTAATTTTTATTTTTATTGTATTACTATTAATTTGGCTTATTTTCTTTTATAAGATTATTAACACAGTTTAATATTCATGATATATTTTAGTATTTTTATTATGATAGTATATGTATTTTATATTTTTCTTTGCTCTGTCCAGACCTAGATATTATGTTTTTATTCTTAAATTGTATCTGCTTGTATTAAAAGTAATTGCTTACGTCTGTAAACCTTGTCGAATACTTCGTGGAACACGAGGAGTTTTGTATTTATTTCCTTAATTAAAAAAATGGCGGCCGTTTGGATCAAAACTTAACATGCAGAAATTTAATCTTTTTCTTGTTCTGAAATCAACTGCCTAAGAGAAAAAATGAGAATTTTTTTTTAAAGATTTTTCTACAACACTTTTGTGAGCAGCGTCTTTGCTGATGTCTTATCATCTAACAGTAGATAATGCAGGCCTTTTTCAATAACAATTGTTGAACATTTCTGATATTCTTATCCGTTCGAGTCTGCGAAAGGTGATAGCTCGTGAGTTCATTATCGACATTTTCGCCTTCATTACGAAAAAATGCTCCATGCTAAAGAAAAACATTCAATCGTATTTATATTTGATTTCCGTATTGGCTTTGCGTATTTCAGATGCTTCTGTTGCCACTTTTCTCCCTTTAGAGCAAAACTTTATTTCTTTTCTTTGCTTAGCTTTAGAACCCATGGCAACAAATGTTTAGTGGATCATAGCAAACGATTAATTGCGTGTCGAAAATTCCATCTGTAAGCAACCGATGTATTAAGAAAATCAATCTGCGATCAGAGTTATGAAAAATTAGTTCTAAACTTTATAGACAGGCTATATGCATTAATTCTACTTATTTTTTATTTTCCGGAATAAAAACATTTAAGAAATGTGTTTCATGACTGTTTGAGACTAGTTCAGAATTTTGTCGCTTTATATACAAAAGTATAAGGGAACATTATATCAAAAAATATCTGCGCAAACTATGAGAAATTACTGAACTGGAGTATATCGTCCCCTAAAGTCTCTTAATAGTTTTGGAATGACAAATTATTTATAAATTAAGCTTTAATGAACGATTTTTGATCCAAGTGTGTCATAACGGATTTCATAGTCTTTTCACTGTGTAATTAAATATTACATTTCTTTACAATTTTAAGATGTTTAAACGCAATCTATTTGGATGAAATGAAAACGTATACTGGTTATCATAAATTAAGGAAAAATCACGATTACTGAAAAAGTTACATGTAGAATTTTATGAAACTTACCCACAATATACAACACATAGTAAGGTATCAACATAAATAGAAATTCCCAGACAATTATGATGGTACAGAAATTAGCACATGTATAAAATTAACAAATCGAAGGTCTCAGTTTGCTATAGGAAAAGTACCTTCAATATGGAATATGATCGCCTCTAGAAGCAATACAGCACATAGAGCTATGTGTGATGCTTTCAATTATGCAGTCTATCAGTTCCATAGGAAGTGAGAGCCATTGCTCTTGCAAAGCAGTTGCAAGCGAGGCAAGGAGAGGGCGGATTGAGAGCAGGTAGACGTCTCCCTAAAGCATCCCAAACGTGCTCGATAGGATTCAAGTCAGGAGTCGAGCTGGCCACTCCCTGCTCATAATTGTTTCCTGTTGAAGATAATCATCTACGATGCGAGCCCTGTGTGGTCTTGCGTTGTCGTCCTGTAACAGGAAAGCATCACATATTTCCCCGGCATATGGGTGCACATAAGCATCAAGGATGTCATCTCTATAAACCTGAGCATTCACGGTTTCCCTTGGAAAGAAATGGAGGTCTGTGTATTCACCCAAAGAGATGCCACTCCAAACACTGCTTCTTCCGTATGCATCTCTTTCACGGATGTTTGAAGGATGATAACGGATTCCAAATTCTCTCCATGTCAAATAACATCTACTATCGCTTTCTGGACTAAACCTGGACTCATCCGTAAAGAGAACAGCCCTCCATTGATCAGGCGTCCAGTGGACATGCTGTCATGCCCACTGCAAACGGTCCCTCCTATGGCGTGACGTGAGGGGCACGCAAATGGCTGGTCGACTCGCATACGGACCACCTTCGTGAAGCCTTCTACGCACAGTTGACGTTGACACCAATCTTCCGGTGGCTTCAGTAAGGAAGGATCTAAGAAGAGTCAGAGTAGCGGTTCTATTCCTGCGTGCACATAATGTCAAATATCAGTCATCGGCACTCGTCGTAGCAGTTGGCCGTACCTCCTAGATGCCGAATCTGTGGTTTGAAATTGTCTCCAGAGTGTATGAATCACAGAAGGACTCACATTTAGCCATCTGGCCACTTCTGTTTGACTTTGTCCTGCCTCTAGTCTCCCAGTGGCTCTCCATCGTAGTTCTGCAAGCAAATGATGCCTGGAGGTCATTGTTACGAATTGGCTGTCTCAGATTTCTGATGTCCCTATCACAGTAAAATATGTGGACTTGCTCTCAAACATGGACTTTTTTGCTCCTCGCAGAAGACGTATTCCGATTGCAGCGCCACTAATTTGCATAGTGCAGTTTTACTCAGCTACTCTTACTTGGCAACATGTTAAACGTTTACACCGTTTCGCTTATTTTTGAGTTATCGCTATTTTTGTAATTTTTCCTTAATTTATGATAACCAGTGTATTTATCGAAAAGTATTTGTTAGCTTGATATAACAGTTTGACAGAGATACAAGAAATGAAAATGCTTTACAAACTTTGAGTTTTTAATTTAATTATTTAATGGCATTTGTTCGCATTTTATCATAAAAAGATGCTAATGTTAATTCAAATAAATTTTGAAATAATATTAAACAGGCAGATGCTACCTTATGGACATAATTAAAAAGTTTTCTTATTTTCTTACGTAGGTTTTACTATACACTATCTAGCAGGAAGTATTTGGACACCTGTGATAGAAAAGGAAAACAAATTTATTCGTATTCAAAAGCATGTTTCCCTCCGAAGCATCCACAAGTCCTTGTATGACGCCATGACGCCTATTGGTATTTTCTTTCACTTGGAGAAAAACATGTAACCGATATTGGACGGATGTTGCACCTCTTAATTTGGTGATCCAGATTATCCCAGAGGTTCTCGATAAGGTTCAGGTCTGGGCTCTGGGCAAGTCAGTCAGTTCGGTTAACCCCATTGTCCTCATACTAATCCATGGTGGACCTCTCAATGTGATAGCTATCGATGTCGTACTGAAAGGAACATGGGTCCAGTCCGTAAAACTGCCAGAACGTAGGAAGCATACTGTCACTAAAAATAGTGCAGTAGGCGTCGGCGTTGAGTTTAACCATGAATTTAGACAAAGGTTTCAGTCCATACCAGAAGAAAACCTCCAGATCATAATTCCACCTCCGCCGGACTTTACTGTGGGCACAATGCATTCTGGCAGAGGTTTTCTCGAGGCAGACACCAGACCCAGACCTTGCCATCCGAACGACAGATGATTAGTCTTGATTCCTTGCTCCAGAGAACCAATTTCTATTGATCAACATTTCATTTCCAACGTGCTTTGTACCACTTTAACCGAGCAGAGCTGTTGAACTTATGAGGACTTGGATCAAAGGCTTAGGAGAGGTCGTGAAAACCAAGTAGATGTGATTTCTTACGGATGATATTCATCGAAACAACGCTCCCAATTGCCTGTTAAAATTCCTGGAGTATGTGGCCCATCGGTTGGGTTGCTGTTCTTCTGATATTCTCTAAACAGCACCCACCGTTCCCTATCCCTCTCACTGCGTATCCCAAAATTTCCACGGGCAATGTAGAAAGAGCAAAATTTGCGATTTCTGCGGGGATGCACTTTTTCCGTCTAATAACTGTGCAACCCGCTGTTTTCCCGTGCATAGTTTCATTTAGACATTTCTGCGATGTTTAATTGTTTATTGAGATCTGGGTTAATAGATGGCATTAGTTATCCTTATTTCTGCGAAAATACAAGTACGTTTTGCCACATTTTGCGCGCTCTTTTCAAAGCTCAAAGATGTCAGTAATTCAACTCTCAGTCCCATGAGAGTAACTGCTCGACATTTTGCTAGCCATACATTCTTCAATTCCATCAAAAAAGAAAATCGTACACATTGTTCTATTTGCTTCTAAGGAAAAAAAATCACAAAGAAGCACGTATTGGATGCAAAAATTGTTGAGGTAGGATTGCCTCGAGCCTTGTTTCATACTAAACTTCATTACTAATAAATGTTGTGTAAGTATTTTCCTTATTTTCATTAGTATATACGTTTTTCTACTATATTTCATAAAATAAATCATAATTTAACCAAGATTAATTTTCAGCATTTTGCTTTTATATGATTATTCTTCAGTTTAAATTTTCTGACAACCATTTTTTAATTACCTAATTCTATATCGAAAAAAGAACTCTTTTACAAAAAATTTTTGTATATTTTAACTCTAAAATATATATAGATCTGAAATATGCAATAAAAAAATACGCAATTTTTTGACCTATTTTGATAAAAGAATTACGCAGCGAGAGGGCTATCTCCCAGTTTCGTGCACCCGCTGACTCAGGGCACATTCCAGTAATCACTTCTCACCTTCCACTCCTGAATCACATAGACCATTGTCAAATTTAGGTGATTCAGCTCTCTAGACCCTTAAAGCCCCTTTAACCCCTTAAAGACCGGCCATTTTTGTGATACCCGACGGTTACATCTTTCTCGAAATCAAATAATTCTGCTCTCGTGGTATCTCGCATAGAACTTATGCCAATGTTGTTTCCTACGTGAGATTTAATGGCGGAAGGCGTGATGTATATCAAGACCGCAGATATTTGCATATGTGTCTAAATACTTATTGGTAGATAGTGTATAATTTGGATTACTGTTTAAGCATTAGGTTAGTAAGAATATCCAGTTTTATTTTGTTTATTAACAGCTCGCAAAAGTTGGGACTGCTTTACTAGGAAAATTTAGTGTCCTGTAAAACAGAAATTGTTGCCAGCTCATTTGAGCAAAACATTTGGTACAAGTCTCGTGCGAAAATGATATAGGGAAAAGAATACGCACCTAACTGGTTAATTAAGACTTTAGGCTAATTAAGACTAATTGTTTAGTAAGTTGAAAGGTCTAAACGTAACGATAATTTATTATGGAATAATAAAAATAAATTTTATATCTACCTTCTGCTATCGTTTTCATAATAATTTGTTTTAAATAAACGAATCGGTATCTTCAATTTTTGCGAATTAATTCTTAAATTAGAAGACCTGTTGTAATTACTTAAAACTGTGTTCTAAAGTTTAAAAAATTAATTCTAAAATATAAGTGTTAAACTAGAATCTAAATCCAAAGATCGTATCTCATTTTTATTATATTAAATTACGTAATTTAATTTTTTTAATTATTAAAAGTAAGGAAAGTCTTAAATTTTTTTTTTTTTTGTTTTTTTTTTTTTTTTTTTTTTTTTTTTTTTTTTTTTTTTTTTTAAATTTTAGTAGAAAGCGTAATAGGCAGATAATATGCTGTACCTAATTGACAGCTAATGCCAAAATAAAGGCAGGTAAAAATCCTCCTGACTAGAAAATTTATTGAAAAAATTCGAAAAATAGCCTTTTTTGATTTTGCGTTCATTAAAATTTGTGCGCGTCTGTCTGTTTGTTTGTTTTTAGCATCATCTCTTCCGAAACGGCGGAGTGTTGAGTTTTGAGAGATGTATTCCCGGATTCCAAAAATTCGTGGAAAGCCATTTCGACCATTCTCATCTTCGTAGGGCTTTTAATCAGCCCCGAGATTAATTAAAACTCTTAAAACGCTAATTTTCACCCTCATTTTTCCGAGTGGCAACAGTTTCGCACACTGGATTAAATTTCTGCTTTATTTCGAAAAGTGTTGCCACTGCTTGCTTTCAAATCGTAGAGTTTGTTATTCAGAACTTTGTAAGTTTTACAAAATAATAGCACTGCAACATTAAACATATCATTAATAAGGTCATATTCTGACGTTGAAGAGAGCAGGCGATTGCGTGTGATGTCATTGTATGTCGAAAATGTTTCGTTAAACCAGCATTTTAAATAAATAGCTGCTGTTGGCAACTTGTTTGCTTCAAGTTAAGAGAATTGACACGATATGTTATTGCCACATTAATTCTTTTATTGATATTGAGGAAAAGGTTGTCATATTGCATTAAATTTAAATCATGATGTCATGCGTATTAACCTGAAGTGTCAAAAGATTTTGTTTTCTGGCTTGGCAACAAAAACATTACTTACAGATTGCCTTTTGCTTCGAAAGAATGAACTGATTTCATTCATACTGAAATGTTTTCATGCACTTTCTTTTCAGGTGTACATAGAACACGGGCGGCTAAAACCCGCCGGGAACTGAGGAAATTCTACCAATCAGAAAGGGCCGTTGCGCTGGGGAACATTTGGCATTATTTTCTGTCCGCCAAACGCAATTTTTGTACAAAACTGGTATACGAGATAGTTTGCCAGACTTGTTAATGTAATGGTAACGTTTTGTTTACGTTATGGAAATATGAGCGCTTCTTAGGTAGAAGCATTTCATTTTGTTTTGATTATTATTTTGAGGTACTAAAATTACTATAGGGGTGATAAGTCAAGAATGTGCAATATTTAAAAAAAAAAAACAAAGCTTTCTATCTCACTCAATTTGCTCTGCCGTTACCGAATAACCGTTTGATTTCCTCATACCCTTTATTTACTATTGATAAAAATTACTGTAGTGTGAAATGTCTTCACTCATATATTTGAAATGGCTTGGTGATATCCAGGTTCTCATTATTTAATGTACTTCATTGTAATAAAAATATATATTTTAGCTAGCAGATATTAGAAATCTCTTTTTTTTATTGGAAGTGTTTTTCTGTAATGCAAAATTTTACTAACAGAAGCTCCTACTGAAATATAGAAATTCAGGGAATCAGTGTATTAAAATGCAAACATTGGATAGCTCATAAAATTTCATCTAACCCATTAACTCCCAAAAGAAAAAATAATTGAGAAATTAACATGAAACTTGTTTTATGCATTATTTTCTACCTAAATAATTCTGTTTTCTTTCGTTGTGTTACATAAAAATAAAGATATAATTTTTCCAGTCTTGCAAAAATGCAGCATTAGCACAATCAACAGGTTTTTATTCACTGCAAATCTGTGGAACATTTTACACTGTATATTACACTGTGTATGTTGCTATATCCACCTTTTTTTTTTTTTATTGTCAAGACTTTTCCGAGTGATATGCTCTAATTTATCAGCTTTACTAGTGTTCACAGTTTATAATTACAGGATCATACGTCTTTAATCTACAATTTAAATTTAGTTTGCTTACGATTGCTGTAAATGTTTGATTTCAGTGGCATATTGTAATCCCTAGCAGAAAAGATTCCATATTTTTATCATAAAAGATTCCATATTCTTGAGATTCCATATTTTTTATTTTATTTTATTTATTTTTTTGTATCAATAAAACATTACAATAAAAACAGCTCCCACCATTGGATTCTTATAATTTCTATTTTCTAAGAAGCAATAAATTTTATCCTGCAACATACACATCTACTGCCTATGTTCTTATAATTTGCTATCATTGACAGTGGAACTGCAATGAGTTTTCACAATTCTGTATTTTTTCAATAAAGATGTAAACATGAAAAACTAAATTTGTTGTTTTTTGGTAAATAAATTTTTCGTACTCTTAAACTAGAACATCTATAAAAATACTTCAAATGTACAAATAAACAAATGTACAAATTTTTTGCTTGAGTTTTATACTGATGGTAGTAAATGAGAATGTTGTCTTATTTGCTTCATTGATTATTCCAAAGGATAGAAACAGTATCTTCTTGAGAGAAAGAACACTTTCATGAAGTATATTTAAAACAAAATGACTCCTGTTCATGTAACATATGAAAGGTTAGGTTAGGTTATTCAATTATGGCAAAGCACACGAGGGCTATCTGCCTAAGGGGAGGGATGCCTTCGTGGAGGGCTTTCTAAGAGAAACTGGCTCGTATACACGTTACACATGGGGAAAACCACGAAAACGCCCATGCAGCCAGCCCGTTCGCGGGATTCGAACCTCGGACCGAACTACCAGTGTTCAGCGTCTTTACCGCTCGGCCGCTGGTGGGCCGTAACATATGAAAAAATTCCTATGAAGCTAGCCTGTCCACTAGGGTTCAAACTACCATTGCTCCACAGTCTTATCTACTCGGCTGCTGATGAATACTAAGATAGATAAAAGAAATCATAATTTTTCTCTGTGTGAAAGCTTTTTGCCCATTTTATCGAAGGTTTCTCACTTTATTCTGTTGCTGAAGTTTTGGATAAAGTTACCATTATATGATGTATCATCATTATTTCTTCATACAAAACTGATTTGGAAACTATTTTTTTTCTTTTGGAATAATTATTCATAGTGGCATAATAACTGTATAAAAAGGACTCTGTTTATAATTGTTATTCTCCAATTAATAAATTAACATCATTCATCCAATTAATAAACATCATTCAGTTTATTATACCATTGTTTATAGGAGTATGTATGTAAAAGAGTCAAAGTTGGCTTTATGACAAACGAGTGGGTATCTGACTATATGTGTGCATTTAGTTGCATAATTAACATTCATTTATTGCTTTACATTGGCTTACACTAATGTTGTGTTTTCACAATATCTAACATGTTAAACAACAAGTCTATTTTACTAGGTTTCCAATGGCCAATGCAATATTTAATGTGTTAATGCATTACTGATGAAATGTTACATGAAATAGTAACAAACAAATGAAATATTCTATCCTCAGGTTATTTTTGGGATTATGCATATGATGCCATGGGAAAAAATAATTTAAAATATAGTATTGACAAACTTAAAATTGGCATATGTTAAGAATTTAAAGATATTCATACTATGCTGCATAATCTGATGTATTTACCAATATATATTAAATTGTAATTTACTAATCTATATAAAATTTTGATTAAAATATCCAGGGGTGAGCTATGAAAATATTAACAACAAGCTCGCACTTTAGTTTATAAAAATAAAATACCAATTTATAATTAAATGTGGCCCACCAGCGGCCGAGCGGTAAAGCCGCTGAACACTGGTAGTTCGGTCCGAGGTTCGAATCCCGCGAACGGGCTGGCTGCATGGGCGTTTTCGTGGTTTTCCCCATGTGTAACGTGTATACGAGCCAGTTTCCCTTAGAAAGTCCTCCACAAAGGCATCCCTCCCTTTAGGCAGATAGCCCTCATGTGCTTTGCCATAACTAAATAACATAACCTAACCTAACCTATAATTAAATGTTTTAATTTTTACAAAAAATAGGAAATACAAATAACTGTACATGAAAAAATTTTAAATAAAAAATACCGTCTAAAATTCATTACATGCACGATTCATGCAAGAAGTTACCATATACTGCTTTCTTCTCTCACCTCAGATGATCTTTTATAAGGTTTCAAGAACCAAACAGAGATTTTTGAAAAGTTTTTAAATTCTTCTAAAGGTTTCCCCATTTTAAGATTGTCTTTCAATCTCAAAAGCCATCTCGATGAAAACCCCCAAATAATTTATTTTTATTTCATGCTTTAATGTAAAATTTGTTAAAGTATGGTTACAACATGCAAGCCATTTGTTTTTCCTGGAACAAATAATAAGCAAACAATAAAGAACATGGGGTTTGCAATCTGGAGACAAATTTAACAAAGGGCTCATGCAAACCTCCTATAGTTCACCACTGAAGCTATCATAATGGTCTTTTTTACCTCTTTTAATATTGCAAAAATCTAATGTTACAAGTATTAAGAATAGGCTAAATAGATTTTACTTGTATATATTACATCTATATTTGAAGATATCTAGAGAAATTTTAAGACACTTTCAAATCAGAGTAAATGTCAAGCAAGTTCCTTTCCATTTTAGAACTGACAGTAATAAAAAAGCTGATTTCCTCAAAAAGAAGGAACAAACCTGATAAGAGCATTAGTTTCCACTTTGTAAAACTTTTGACAAATTTAATTTGTAGATTTTTCATGCAGAATCATTGCAAACATGTAATAAAAAAATGTCAAATGCTATTTGTTTGAACAAATCCACCTGTGATTCCAGATTCTCAAAAACATATAGTAATTGACACAAAATTGAAAATTTTGACAGACCATGAATTTAAAGATTAAAATAAATAAAAAAGCTTAGATTGATGCAGAGTTCGAATAATTCTTATCAATTTCAAGGATTATCTAATATATGCGCTTTAAAAACCTGGAAATAAAAACCTTTTCTCAATTTTTTTTACTGAAGAAGATTGTTTCTTTACTGAGAAGTTAATTCTTAAAACTGACACAAGATTTTATGCTAAGCTGCTATTTTTGCCTTATATTAATTTTATATGTTTTTTTTATTTAAGTATGACATACTTTTATCTGCTCTTGAATGTCAGCAATATTAATTTTTTTCAGACCACAGAGTATATCAAAATAAAGTATTTTGGAAGTAGATTTAAGTTTAAAACTATAAATTCTAATAGTATTGGAAGTCACTTTACAATATGTACCTACAAATGTTTTGATACATGCATATTTGGTTATATGATACCTATCTCCATACTACTTGATAGAGTACTCTAGTTGAGCTGCTTTTGTAATACCTACAAGACACAGAACAATTTCACTAGCATGATGGTCTCTAGAGCCATCGCAATTTTGTTTTGCAGATCAGGTATAGTATTACATGGTTATGACACAAATACTTTGTTCTTCATTTAATATTTTATGGCGATCATCAGACTAGATAAACTCAGTAAAATGTGTCAAAAAGCACATGCTTGGATTTAAACCTAACTATCAGCATTCAGCAGTCTTATCACTCATAGGCCTCTTTTTCAAATGATTATGAACTCTATATATATATATATAATATGTAATACATTGTAAAGAAGATTTTCACATTGTACATGCCTCATGTTATGCTACTGATATTTTTTCTAAAAATCTATTTGTTACGTGGATTAATCCTTTACACACTTTTGATGTTTGTAAAAGTATTGCATATAGTCTTTTCTGACAAAACATTATTAAGAAAATCAAATATAAATTCATTACTTTAATTACACTAAGTTTCAAATATAAAAATTGGAAGGCTTTTCTAACATATTATGTACATTTCTCATGTGTTGAAACTGGGAGAGAATTCCAAATGTTATTAACTAAATAAATAATTTTTAAATTATATATTAATCTTTTAAAAAATACAATATACTTGAGATTTTTAGAATCAAATTTATTCAATGTGTTAAATTTCTTCAAAACCAAATATCAAAATGCAATACATTTAAAAAAAATTTTTAAAAATCAAATTATATTTTGTTAGTATTTAGGAACTTTCTGAAAAAAATATAAGCTTGAGGGCTTTGGTTCACTAAATTTCGGTCCCTAATATTAAAAAAAAGTAAAGCAATGTATCTTCCACACAGTAAAAGTTGAGAAAGACTTTTACATGTGCATTTGTTACTTGATGATCAGAAAATAAATGCTCTCTGTAATTTTCAGTGTTACAGAATGAAGTGGAACGTTCGAAGATTCATACCAGAGAATAATTTTTGGTTTTTAAGATACCACACGGTAAAAAGACGCGGAAATTCATTAGTACACTTTTTTTTAGCTTAAAATTTTATTACACAGTTCACATGAGAATCCTACGAATTTTACATATTCACTCTGTTGCCTTTCAATACAGGTTAAAGTTAAAAAATCATTACAAATCCAAACGAAAAATATACAATTAGGAGATGTACGAAATGTTCCGTACCAGCGGAAAATACTCAAAAACAAAGTAAAGTACTCAAAAACAAATCCTTTAATTCTTGGCATTAAAAATTGGTCGCCAAAAACGGTCTCCGGCGGTGGCTTATTCTGATTGGTTGAATTTCTTCAGTTCCCGGCGGGTTTTAGCCGCCCGTACATAGAACTCATAAATTTTGCTTTGGTCGCAGCTAGCAACTTTGTATACAGTATTGTTACGAATTTCATTTTTATTGAGCTAGTTATTTAGAATTGTAATTAAAATTGTTTTATTTTTCCGTGCAACGCAGACGATTTAGCTACGTCGGAAAAGTAAAAAAACAAGAGCGCATGCATTACTTATTTAATAAATAAATATCTCGTAATTGCCATCGAGGAAAATCCAGATATTTATAGATTTTACCAGAAAATTCTAGTGAATAATTAAAAAGCTTATAAAAGCCTAATTTAAATACCTCAGCTCAGTTGCAGTTGTTTTAAGCGAACGGTTTGTTTACTTAATGCTCTGATTGATTGTAGCGAATTCGCTGTGAGATAGAATTAGTTTCTCTGTTTTTGAATTGAGTTCTGTTGAACGTTTGAAATATTGCGATATTGTACGAATATCGCTGAGGAAATATTTCAGTATTTTGTTTTATTTCTTGTGAAAAGAATAAATTCTATTAACTTTTTTAACGGCTTGTGCATTCAATCCATTACGAACCCGTACGCACGCAACAGCATATTAAATTAATAGTTCATTTTAGTTTCAGTTTTTCAGTACATAGAACGTGTAAATATTGCTTTGCCTGAGCCCACTCATCTAGTGAGCTTGCCGCTAGTCTGTATTTACAGTTATTAATAGATTCACTATATTCAAAGATGCACATTTAAAGATAGCAATAACACTTGGAAAAAGGAAAGTATACGAAATGAATGATCGCGAAAATTTATTTCAAAAGTTGACAGCAAGTGTCAATGTTTTACGAGCACTTTAGACCATTCTAAATCTTTAATGATACCATTGTGTTTACTGACAAACTGATATGATTTTGCTTATGTTGTTTATGAAGACTGTAAATTGCTATATCTTACAGCCATCGGCCTAGCTGGAATAATTCAAGGAAGATGATGATAAAGGAATCAATGATATCTACATTTTACTACATTTCTGTAATGTTTCAGAAGATACGTGATTGAAAATACAATAAAGTGCAAACATTTCATCCTTTTCCTCCTCTTAAAGTGTCAGAAATTCAGCTCTTTTTGTTTAAAGCTAGAACTCTGAAGAAAAAGTTCAAAAGTATATTTGAAATGTGTAGAACAATGTGAGCTCAATATTAAGATATTTAAAATTATACTTAATTGAAAATGATACTGCAGTTGAAACAATAAGAATTTAAAGATTATATCGCTGAGATATTCTCAAATAAGCAAATATTTGCAAGAAATCTTTTTAATGAACAATTGGTATTATAAAGAAGATTATAACTATATCAGTAGTTTTTAAAAAAAGGCACCACAATGCGCAAGACGGTAAAAAATGCACAACTGAACTCAAATCGTTCGTAGCTACTTCTTTACTTCCGCATGTGTTACTTTCCTCACCTGTTTAAATCACGTGAACACTGATTAAAACACGTGTTGTCTAATGATACGAACTCTCTCTGAAAGAATAATATATAAGTTATCATACCATCTTCTCGAAGTTACAGAAAATAATAATGCTTTTTATATTCTTAATATGCAATTCTTTTTTTAACCTAATACAGATAACCTTAATTAGTAAAAACTCTCCAAATGAAAACAGACAACCACAACTACTATCATTAAAAAGTTGATTTCCTTTTTTGAAAACGATAATTTACCTTTTTATTAAATTACTCATGTTTTACGTCTATTTTTTGGCGGCGTAGCGTTGTTTTTTTTT
>KK115321.1:87671-99945 GCA_000611955.2 Stegodyphus mimosarum | reverse complement strand
TTTTTTTTTTTTTTTTTTTTTTTCAGAAACCTATGTCTTATTTAAAATATATTTTTGAACGATCGTGTAAAAAGCTGTTTTTTACAATCGCAAATCTATATAAAAAATACAATTTTATACATCAGTGCCAAAAGTAAATTTTTATTTATGATTTGTTCTCTAGAAAACTCTTCTCTTAGGTTATCATCTTTAAAATGACTAGTATTTCTGAGAACATAAGTACACATCCGTATGATAGCATTCTCTAAGACGACCGCTGTCTAAACGTATTGCCTTCAAATATGCAATACGGTCAAAATATGCAGTGCGGTTCAAATAGGCAAATATGCAGCACGGCGATGATCAAAATATGCTGTCAAATTAAAAATTTTACATACTGTGTAAACAAGAATTATATTTCTGATTTTTTCTAACAAGAATTTTTTTTTCCAGCAAAATAGTTAATCCGGAATTAAATGTTATTAGCCTGAAAGAGGTGTTACGAAATGAATTTTGCGTCCTCTGTGTAAACGGTGAATCCCTTTTCAAATTGTTGCCGCCAAATATTTTCATCCTGTATTATTTTCAAAGAAATTAAGGGATGTTGTTCGGAGAACAACCTTGACGCCAAAAAGGGAGAAACAGCTTATTGTGGTATGACAGGCAATGGTTGTCATTCGATCACATACTTCCTCTAGGTAGACAGCCGTAATACTTTTCCCTTGCTAAGGGATTATCTGTAGTATTATTTATTATCTGTAGCATTTATTATTAGTATTTATTATTGTAGTATAGTAATTAGTATTTATTATTGTAGTATAGTAATTAGTATTTATTATTGTAGTATAGTAATTAGTATTTATTACTGTAGTATTTATTATTGTAGTATTTATTCTGTAGTATTTACTTCCGTTGACATGATGAAATGTCGCCCATACCCTTAAAGAAGCCAAGTTGGCGCAACCAAGGCTGTTCTCCAAACACTATCCAAATTAAGTAATAAAGAATCTGCATGAATATATGCATGTTCCTCGCATTATGAAAAAACGGCGGTACCTACTGCCGTCAAATTTTGAATAACATAGTCCTCCACCCGAACATGTGCACCTGGAAGTCCAAATTTTCAATTTCGAATTTTATAAAATTTTAATGAATTTTCAGTTTAACACACTCAACGATTTGAAAGCGAGCAGTGACAACGGGTATGGAATAAAACATTTTTATCTTCAGCGCGCGAGACTGTCTGTCGGAAATTCTAAAGATATGCTGTTTTTAAATATTTCGTGATTTTGCTGCTGAACTGAATTTTATTCGTCGTAAGGTCGAAGAACGTGATAGTTAATAAATAAAGTTAACACACAAAATGTTAATAACTAAAAGTGAAGAAAAAATGCTTTTTGCAAGCCACCTTACCAAGAAAACTGAATGTTGGTATAATAAACTGCGAAAAAACTGAAAAAAATAGAAAAATATATGCCAACACTTCATAATACATTTCGAATTCTAAACATATGCTGCTATGTTGCTTTTAAAATTTTTATAATTTCGCTGTTGCATTGTACACGGCGTAACTGCGAAAACAAAAAGAAATGGATTATAAAAAACCTTAACAAACCCTTTTGGGCGACCTTTAAAACTGAACCCTTTCAGATTTTTATTATTTGTTTTTTAATTGAATACGGTAAAAAAGGGCTATTTGAAGAGAGCTGTCTATTCGACGAACATTGTATCTAAATACATGTTGCTTGCTATAATCTTAGATACATCATCGAATTGATTGAGGTCATGGGAAATTTTGAGTTAATGAAGCATAACATTTTCAATTATGTCGAGTTTACTCTTACGTACTTGATTTTTGGAAACCAGCGAGCTGTAGGAAGGTTGTCGATGTTATTTTCCTTACCGATATCCATCTTTTTAACGCAGACGATATTTTTGCGTTTCCATTGGCAATCGTTCTTCAAAATAGTTGAATATTGCTGCTACGATTACAAAAGCACTCCATTCTTCGATTATTACTGTTAAATATAACACTGCACAAAACATAATGTCTGGGAAAATTTTTTAAAAAATGTCGACACGTAACATATTGCGGAGCATTTTATTGTCTCACATTTTAAACCTTATTTTTTGCTCTTGATAAATTAAATAAAGTTTTAGTTTACAGGAATTAGGAAAATATTACTTTGTTAATTCTTGTATGAATTTCACATAGGCACTAATTAAATTCTATCGATTAAATACTAATGATATAAGTATATTAGTTAAATTACTGAAAAGAAGACTGAAATATCCAATAATGATTATTTTAACTGCTGCAACTTTCAGTGTTGGAAAGTACGGTTTACAAGCTCTATTAAAGGATATCTTTATTAATATCATACTTTTTTTCTTACCAGAATTGAAATAAAAGCTAAATGATTCTGTGCCCAGTACGTTGTATCTACACATAGCGTTAGAAAAAAATTTCCTTAACTATATTAATTATTATCCCCGAAGTTGAAAATTTAAGCTATTAAGAAAATGTGTTTTTAGTTCAGTAATTACAGGTCCATTAAATTCGAAAGATAAATTAAATTTTACATTTTGCCAAATGGCAACTTTCTGAGAATTTATTACGCGCAAGACCTGTAGAAGATAAAGTAAGCATCTGATATTTTTCAACACTGACCAAATGGCAGCATTTGCCAAGGCGATAAGATGATATAGTCGTGGTAGCGTAGCATAAACATAAAGATAAAACAAATTTAGATAATGTCTACCAAAGGCATTCTTACGTCAAATTTATTTTAAAATATTAAGAATTTTTTCCCCCGAATTATGACACTGTAACTTATTTTCTCCCTTCATTCTGCGTGTCTTCAGGGTGTAAGGGGATAGCACGTTCGGCTAGCAGTCGGAAGGTCTAGTGTTCGAATGCGCATTTTATTGAATCAGTAAACCTAATGACTCTATAACATGATGAAAAGGAATATAAAAGTGTAGAGACATTAGGTTAATTACAAGCAGGAGAGATGAAAAATATGCACTGCCTTTCGCCGGGGATCGAACCACGGACCTCTGAAATACCGGCTCAGTGTGCTGACCATTACACCACGAAGGCACGCTAAGAATGTGGGAGATATAGCTTATATACTCCCCTTTTTAAAGGGCGACTAGGGTTTTTAGGGGACCTAGTCGCCAAATCCTGGGTGTGGAGAGTCATCATCCACAACCCTTTTAGTTCGGGCGCCACTGTAGAGACATTAGGTTAATTACAAGCAGGTGAGATGAAAAATATGCACTGCCTTCGCCGGGGATCGAACCACGGACCTTTGAAATACCGGCTCAGTGTGCTGACCATTACACCACGAAGGCACGCTAAGAATGTGGGAGATATACCTTATAAAAGTAGCTTAAAAATATTTTATAATTTCCAATACTACTGTAAATAAAACTTAAGCACAAACAATATTTTATCATGCGAAAAATTCTTCCAAATATTACACGATTTATAACGATAAAATTCTCTAATTATGTATTACTTAGCATTACAACAAAGAATTAATTTTAAAATAACATGTATTTCTAATAGTGTTTTGATACGTTTCATTATACACTGTTCAGACAGTAAAAGACGAGCAGAATAAAAAATTCGTATAAGTATTATTATATAAAAATTAGCGCGTGTATAAAAGAAACACACATCGAGATAAGATATAAAGTTAGGTCCCCTTTCTTCAAAAGAACTAGTAGATTGGGATGGTTTTTATAAATTTTTGAATTCGTATATTTTGCATCTCTAAGAAGAAGGACCTGTACACTGCGAAAAAAAACGGGAGGAGGGGGACAGTTCTACACTTCGCGTTCTACTGGACCGATTGACGAAATTCAAATTGCGTTTTTCGTGTTTCGAAAGCGCGACTTAGGATATATATTAGATTTATACATAGCATTGTTCTAACACTCGTATTTTGACACAAAATCGGACTTTTTCTAAAATGACATGCCAATTTTTTTTCCATATTTCGATTACACGACTTAAATTATGCATAAATATTAAATTTTGTAAAACTCGATAGATGTTCAAAAAATTATCTTGGCGCATTTTTTTCAGTTTGCGCCAAGAAAACATCACTCAGTGAACTTCTTAATTTATAGCAACCTATTTTCCTTTCCTTTATTTTCATTGTAGACGAGCGGAAAAAAAGTCGTCGTTCATACTTTCAAATAATTTTAACAAAGTTCGTAAACCACTTTTGGCGTTATTATCGCTTATTACAACTATGCCAAATTTCAAAACACGCTAATATGTAATGTCATAGCATAGAAAGTATGTCATAGAAAATTTTTAATAAAAACTCTAATTTTTTGCAGATGTGCCTAGAAATACATCTATCTACTTTAAGATGACGGCAAAAATTTTATAGATTATAATCCAAAATTATTTTCGAAAATTTATAAAAATTATTTAAAAATACGAATTTTAAAAATAAATCATAAAAAATGGATGAATTTTATTTGCAATGAACCTAAATTTCGAAATGTGAAAGGAAGAATCAAATAAGTTTGTGGGGTTTTAATATTTAATCCTAAAGTTCTAACTTAGAACCCCACGAACACTAACAAGCGAATAATCGCTTAAGTGTGTGAACAGAACAAGTAAGACTTAAAGAGGGTTTACAACCCTTTATTTTTCAGTAAATTTACAACCAGTTCCTACTTAGAACTTTACACAAAGCCTCCGCTCGAGCTAGAACTTAAAATAATAATAATTTGAACTAAAATTAGCTTAACTAAAGCTCTTAAAAGGTACAGCCGAAGCTATCAGAATCTAACTAGTTGGCCCCTAAATATTAATTAAATCGGCGAAGCCTAGCAAGGGCCTAAGATATGGCCGTTTCTGAAATTACATTCTGGCAGCAAATTGTAAACTGAAATTAGAATAAGATAGGAAAGATACAAAACTTAAAATAACTGTTAATAAACTTAGGATAAACCTTTACAAGTTTAATAAAAAAAGAGATATTAATAAATATATATCAAATTCAATTAACATTGAGAAGTTAAAATTTTGAGAGCTAATGTTCTAAAAACTATTTGTTCGATTTTTACAAAACTTGGCAGTTTGGCATTATTTGAGTCGCAGAATCGAAATATGGAAAAATATTGGCATATCATTTCATAAAATGTCCGATTTTGTGTCGAAATACCTATATTAGAAAACTGCTATATATAAATCTAATATGTATCCAAAGTCGTGCTTTCGAGACGACGAGACGAGAAATCTAATATGTATCCAAAGTCGTGCTTTAAGTTGAATTTCGTCAATCAGCCCATTAGAACTGGAGTTATAGAACTGTCCACCCCCCCCCCTTTTTTTTAGACGTTAGAAAAAAAGATACTGATTTATAGAAAATCTACGCAAATCTAAGTTTATTTTTTTCGTTACTTACATAAATTCCATGGTTAATGGAAGTTACATTTGCAGAGTATTTCATTCATTGCTCATGTAGATTTCACAATTTTTTAACAATTATTAATTTCATTCCAGCCATAACCGAGTTTCGTTTTATACAGTAGCAGTTTTTTAATCTTATTTTACAGTTAGTCAATTTTCTTGACTTCTGTATCATAGAAAAAAGGTTCCTCCTCTGCCATGTCTTCTCTTAAAAAATGCACTTGCAATCTAAGAAGTTCCAAGCAAGTCTGCAGGTACTCCTGCATCAGTCTGCAAAGTTTTCTTGTTCTTCTATTCTTACCTGTAACAAGAAATTAAAATTATATAATAGAATTACGCAAATAAAGTGTGTCCATAAAAAAAAATCTGAGAGATTTCAGATTTTATATTACTCCTAAAGGATATTTTTTCATTTACACACACATTCGACATGCAAATAAACAGAATTTTTTATAAATTTTTTGCGATTACTATTCGTTTATTATTTAAAAACTTTATGCATCTTTTCCGGTTCACAATTGCTCTCAGATTTCAGATATGCTGAAAAGATATTTTCAGATATGTTTCAAGAGCATTTGCCCCAACGTCCCTTTGGACTAAAAATATTTAAACACAGCATATCTTTAGGTTTTCCGAAATACAGTCTTGTGCGCTGAAGATAAAAATGTTTTCTTCCGTACAGTGCTGCCATTGCTCGCTTTGAAATAGTTGATTTTTTTTAATAAAAAATTCGCTAAAGTTTTACAAAATATAAAATAGACAATAAAATAAATTTTAAATTCAAAATCTGGGCTTCCAGATTCCCATATGTGGGTGAAGGACTACGTTTTTCAAAATCTGATGGGTCTAGGTACCGTTGATTTTTCACAGTGCGAGAAACATACTGTTGCGTGCGTACGGGTTCGTTATGGATTGAATGCACAAGACGTTAAAAAGTTAACAAAATTTATTCTTTCCACAAGAAATAAATCAAAATGCTGAAATATTTCTTCAGGGATATTCGCACAATATCACAGTATCTCAAACGTTTAGCAAAAGCTGAGTTCAAAACAGATAAAATAATTCTATCTCACAGCGAAATCGCTACAATCAATAACAGCATTAAGTAAACAGCAGCTCACTTTTTACAGCCGCAACTACAACAACAACAGCAACAACTGAGATGAGGTGTTTCAATTCGGCTTTTATAAGCTTTTTAATTATCACTAGAACAATCATCTCGACTTTTCTGGATGGCAACAGTAATTACGAGATATTTATTTATTAAACATTAAATGCGCGCGCTCTTTTATTTTTATTTTTCCGACGTAGCTTTCTCTTCAAAAATCGTCTGCGTTGCAAGCGAAAATAAAGCAGTTTTAATTACAATTCTAAATAAATAGCCAAATAAATATGAAATCCGTAACAGTATATACGTTCATCAGATTCTTCATTATTTAATTTCTTTAAATATAATACAGGGCCATAACATTTGGTGGCAACAATCTGAAAAATAATTCAGCGCTTTTAGTGATTCGACGTAAAATGTCATTTCGAGACTAATAACCATTATGGGTTAACGCCCCTTTGAGTTAATAAAAGAACAAATATAAGAAAACATTATTTCTTCAAATGTAAACGTACTTATTTTATTTATCTAGCACATTTATTTTTGAGGCTATTAAACGTAGCTAAAACTGCGTGAAAAATTAGTCTGACCTCTGCAGAACCGTTATATTGCAAAGGATTTATGTTATTTACGGTATTACTGACCAAAATAAGTAAAGCGTGTATCGCGAAGAATGTAACCTTCAAACATAACACCCGATAGCAATACGGTAACTTATTCGGGAAAACAATTCTAAATAACGCTGCTTTTTGAATGAAAATAACGCTTCAGATTATTATGAAGGCATGGAAAAAATATTAAAATCCTTTTTTGTTGCACATTAATAATATATACCATGGAAAGTTTCCTACATGTATTTTGTTCTGAAATTTTCCACATATATGTGCAAAATCCTTCTTTACCTATAGGTAAACAAATGGTGCACTTAGTAGTATACAAGTTATTAAGCATATCGAATTTTAGTCTTATTTCTGAAGGATATCCGAAAACTGCTAAAGCAATGCTGCTTGAAACGTTTATAAATTTTTGATCATAAAAACGAATACCTTATTCTTTACAGAAAAATTCTAATGGGAACGTGCAATAGAAATAGCATTTAAATAATAATTTCATTTAGGCTATAAGGTATTTCTCCTGCCTTGTTAGCATGCCTTCGTGGTGTAATGGTCAGCACACTCGGCGCGTATTTCGAGAGGGCCGTGGTTCGAGTACCAGCGAGGGCATTGCTCATTTTTCATTTCAAAAAGTACCTAATGTTTCTATAAGGTAATAAAGAGATATTTTGAATTATTCTTTGATTTAGCAGCTACAAACTGTGTGAAATCAGACAGCAATTAGAAATCAGAAGAGACGCATAAAGTTTTCAAATTATTAATGAATGGCAATAGCAAAAATTCTAAAATATTCTGTTTATCTGCATTTCGTTTCTGGTATTATAACTTTCCCGACTCTATCACAGCTATCCAAAGAGCTACTTGTTTAAAGGGTGTCAAAAGCAACTCACGCTTTTGAAAAGAATAGAACGAATGAACCAGAACAATAAATACTATATGTACACATACGTATTTTGACATATAATGTTTATTATAGAAGCTATGGAATTTTCTGTGATAGCATCGTATTTTGAATATCATGCAAGATAAGTGATATTTGATACGGTTTATTGCAGTCGAAATTGCAAGGACGTCAATGAGCGTTGAAGTACCGCTGCATATATTAACGAATTCAAGCCTTTAAACTGAATAATGACATGAGGGCGTGTTTCGTACGTTTTATGTTTCAGGTAGCCCAAAAGAAATTGGCAAGATTATATCAGGAAACAAGGCTGGCCAATTTATATCTCCGTAAATCAATACCTATGACGCAAGCGGAAAACTTCGTCGTACAAAACATCATGAGAGAAAAGAAAATGAAGAGATCACATTGCAGTTAAAAAACACCGAGATATAAAACATCATCGTAGAAAATAAAGCATTTAAAAAAACTTCACAGTTTCAAAATATCGGAGCAAAATATAAAGCATCTGTAAATCGTCGCATGGGCATACATCGCAGATGATTTAATAGCTAATTATATTATTTTAATATCGATAATCTCGTGGAGTTACTCATCTTCTTTTTTCTAAGCTTTTAATATTCTTTTTCTCGTGAAAAAATATTAAAACAACTTTATAAAAGACAATAATTAAAAAATCTGATGTGTACACCACATGACTTCCTTGTACGAAATATTAAATTATACGCGTTTTTTCTTGCATTTCATTTAAACTTATTGGATTGAATTAAATCTACTTCGTCGATAGCGCATAAACCACAATAGAATAAATGCACTCTTTAAATTTCGCTATATTTGTTTACCATAGCGGCACCCTGGGGCTAGTTTCACTTAACAGCTTTACATTTCATTCATTTTATAACTCAGAATGCAAAAAAATTATATATATATATCATCTGAAGAATTATCTAATCGTTGCCACATGTTCTATTCAACTACTATAATAAATCTAAAACGATGTATAAGAAAGTAAACAAACAAACAAACGAAAAGAAACAGTTTTTCACACACAATTCAGTATTTCTCATTCAATTAATTCAGTTCTCACTTCGCGACAAGGCAAAAATACATAAAAACTCAAATTATCTATTAAAAATTACGAAGTAAATCTTAAACACTTGTTTCCTCGAATAAATTCCAGAATGGATTCATTATTAATTCGCAATAATAAAATACTAGATTGGCAACAAATCCACTATTCTGCTATGTTTCAAATGTAAACAAATATGGCTGCTGTGGTAAAAATAATTAGGCTTAGCCGCCCTTAAATACCTTTTAAATTGTTTATAATTCTTCAAATATTGCATGAAGGTTTACTAAAGGCATAAAAACCTTAACCGGAAGATAAGAACAGCATAATTCAATCATTTTCAATGAAAAAAATGCTCAATTTATCAACATATAAAAATAAAAATAGCAAGTTCACTGTAAGCCGAGTAACAGAAGTGGGTATATATGTATATATGTGTATATACTTTTCGTCCGGCGGACTGTAACAAAAAAGAAGGTGCACATCTACAAGTTATATTGTTACGGATTTTGTATTTATTTAGCTATTTATTTAGAATTGTAATTAAAATTGTTTTATTTTCCCGTGCAACGCTGACGACTTTTGAAGAGAAAGCTACGCCGGAAAAGTAAAAATACAAGAGAGCGTGCATTTAATATTTAATAAATAAATATCTCGTAATTGCTTTTGCCATCCAGAAAAATCGAGAAAATAAATTTTACCAGAATGTTCTCGTGTATAATTAAAAAGCTTATAAAAGCTGTATTAAAACACATAAGCTCAGCTGTTGTTGTTTTACGCGAATTATATTGTTTATTTATTGCTGTTATTGATTGTAGCGAATTCGCTGGGAAATAGAATTAGTTTCTCTGTTTTGAATCGAGTTCTGATTAACGTTTGAGATATTGCGATATTGTACGAATATCTCTGAGGAAATATTTCAGCATTTTGTTTTATTTTTGTGAAAAAAATAAATTTTATTAACCTTTTTAATGACTAGTGCATTCAATCCATAACGAACCCGTGCGCACCTAACAATAGCCGTCTTATATATAAAATTTCAACATTCTGAGGCTACTCGGTTTTGAGTTATGCGAGATATATACATGCATACGTACGTACGCACAGACGCTAGAAAAAATTCTCTTCAAAATCCATTTTGAATCAGCTTTATAATTCTTTTGAGGGAAAAAGAGTCTTTTATTCTGTCGTTACGTACAGGTGTCATGCAAAAACATCGTTAAATTGCATTCGTTTTTACTTCGTACGAAGAAGTAATAATGGCTTTTAATAGTTAATTGCATAAGTTTAAATAATTAAATAATGGCTTTTAATAGTTAACTGCATAAGTTTAAAATTGTACTACCTGCTAAAAGTAGCTTTAATTTCTACGCAATTTCATGTTTCGAATGCTCGAGAATCCTTCTTGCCTTTTTCAGTAAAAATTTATCAATATATTCAAAATATTGTTACGAAACGTCCAGGCGCGGTAAGATACTAGTAGCTTCCCCGCGAAACAGGCTTAGGGTTGCCATAAAATGGAAAGGGAAGGCAGAGTTGCTACATTTGGCGAGAAATCGCATATTTGGCGACAAAATTGGCGATATGCCATAGACGGATGGAGAACATTCTGGAACGAATTCTTCCTGGTTTAGTCCAGAACATTCTCGAACACAAGCCAAAAGCTATATAAACCCTGCTGGTAAGCGGGGTGCGAGTCAATGAAGAGTCAATGCGGAGTCTACCGAGTTGATAGTCAGTTAGTGAGCGTGTGTCTAATGCCAAGCTGGTTGTCGTCGAGTGCATCGAGAGAATCGCTTAGTGTATCGCGAAGAAGTGAATTGTTGATTATCTTAGAGTATGTTGAGTTCCAAGAACGACCGAACCCAGTCGAGAGCTATACTCTAGTGTATCGTCGAGTGCATCGCGAGTTGTAGTGTGGAAAGTCTCAAGAGTACGTAAAGTTCCGAGAACGACCGAGCAGAGTCGGGAGCTATACTCTGGTGCTTTGCCGTGAAGCTGTCTCCACCGTTATAGCCTGATAGCCTGAAGGCTGCTTCGCTGATTGTTCCAGTGTGTTTGTAGTAATTCTGCGACGACTGTAAAACAGTTTTTGGAGCTGTCTTGAAAAATACTGGCCAGTAAAGTGTGTTTCGATACACCATCAAGTATCGTCGTCGTTATTCACTCCACATCTACGAACCTCTTAACGTACGTAAGAAGAAGAAAAGAGAAAAACGTAAAAATATGAAGTATAGAAGTAAAATATATTTCCTATTTCTCCTTGCGTTCACAAATGTTCATGAGAACATGCATTTAAAACTTTTAAAATTTAAAAACGCATGTCTGCGATTTATTTTTAATAGGATATCTTATACAATGATGTTTTAAAACTGCGAAGTTTTTCAACCATTTATTTTCCTACCACGATGTATTAGAACTGTGATGGTTACTCTGGTTTTTTTTTCTCTCAGCGATATCTGTTTGCAACGATGTTTTCCTCGTGCTTTCTTTTCTCCCCCGATAGTCTTTACGGCGATGTTTTCCTCTGCATTACTTTCTCTGCAACGTTTTCACACGCGATGTTTTCCTTGGATAACTGCTAAAGATGGCCATGAAGATTCTAGCTGTGGAGGTTGTTGCCGTCCCCTGTAGAAATCATCACTAGCGATGACCAAGACTTATGACAACTTACCGAAACTTTTCGAGCATGATGAGTTTCATCGTATACCGTATCAGACTAACTGCTTCTCATAACTAATTTACAAAAGAATACGGCGAAGTTATGTCATATTCCTCACCATGCTCCATACCATTCTGTCTCTTTGAGTACTGTCACTTTACGTTTGCTTTTTGGCATTGTGAAGAAGACGTTAGTGCAGTCCCTGCTAATATCTGGAGTTTCCTACTGGTACTTATTAATAGTGATAATTCTGCCACAGGAATATGGTGTTGCATGGGCTGCATATCAAATGAATTTTTGCTTGTGGTGATCATTGCTAGGCAACAGGTACTGTACAGGTAAGATCCCACAAAAAGGGTCCAAAGACTGATCCACGAGGACAGCCTTTTGCCAAACTATATTTTTTCCTAATATGACCAAGAAAAAGTTCTACATTGCGACTAGGTAAAATTCTTTGATAAGGTACGTGTTCCTAAGTACACTGCGAATATATATATATAT
>KK115321.1:71196-86875 GCA_000611955.2 Stegodyphus mimosarum | reverse complement strand
TATTTGATATATATATATACAATAAATAAATAAATAAAAATAAAAAAGGGACAGATCTAAATCTCCCGTTCTACTCGGCCGATTGACGAAATTCAAATTGCATTTTTCATGTCTCGAAAGCGCGACTTAAGATATGTATTAGATTTATATATAGCATTGTTCTAATATAGGTATTTTGACACAAAATCGGACTTTTTCTGAAATGACATGACACTTTTTTTTCCATATTTCGAATCTATGACTCACATTATGCTAATGTACCAAATTTTGTAAAAATCGCACGAATAGTTTTTAAATAATTGGCTTCCAAAATTTTAGCTCCTGAATGTTAATTCAATTTGGTATGTATTTATTAATACCTCTTTGTTTATGAAACTCCTTTCATTCCTTCCTATACAATTCGAAATTTAGGTTCATTAAAAATAAAACTTACCCATTTTTTATGATTTACTTTTTAAATTTGTATTTTTAAATAATTTTTATAAATTTTTCGAAGAACATTTTGAACTATAAAATTTTTACAATCATCTTAAAGTAGGTGTATTTCTAAGCACAACTCTAGAAAATTAGAGCTTTTTTATTCCAAATTTCCGAAGATATACGTGAATTTATATACTAGTGCGTTTTTGAAATTTGACATATTTGTTAAAAGCGATAATAAAGGAAATGTGGTTTAAGCACTTTGTTAAAATTATATGCAAGTAACAACGATGTGTCTTTTTTCCCGCTCATCCACAATCTAAAAAGGTAGGAACGATGTCACTTTTTTTCCGTCCTGCACGATGAAATGGATAATAAAAAAGATTGCCATGTATTAAGAAGTTTATTAAGTGAATTATTCTTGATGCAAACTGAAAAAAATTCGTCAAATTAAATTTTTGAATTTCTCCGTAAATTTCACACCAAATTTTACAAAATTAAATATTTAGGTATAATTTGAGTCGTAGAATCGAAATATGGAAAAAACATTGGTACGTTATTTCAGAAAAAGTCCGATTTTGTGTCAAAATACCTATATTGGATCAAAACTATATATATAAATCTAATATATATCCTAAGTCGCGCTTTGGAGACATAGAAAACGCAATTTGAATATCGTCAATCGGCCCAGTAGAACGGGAGATATAGAACTGTTCCTTTTTTTTTTTTTTTTTTTTTTTTTTTTTTCGCAATGTACATTAACGCTTTTCAATAAATTTATGATTGCTAGTCACCAAGCATTGTCAAAAGCCCCTTTTATATCCAGAAACTTCAAAATAAAGACTTAATTTTTACATTTACCTTTCTTTACTATATCATATAAGCGAAGAAGGCCAACTTCAGCTGAATGCTGAGGCGTAAAGCCATTGTAATATTTTATTTTCTAACAAATATTAATACTTATTTTGTTTGATATTGAGTAGCAACGCCCTATTTGTTCGTGTAACCGTTGCTGAGCAACGATAGAAATGTTAAAAATTATTATTCTGAAAAGTTTTACGAGTAGTTGATGTGTGACAAATTAGTAGAGGAAGAAACTGTAATAATAAGCTGGAGTGTAAAACTTGTAATATTTAGAAATTGTATTTAAATTATCTATCTTCGTGAATTGATAATAAAGTTTATGATTTACTAAGAAGTTCATTTGTTATTTCCATAAAAACTGCAAAATACGTTACGCCATATTAACGGTCATCCAAAATATTTGTGCTTTTTTTAAGTGCCTATTCAGTCTGCTTGTACAAATGTTTTGAGACATTACTCAAGCATGGCAGAAGGCTGATACATCTGATATTTTCAATGAGACGCAGTCTAACTTCAGTATTTTTAGTCATTATCATAATTCTAGCTTTCTTCCACACCGTTAGAAAGTGTTTCTGGTCTAGGTAGGCATTAAATAATGCTGCATGCGTACGGGTTCGTTATGGATTGAATGCAGAAGTCGTAAAAAGTTAACAAAAATTTATTCTTTCCGCAAGAAATAAATCAAAATGCTGAAATATTTCTTCAGAGATAATCGCACAATATCACAATATCTCAAACGTTTAGCAAAAACTCAGTTCAAAACAGATAAAATAATTCTATCTCACAGCGAAATCGCTACAATCAATAACAGCATTAAGTAAACAAACGGCAGTTCGCTTTTTACAGCTACAACTGCAACTACAACTGAGATGAGGTTTTCAATTTGGCTTTTATAAGCTTTTTAATTATCACTAGAACAATCTCGATTTTTCTAGATTTTTCTGGATGGCAACAGTAATTACGAGATATTTATTTATTAAACATTAAATGCACCCGCTCTTTTATTTTTATTGTTATTTTTTTTACGTAGCTTTCTCTTAAAAAATCGTCGGCGTTGCTAAGGCAACATGAAGCAAATCTAAATACAATTCTAAATAAATAGCCAAATAAATGTGAAATTCGTAACAATAATTTATGTAAGATAGATGGACAAAGACTGCGAAGGTTTCGAATCATTTCTTCTGTGCTTTTGTCCACTCCATGAGTTTTACCTAATTTTAAACCCTTAATAACATCATAAACTTCAGCAACAGAAAAAGGAATCTCATCATCTACATCATAAGAAGAAGATCATCTCAGAATGGAGAGTTTTATAAAATTCCTCATCGTGAAGTAAGCTGTGAAGAGGAAATGACCGTTGTAAATGGCGTCTATTATAGCCTCAAAAGATTAAGTAACTTTCCTTGACGACAGTTCAATTCCTAAATTTCAAGATTGTGATCGATATTTTAGTCTATTTCCTCATAAGCTATCCAGTTCATATTTTGTAATAAAAGCGCGCCTGAATAACGAAATCAAATAACTCAATTGCACTAATAAAGGTAAAAGCCATTTGTATTTATAAATTTATCAAAGGCGTCTCTGACTTTTATTATTAGTGATACAAAAATGTATGGAGAAATTAAATTTCTCTCTATTTGTTGAATTGTGAAATTGCTCAAACGTCAGTCTTCCAAGCTGATTAAAAAGATTCTGATGTGGCCACCACATGATTTCCTTGCATGACCCGTTAAATTATACACATCTTTTGCTGCATATTTCCTCGCATTTCATCAAAGATATATTTCTCATTCAATTAATTCATTTCTCACTTCGCGGCAAGGCAAAAATACATAAAAACTCATAAACCTTCATTAAAAGTATAATATCGGAAAAAGATAAAACACTAAATAGAGTTAAAAATATTTTTGCAATTAAAATTAATTTCTACGCAAAAACAAGCTATTCGGCCAGCGGGTAGAAAGGCAGATTTTTCAGTGCACAAAACTGAAAGTTTACTTTTGGCCCCCCTCGGCAAACGACACTAAAATTGGTGCACAAACTGATTTAATTCACTATTCTACTAAGAGTTCCAAGTGTAAGCAAATGGCTTTGTTCTAAAAAATGGCTTTCTATAAGAGTTCCAAATGTAAGCAAATCGTTAGGCTTTGTTCCGCTTAAACAACTTTTAAATTGTTAATAATTTTAAAACTATCGCATGAAAATTAAATTAAGTCATAAAAGCCTTAACCGGAATATAAGAACAACATAATTCAAACACTTTTAAAGCAAAATATGCAAAATTTACCAACATAAAGAATAAACAAACTGAGCTCACCCAGCCGGGTAACAGAATATATATATATATATATATATATATATATATATGCTTTTGATGTGACCTATTACAACTCAAAAGAAAGGTTATAGCTGCATGTTATGGCTGTCCCACATACAAAATTTCAATGTTTTGAGGCTACTCGTTTTTGACTTATGAGAGATATATGCATACGTATGCACGTACGTACGTACAGATGTCACGAAAAAATCCCTTCGGAATCTATTTTAAATCCATTTTACAATCCGTTTGGGGGGGGGAAGTCCTTTATTGTGCCTGGACTTACAGATATCACGCAAAAACAACATTCAAATGGATTCGAGAATAGTCAAAATGCATTTTTTTTTAATATGATACCCGAAATTTTTGCGATTACAATGTAAGGGATTTTTAAGTTCACTAACGTTTATTTTATTTTAAAACTTTTCTATCATCTCTTATTTTCCACTTCCGGACAGAATTAATGTTGACTAGTTTTCCTCATGCAAATTAGATCGGAGGTCAATCGGCGGTAAGCTAACGTAGTTGCCGCTGATTGGCCGATGACGTCAAGATCGGCGGGTTGGCCGAACTATATATATGTACGCGGGGGCGTTATTGAGTGCTGAGTCAGCATTATAATACTTTCCTTTCAATGGTTTTAAAAGCTACAGTATTAGCTTATTTTATTTAAGTTGAAAAAATAAAGCATGGATTTTAATTTAGATTGGTCTTATAGTTTTCTTTGCCAATATCTCCACTGCCATTAGGTTATGGGCCCAGGGCCAACAGCTAGCCAGTTACTCAGTTCAACTCAGCATTGAAGGAATGTAGGTGAAGAGGGCCGTTATCGACGAGAAGAAGCTGACCTGTCTTAGAAGTTTGTTCAAGTTGTTGTGCTCAAACTTAATTGAAGATGTCATTACTACCTGAAGGTTTTGAGCTGTTAAACCACGACAACTGGGATCGATGGAAAGTCGATATGAAAATGCTGCTACTGGATAGAAATTGTTGGAGCTTCATAGAAGACAAAGAAGAAGAATTAGATAAAAGTGCAACAAGGCGGGAAAAGCAGGACTTCACATTGAGAGAGAATCGAGCTTTCACTACATTATATTATGGAATTAAAACTGAGTTCAGGCCGCTGATACAAGAATGTTCAAGTGGTAAAGAAGCATGGGAAGTTCTACAGAAGCAATTCGAACCCAAAACAAGAGCAAGGATAATTCAGTTACTGGATGAATTTTTCAGCATTAGATATACACCAGATGAAGAAATAGGGTTATTCATCGCAAGGATAAGAATGACTGCAAAGAAGTTGGCTGAAGCTGGACATAATTTGGCAGATCTTTTTAAAGGATTTCAAGCAATAAGGAGATTACCCCAGGAATATTCCGGCATTGTACAGTTGATTTATAGGTGGAAGGACGAAGATTTTACGCTGGAGAAAATTGCTGAAGAACTGGTAAGGGAAGAAAGTCGACTTCGCCAGGTAAATGCTGATTTAGAAGACAGCAAGGTAAGCGTATTTAATACTATTAGTTCAAATGCAGGGAAAAATAGAGATGAAAGTAAATTTAAATCTAAGAAAAAATTAGGGAATACGAGAATAGGACCTTGTTTCAGATGTCAGAAATTCGGACACGTAATTGCTCAGTGTAAAGAAAATGTAAGTAAAAATCAGAAGTTTAAAATAGACGATAAAAATGGAC
The DNA here is from genome assembly GCA_000611955.2 of Stegodyphus mimosarum. Classification (NCBI taxonomy): domain Eukaryota; kingdom Metazoa; phylum Arthropoda; class Arachnida; order Araneae; family Eresidae; genus Stegodyphus; species Stegodyphus mimosarum. The sequence continues at coordinate 81,583 of KK115321.1, read as the reverse complement.
AGTTTAAAGATAAAGAATTAATGTTAGTAGAAAATTATGTAACGACTACTGATAAAGGATGTAACGCAGATAAATTTAATTGGGTCGTAGATACTGCAGCTACAACTCATTTCTGTAATAATAGAAATTTAATGATAAATTTTGAAGAAATAAACGATGTACGTATGTCTTTAGCTGTAGGAAATTGTGAAAGTAAAGTACTAGGAAAGGGTACCGTTAAATTTGCAGTAAAAGTAGGCAATCGAATAAATTGGATTGAGTTAGATAACGTGCTATATAATCCAAATCTAAGGAGAAATTTATTATCAGGAGCAAGGTTAGAAAAGGCAGGTGCTCATTTTGTGGTTTCAAACGGGAAGATGTGGATATACTTCAATAATTGGGATAAATTATGCTATGCTAAACGATATGACGGACTTTATCATGTAAAACCATTTAGATATGCAACAGATAAAAAGGAAGCTGGTTACGGTACAGAAACTAGAAAGTTGAATAAAGTAGACGATGCGACGCTATGGCATCGAAGATTTTGCCACGTAAATTTTGATTATATTCAGAATACTAGTAAGAATCAAAGCGTGAAAGGGTTACCAGAAATCGAAAAACCGATGGAGAAGTGTGAACCGTGTATTATTGCTAAATCTAGTAGAATAACTTTTAAAACTCTTCCGAAGAGATCGGATAAACCATTGCAGTTGGTTTATTTAGACGTTTGTGGCCCACTGCCAGTTCCATCTAAGGGTGGGAGTAAATATTTCCTCGCTATTGTAGATGACTACAGTAGATTAGTAACAGTGTATTGTATGAAAAATAAAAATGAATCGTTCTACAACTTTAAGAATTATCATAGGCAAATGGAAAGACTGACGAATAGAAAATTAATTAGTATCCGCACCGATAACGGTGGGGAATTCTGTAACAAGCAATTTGAAAGGTACTTAGCCGAAAATGGAATTAGTGTTGAACGCACAAATGCGTACACCCCAGAAGAGAACGGCGTATGTGAGCGTTTTAACCGAACGGCATTAGACGCAGTTAAAGCTATGCTTAATGATAGTAAAATGGGAAAAGAATGGTGGGCAGAAGCTCTTGGCTGTTTCGTACACACGTGGAACAGAGTATGTCATAAAAGCAACCGAACCCCTTATGAAATGTTCCTCAATAGAAAACCCAGTGTTGTTTATTTTAAAGTATTTGGTTGTAAAGCATATGTTGGCGTGCCAAAACAGATTAGAAATAAATTACAAATGAGATGCAGAGAAGGAATCATGGTAGGCTATGCGAAGGAAACTAGGGGTTATAGGATATGGTTACCAGAAGAACGCAGATTAATAGAAACCTGTAATGTGAAGTTTGATGAAAAGGTGAATGCAGTAGATGACATCCTGGACCAGAAATCAAAAACTAAATTTAAAAGACTAGAGGAATCTGAGCTATTAGCAGAATCAGATGAAGAACAGGAAACTTCTAGAAAAGAATTAAAGTCGTCAGAAGACAAATCTATCCCGAAAGAAGTATCAGACTTAAACTGGCAAAGAAAAGCCGTTAAAAGACCAGACGGAACACGTACAGACATATATTATTATGTAGAAGGAACAGACACTCGTTTTAGATCCCATAATGATATTGAAAAGTATTGTGAGGCAAGAAATATTAAATTTGAAAAAGATAAGTTTGACTTTAGTGGCAGAAACGAATACTCCGGGAAAGTTAATTTTGTAGAACAGGAGACTAGTTCCGTATCTGAAGAGGCAAATTCCGTAGAAATTGTTATCCCACAAAATTTTGAAGAAGCACGAAAATCAGTAAATGCCGAAGAATGGAGTAAGGCAATGAAAGAAGAAATTGAAACAATGAAGAAAAGAAATGTTTGGGAATTAGTCGAAAAGCCAGAAAATAAAACTATGCTGGGAACCAAATGGGTATATACGCTAAAAAGAAATGAAAAGAATGAAGTAGTTAGATATAAAGCACGTTTGGTAGCACAGGGATTCAGGCAGAAAAGAGGTGAAGATTTTGATGACGTTTACAGTCCTGTAGTAAATTTTTCAATCATAAGAATATTTTTCACTATACTGGTATGTTTGTATGGATGGACTAATTGTCAGTTAGATGTAAAGAACGCATATTTATACGCAAACCTAAATGAGAAAATATATATGACCCAACCGGAGGGATTTATTGAAGAGGAAAATAAAGTATGTTTATTACACAAGGCCATTTACGGTCTACATCAAAGCGGTCGTGAATGGTTTTGTGAATTTGAAAGCACTTTAGAAAATCTACATTTTAAGAAAATACAATGGTGTAATTGTGTTTATAAGGGTTCTAATGTAATTCTATTGTTATATGTAGATGATATTGTGATTTTTAGTAAAGATCAACATAGTATAGATAAAGTAATTTCACAGTTGAGTAAGTTTTTTGATCTGAAAGTATTAGGCAAAACTAAAACGTTACTTGGAATTGAATTCTTAGAGAACGAAAATGGGCTTTTTATACATCAGCAAAATTATATTGAAGAAATATTTGAAAAATTTAAACATTTCCAGATACCAGTAACTTCAGTTCCCATAGCTAAAGGCACTATTCTTACAAAATTAGATTGTCCATCCACAAGTGCAGAAATGCGTAAATTACCTTTTAGAAATCTGTTGGGATGTTTAGTTTTTGTAGCTAACAGGACAAGGCCTGATATTACATATGCAGTAAATATCTTATCACAATTTCAGGAGAATCCTGGAATTAGGCATTGGGAAGCATTGTTGAAATTGCTTGGTTATCTCAATAGTACTAAATTATATAAATTAAACTTATCGAGGATTAAACATCTAAATTTATATTGTTATTCAGATGCTGATTATGCGAGTAATAGGGATGACCGCGTGTCCATGGGAGGATTTATATTATATTTAGATGAAGTACCAGTAATCTGGAAAACTGCTAAACAAAAGTGTGTAAGCTTATCAACTATGGAAGCGGAATATATCGCCTTATCGGAGGCAGCGAAGGAATTAATGTGGACGAAAAATGTCTTACAAGATGAAATTTTAAAGTTTAATTTAAAAGAATGTAAACTATTTTGCGATAACAAGTCTGCCATTGATTTTTCTAGATCGCCAATAGAAAATCGTCGGACTAAACATATAGACATAAAATATCACTTTATTAGAAGACTAGTAAATGATGGATTGTTTGACCTTGAATTTATCCCCAGTAAATTAAATACTGCGGATTTATTTACAAAAGCGACAGCTGCTGTTAATTTAAAGAAGTTTTGTTTAGATGTTTTCAGTGTTTAAAGACAGTAAGTGTTTTCGTAAAATAGAACTGAACTATGAACTTTTGTAATTCTGTAAATTTTGTTTTTGTCTTTGCATGAGGAAAAGAGGGCCGTTTGTTGACTAGTTTTCCTCATGCAAATTAGATCGGAGGTCAATCGGCGGTAAGCTAACGTAGTTGCCGCTGATTGGCCGATGACGTCAAGATCGGAGGGTTGGCCGAACTATATATATGTACGCGGGGGCGTTATTGAGTGCTGAGTCAGCATTATAATACTTTCCTTTCAATGGTTTTAAAAGCTACAGTATTAGCTTATTTTATTTAAGTTGAAAAAAAATAAAGCATGGATTTTAATTTAGATTGGTCTTATAGTTTTCTTTGCCAATATCTCCACTGCCATTAATTAACACGTGAATATGTTTATGCAAATTGTACTTGCTAACGCAGAAGTATTTAAGTTGTGGCTTTTTGCCAAGAGAGTAGAAGGAAGGAAAGAGAGCCCTTTTGCCATAAGTCTTCACGTGAGCTTGCCATCAGTTACTGTCCGACTTTAAGGCCAGAGGTTTAACCCTTTTGAAAGTTAAAGACGTACTGTAGTTTTTCGCAGTTTGCATACTACAGACGTAGTCATTTAAAAGGCCAGTCTTAGTGCTAGTCATCTGTATAAGATATTTAAAGTTAGCTCTTATTTAAATTTTAGTTAGTTAGTAGTCTTATATTCTTTTACGTTCAGACCACAAGTGGTTGGTCTTTGGATCCCGAAGTTCGGGAACGTATGTAAAATCGATAAGCAAATAAAGGGGAATTTGAACCCTCCTTATCTTTGTTGTATCTTCTACACAGGCACGAACATAGCTTTTAGTAAGCTCCCTGTTCCTACTCAGGACTACAGTTATGTTTGCGAAATCAATTAAAAGAAACATAAGTCCTGGTAATATAATACTTCCTTTACTTCGTACAAGAAGTAAAAAAATTGCAGGAATTTGCTTCCTCAATCAAATCACCAATATGTTGTTTAGATATAAAGGGAGTTGTAAAAAAGGACTAATTTTGTCATCAAAATTTATTGCATAAATAGATCGTCCGTTAGGCATAGAATACATCGCCACTTGTGCTAGTAATCCAGAGTTCAGCATTTCTTATTTGTGCCAAAAATAATTTCTAAATTGTGTGTTGTTCGTCTGGGTACATTTTTAATTCCTAAATATACAAAGTATTTCTCCCGCCTTCTTGGCATGCCTTCGTGGTGTAGTGATGAGCACGCTCAACGCGTATTCGAGAGTCCGTGGTTCGAGTCCTGGCGAGGGCACTGCTCATTTCTTCAATTTTCTTGTTTCCAAATAAATCCTAATGTCTCCACATTGTCGCCCGAACTAAAAAAAAGGGTGCTGGTTGATGATTCTCCACCGCCAGGCTTTAGCGATTGGGTCCTCTAATTCCCAGTCGCCCTTTAAAAGGGGGAGTACATAAGGTATTTCTCCCGCCTTCGTGGTGTAGTGGTCAGCACGCTCACGCGTATTCGAGAGGTCCATGGTTCGAGTCCCGGCGAGGGCATTTCTCATTTCTTCAAGTCTACTTTTTCAAAAATACCTAATGTCTCTAGAGCTATGTCCAATAAAAAGAACAGAACATATTTTTCAATAAATTTCTGTAAATCATGAGGATGTAAAGTAAACGTAGATGTTCGCGTCTTAACTAAGACTGAAATTACCAAACTTGTTAAGATAATTCTAAGATATTAACACGGAATTTTATTGAAGTATAATTACGAAGCACACAAAAAAAAAGTAGCAAGATCTGGAAATGAGTGTAAATTGATTTTTTAATGACATTCCCATTTATGAATTCTCGACTTTACGAACTTTTTTTAACAGTCTTGCGATTTCCTGAAATCAAGAATCCATGACATGAATCCTAGCTATTCACAAGTAGACTTTCTCTTTCATTTTCCAGAAAATTAAAGCACTGGCATGAAAAATGAGCAGAACATGAGTCAACTCTTGAAAGTTAACACATGTTCTGCCATGCATAAAGAAGGAAAAATGCAGCTTTTATTTAAAAATTTTTGCTTCACCAAAGCTTTCAATGACTCAGAAGACAACGTATTATAGGAGAATTAAGATAAAAGCAGTTTAGGAAATCAGATTCTGAATGTGAAGTAGATTATGATATTCACTAACATGCACGCAGTCACCAGTTCAGAAGAATCACGTATTCCGATATACATTCAGAATTGTAGTGGTGGGCAACATATTTACTAATAAGTAAGAACTATTATGTTCTTAATTAATACTGAACTGAAAAAAACTTAATTCTCTTTGAATTCCTTTGGATGTCGATTTTAGCTTTTTGTTTGTACGTCGAAGGAAACCCCTTCGAAGAGTTTATTTTTTCCACTTCGCGAATTTGGCGTTTTAAGAAGATGGAAAATATTGCCACTTAAGGAAAATATATGCAGGAAGCCTCAAGTAAAAGCGATTCGGTAAAATAAATGAACACATATAAGAGTATATTTTTATTTCCTTCTAGGAAACGAAAAAAAATACTACAGTAGCGAATAACTTCGGGTATCGTATTTCAGCGAATTTCATTTGAATTTCAATTTCATTTGAACGATGTTTTAACATGATATCCTTGTGGACAGAAAAAAAAAGTGGACTTAAAAACAACTAACCTCAGAACGTTGAAAATTTTTATATGGGACTGCTGTATATGTAGCTGTGTATCTGCGTTTCTGGCTGTAATCGGCAGCATAAATCATATATACACATATACCCACCATTATATGTTGGTAAATTGTGTATATTTTGCATTCAAAGTGATTGAATTATGTTGTTCTTATGTTTCGGTTAAGGTTTTTATGCCTTTAGTTAATGTGCACTCAATAATTGTAGAATTATTAGCAATTTAAAAGTTGTTTAAGAGGAACGAAGCCTAACGAAGCTGATATTTGTTTACATTTGAAATTCTTAGCACAATAGTGAATTACGTCAGTGTGTGCACCAACTTCATTGTCTTTTTGCCGAGTGGGACCAAAAGTAAACTTTTACTTTTGTGCACCAAAAAATCTGTCTGCCTGCACGGTGGGTTGAATTGCTTGTTATAAACTCTATTTTAACTGCAAAAATCGCCTTTTTTTTAACTGTTTTTAACTGTATTTTGTGTTTTAAGTTTTTCCGAGTTTTACAATTTTTAATGACTACGTTTTGCGTTTTTATGTATTTTTGCCTTGCCGCGAAATGAGAACTGAATTAATTCAATAAGAAATACTATACCTGTAATGAAATTCGAGGAAATAAAGTTGCAGCAAAAAGTGTGTATTATTTAATAAGCCCTAAAAGGAAGTCATGTAGTATGCACATCAAGTATTTCCCCTTTCATTTCGAGCTGCCATTTTGAGCAGCGTATTTAAAATTTGAGATTTATTGCTCGAGGCTGTTAATTTCTGGAGCATTAATTCTTAAACTAGTAAGCATATATTAATTCCTTTAATTTAAAATTGTTTCAATTATTAAATTGGAATCTGCATGCCATTATCATATTTCAATTTATTTTCAACCTTATGGCTCTCACTTTTTTAATTCTTAAACACTTTTTTAATTTTTTTTAAACTTAAAGTTTAAATTCTTGATTATGCTAGATTTTAATCTTAAATTTTTTAGTCCAAAGGGGCTTTGTCACTGAAGGACTATTGTTTCCGTTTTGCGATTTTGCGCCGGAAACGTTAAAAGTCTGAGTCACTTTTCAAACTGTTGCCACAAAATATTGCAGCCCTGTATTATATTTAATGAAATTCAATAATAAAGAATCTGCATAAATGTATGTATATTTCTCCAAATGTGATAAAACAACGGTACCTAGAGCCATCCAATTTTGAATAAATTACATTTCCACCCGAATATGCTCATCTGGAAGCCCGAATTTGGAATTTGTTTTATTATCGATTTCATATTTTGTAAAACTTTAACTAATTTTTGATGAACAAACTCAAACGATTTCAAAGAGAGCAGTGGCAACACTCTACGAGGAGTAAAAAACCTTTTTATCTAAAGTGCGTGGAACTGTTGATTGGAAATTCTAAAGATAGGCTCATTTTCAAAATATTTTGCGATATTGCTTCTGAACTGAATTTTATGGTTTAAGTGCGAAGAACGTGATATTTAATGAATTAAGGTAGCACACAAAGCGTTGAAAAACGCCCCTTTGGGCGTAATTTAAAATCTGAAACCTTTCAGATTTTTTTTATTAATGCTTTTGATTATTTAAATTTCTTATTCAAAGTTTTTGTTCTGCTGTCGATACTTAAATTACAGGAGCGAATCTAAAATCAATAGCTTCTTATATCTCTTGTGTTTTGAACTTAAACAGAAATTTTAAACAATGGCTATTTTTTTTTTGGAATGGCAACGAAAAGATTATTTAATTTTGTTGTTCTAAAAATTCTTTATGTTTGCTAAGAGCTTTAATAAAGATTATTTTCTAATTAAAAAATGTGGACTAAAGTTATTTAAAGCAACTTTAAATAACTTTAGTCCACAACTTTATAATTAGAACTCCGTTGGAGTTCTAATTATAAAGATTAATTTGGAGCCAGGAGCCAATAATTGGTGGCTTGGAATTTTGATTTTAGAGTGAATATGGCTGAAGACGATAAAACTGTCGAAGATACTACACGAACTGTGCAAGGTAAGTGTTAAAATTCCTCCATTTTGGTTGGATAGCCCAGAAATTTGGTTTTTTTTAAGTTGAGGCTCAGTTTAAGATAAATGGAATTGTTTCGGAGGAAACCAAATTTAACTACTTAGTATCATAATTAGAACCTAAATATATTGAGAACATCTGGGATATCGTAACAAGTAATTCCGCTGCTAAATATTCAGAATCCAAAACAAGGCTTCTGGATTTATTTAAGGAAAGTACTCGAATTAAAAAACTTTTTCTGTTCTTTTTTTCTGTAAAAATACGGTAATTTACTTTTAAGAAATCCTTTAAAAATTAAGTTAGATATAAAATGGTTCTTTATTGCGATATGTTTTTATACACGTTCATTTAACATAAGCAGACGATTTTTATTAAATCTCATATTTAATTCTACTCAGCTCTATTAGAAAGAAATTATTTGCTTATTGTTCTGTGAAATCTGAATGAAACATACACATGAAATGTTTGATGACGCGGAACAATACAATGAGTAGAAAGCTTATCTTGTAGGAAAATCCTTGAAATCTAAAAATTTAAAAGAACTTTATCTGCGTAATTACAATGTGCAGCGGAAGGTAAAATGATAGTTTAATCTGCTTTATTCTTTTACATTTCGCAGAGAAAGCTGTGCGAAAAATGATAAAATACTTCTGGTGTTAAAAGCTTCTTTAATAAATTAGCTTCATCTTTTTCGTATCATGTTATGTTACGTTACCACGGTATTAATCAAACTCATCGATCAGAAAATGCCAAGCCAAACAAACATATAAAAATAACGGCTCTAGTGTAGAATTGGGTGCCCGTTGTTTTTTGGCGAAAAATTTTGTTCAGTTTTGGCGATGAAACCCCATTTCTGTTTACCATGAGAGTTTTAACATGGTTTTAGCTTCTTGATTTATTTAATTGAAAATAAATCGATGTACACATGGATAAAGTCAAAATGTGCAATGACTAAGTTTGTGCAATTCTCTGATTTTTTTTAAGTGAAAATAGGTCGATGTGTACATGGACACGGAGTTTGTGAAATTCTTTGACTTCTTGTTTTGGTTTTGTATAGCAGCCATCTTGAAATTGTGTCTTATTGGCGCCGATCTTGGCATCAAAACAGAATCGCCAAAAAACAAGAGGAACCCATTGTAAACTTTTACCAAAATAACATACTTAGTACTTAATACCCATGAATATTTTTATCGCAGTTTAATTATCTAATAATACAGTGAAATTTCGGTTCACGAACTTAATTCGTCCCTGAAGGCCATTAATCAACCGAAATGTATGTAAACCAAAACAATTTTCACCACAGGAGTTAATGTAAAATAAACTTTGCAACAATACTCTATACAGAAATTTACAACGCAAAGCGGAGGAAATTCCTTAAAGGTTTAAAGAAAAAATCTAATGATAGTATTAAACAAATAAAATAAACGAAAGCATAGTATAGTTTTAATATTCGTGAACGATGGACAATGTACACTGAGAAAAAAAAAAAAAAACGGGGGAACAGTTCTATAACTCCCATTCTACTGGAGCGATTGACGAAATTCAAATTACCTTTTCCATGTCTCGAAAGCGCGGCTTAGGCTATATATTAGATTTATATATATCATTGTTCTAATACAGGTATTTTGACACAAAACTGGGCTTTTTCTGAAATGACATGCCAATTTTTTTTCCATATTTTGATTTTACGACTCAAATTATGCTTAAATATTAAATTTTCTAAAATTTTGTGTGAAATTTACGGAGGAATTCAAAAACTTATCTTGGCGCATTTTTTCGAGTTTGCGCCAAGAATAATTCAATTGGCGAACTTCTTAATTTATAGCAACCTGTTTTCCTTTGCCTTTTTTCTTTGTGCACGGGCGGGAAATAAGGTCCATCGTTCATACCTTCAAACAATTTTAATAAATTGCGTAAACAACATTTGGCGTTATTTCGCTAATAACAAGTATGTCAAATTTCAAAACTCGCCAGTATATAAATTAACGTATATCTTTGGAAATTTTAAATAAAAAATTCTAATTTTTTTGCAGGTATGCTTAGAAATACATCTTATTTTAGATGATGGTAAAACTTTTTACACGTTATAATTCAAACGTTTTTTTAAAAAAATTACAAAAATTATTTAAAAAATAAATCATAAGAAATGGGCGAATTTTATTTGGAATGAACCTAAATTCCGAAGTAGGAAAGGAGGAATCGCATAAGTTTAATAAAAAAAAGAGAGATTAATATACACAGTCCAGTCACATTAATGTGACCACCACGTACTTTCCATGTCAGAGTTAAATAACCAATCACAGAAGGCAGGTGGCAGCACAGTGCAGTTGAGCGTATATAAAGGGTGTGTGAGGGCTTCGGAAAACATTTCAATCGTTGGCGTAATGCAGAAACGAAGCGATTT
>KK115321.1:52836-63885 GCA_000611955.2 Stegodyphus mimosarum | reverse complement strand
GAATGCCATTACACTGCCTTCGATTGAAAATTGGATCTCCGATGATACTATTCAGAAATCTCAACTCACCCAAACTAGTATGTGATGGAACGAAGATGGTCGTCAAACAGCTATCGAATAACATTATCGAAGAACTTATGACCCGAAAGGACAAACGACACACAGTATTTGTTCTCAGAACTGATATTTACTGAACTGCCATTCTAATTTAAAAGCCCGCAATTTCCAATCAAATTAAGCTAAAGTTTTACAATTAAAAAAGCGTAAGGACAAACTTTAAAGCATTGTGGCATCAACCTCAAAAAATCCTGCTTTTCTTACGGTCAGCTAGCTATACGTAGCTTGCTCTTAAGTAGGAAATTCGAAAAATTTGTACATATTTAACCCAAATAACAAAATGAAAAATGTTGTTTATAAACAAGTATTGTAAATAGTTAGAATATGTTTTCAATAAAAAAAATTTACTTCTTACATTTTATAGTTTATTCTTTTATTCCAGACAATCTCATAACAACTCCCTGAGCGAAATCGGGGACCGCCGCTAGTTCTAAATAAAATATTCCATTTGATGTATCTTTAAGTAGGCAGTAGATATTAAAATTAATTCAAGCTTTTGCGTATTAAGTCAGAGGTTTTGTATATAATTTCTTAAAACGTCAGTTTATCAAATATAGGTTACCGCTCATACGAATTATGTCTCTTTTTTACCTGATTTGAATGCGCGCGAGCTAGGAAGGAACATCGTGGCAGTAAAACGGAAAGCGAAAAAGGCAATAAAGATAATTAACATAAAATAGCTGGTTAATAAAAGTAAATGAATACCTAGAAACTTCTGTCCATCTTTCACAAACTTACACATGCTGACAAGAATGTGAAATTCCTGTTAAACTTTCGAACAGAAACATCGCATAAGGAATTGAATTAGATGTTTCTGGTTGCATATATCTCACATAAGAAAATAAGACAATAAGATAGTCTTATAGCGTGTTCCGTGACAAGAAAATTTCTTATGCCTACCCTAATGAATATAAATGTTCTAACCACCCATCATTGATCAGACTTTCCACATTTTAAGTGTAGTCTTGACTCTGTATCATAACTAGAAAGTATCCGAAAAATATTCCAAACAAGGAATTCTTTTAGGTGCTTCTGCGGATCAAAATACTAGAGGTGTTTTACCTAATTATTCTACAAGAATAATACAATAAGATTCAAATAAGACTAGGACTGTTGTTACTACCCATGCACAGCTCTGTTGTCTTTGGATAAGTACAACCACTACATCCACCTAACCTCCAGTGCAGATTACAACTTGCTCATTATCTTGAAGTTGCGAGAGTGATGAGTACACAACAGCTACGTTAAAGGGCGCAATAAAGCTCTTCGATCAAAGTTCTCATTCGAGAAAACGTGGCATCATCTGAAATTTGGCAGGCTTCAAGTACGAAGGAAAGTCCTAAGTATATGCAAAAGTGTCTCTTTAAGCTCAGATATCTGCGAGGTGTAAATGCTTCACTCAAGGCACGAAAGCATATGGAAAACTTCCCTCATGCCGACAAACATACATCATATGAGTGCGGTTGTTCGTGAGATTAGACGAATCACTGCTTTAAAACAGTGTTAGTAGGGTGGAAACCAGTGTGAAAAAATACATGTGTGAAAATATATATATGTGGCAATGTGTATGCCTAGTGAATACTACGCATTTGTACAGCAGAGACCAAAGTGATGCACAGTTCTCTTCTGCGACTGTTTGAAGATGAATGAGATGCATTTTGGAAGACCATAGTGACCGTCCATGAACATGACTCCACTACTTCATTAGAGAGTTCCTGGCTTAATTCTCATTTGGAAAGCATACAGTTTCTGGATGACGTTGCTCACACTGTCAGTGTTCATGTGTAGAATTTCAACGAACTAAAGACCTCCTATAAGAAGAGCATCAAATGCCTTCAAAGCATTGGCAAAAATGTATCGACTCTTAGAGGGGAGTCTGTTAAAAGGTGAGATTTTCACTCTCATTGACAATAAAGAACTTGGTTAAAAAACAATCAATTTCGGTCATATTTGGGCCGCTTTTTATACATAGTAAGGAAATGTATAATTGGGGGGGGCCTTGGATACTCTGAAGGAATCTGAAATATTGAATCACAATATATTGTTGCGTTCTATACGGGTTCGTAGATTTGAGAGTATCCGATGAAGACACGATGCAGGACAATAAAAAGCACAATTTATTTAGAAGAATCACTATTTACAGCACAGTTCCAAAATTACCATTAAAAGCGTCGAAAAACTACAATAAATACGCTGAAACAATCAGCCACACAGCTTCAGGCTGTAACTGTAAAGGCAGCTTCACGGCAACACTAATCTTATAATAAAACACCGTGGAACAATCACCAATCCACTGTCAAGCTATACTGTAAAGATAGCTTCACGGCAAAGCACTATCTCGATTGCTTTCCGTTCACAGAACTCCGTAGCTTAGCACTCACAGTAAGCACAACGCTCACACTACTTCACAATCTCTTCGCAGCTAACTCGCAACTCTGCAACTACTCATCTCTCGAACACGCAAGGGTTTATATAGCTTTTCTTTAAGTTCGACACGTTTCGAGAAATATCTCGACAGGAAGTTATTCTAGAAGCTTCCCGATTGGACCATGGGATATCGCCAATTTGGTCGCCAAATGGGCGATAAAGTCGCCAATCTGGCAACCCTACCATACACTATTTTATGGCAACCCTAGTGCTATGCCGGAAAGCTTACATACAGGCGCAACCGCCGAATTTTTCGTAACAATAGGCTTAATGTAACTTTCTTTTTCTTATGAATACTTAACCCTCGATGTTTATGTTCTCAAACGCATCCTTACCATATTTAGGAACCATCAATGAGCTCAGTGTGACTGATGTCCTCAATTGTGCGAAATCACCAAAGAAACAAGCTGATACAGCGTATACAGTATGAAGCGTATACAGCTGAAAATGCCTCGATGTGGCTGAAAAAAAACTGTAAAAGGGTAAGCTACTATGACACAAACTTAAAACTCTCATAGGTTGTCTGACAAGAACTGCGAAAATCTGAAAGCAATCTAGAATTTTCAAAAATGCTCTCAGCATAGGTCTAGCGGCTGAGTGGTGGTATAATGAATTTAATATTTTCTAGTCCCATCTTCAAGTGTTCTGTACTAATGACCGGTACGAAATACCAAGCAGATATAAAATGGTGCTCTGTGTATAAGTGAACTGCACATGTTTTTCAATGAAGCCATAAATTTTCAACTCTACAAACCGTTTTTTTATTTCTCAGCGTCACCTTCAGTTATTAGGTAAGCTATATACAAGTGAATTGTAAGTGAAGTATAAATAACACGAGTGACTACTATGAATGCCACAAGCAGATATTACACAGAAACTCTGCAAATATATGAACAGCACATAGGATCTACATTAACATACCCAGTTGATATTCTTCAGTACAATGCATCTGAATAACTTCTTATATCTAAATTACCACTGACTTCTAGAGTAAACCTTCTCTATAAACTCCGAATCATAATGCATAAAACCCTGCTAAAATCCTCATTCAGCACAGTCTTGACAGTGTCTCTTTAATAACCATACATCACAAATATCCATCTCCTGAAGTCACTTTATAAATTTCGCTAAAAATTCTAATATTCTGCAGAGCTTTTTGGCTAGGCCTAGCGACAGCAGAAAGTTTCACCAATTGAGTACAAATGCTGATGATCATATAACAGGCGGTATAGCAAATGAGCTGGTGGTAAGTAAGTAATTGGTATTTTCTGTTTAAGTTCCTAGGTCAAAATTTTGTCTTCAGCATGTGTCGTGTCGAGTGTAAGAACTAAGATCTGCAGGCTTTCGATTCCCGGCGAGGGCATTGCTCATTTTTCATCTTTCCCTGCTTCTAAATAACCTAACTCTATAACTGTAGTCAGTTTCTAGAAGCTGATTGCAACTGCTACAGAGCTTCTGGAATGGTTATGTGTCGTAACTTTTTGGAAATAATCAGGAACACAGATATGTACTGCACTATTATTAATACATAGTCTTACCAAATGGACAAAAGCGTTTACGGCACCTACACAAAATAGTTACTCAAAGAAAGCAGCTTTGTTACAACTGACAAGCCTGTTGCACTCACTTATTAAGACGTTTACAAATATATAGCGCTGGAATGCTATTTGCCTGCTGGCGACCATATCCAGTATATTTTATAATGAGATATATTAGATATCTCTCAGGACATAAATGTTTGAAAATGACATTTGCTACCACAATCATATTTGCTTACATTAGAACAGAAGTAGAAACAAATAAGCTGCACCTAATGAAAGAGTACAGTTTTTTGACACTTTGGAATAAAGCTTTGCTTACTCAGTGTGACATCAAATCAAAGGGGTTTTGGAATCGTTCCAAAGATGTATCAAATGTATAAAATATTATGACTATTCAGAACACAAACTTGCCTATTGGATATTACCATTACTATCTGCAGAGAGCCTTGTAATTTGTCCAATGGACTTTTAATCGAGATGAACGGTACCCAGGCTAATATTTAGGAGTCATAAGGCCTTTTATCGACCCAGATCATAATATCTGTACACAGCTGGGATTTGCATTAATAGGCTGCTTCTATAAGCAGTCATTAGAAATAAGATATTCGTAAAAGGGTACAACAGTTTGCAACGAGAGCTCTGTACGTCACAACTTGAAAAACGCATCTAAGGTACTAATGGTCTTAAGTTAGCATACTCTGTTTTTCAAAAAAAAAAACTATTGCACTCGTTAGAGAGCGAACGGATCAGATAGCTGAACAGTGGTAATTCGACTGGTACTTCGTAATTTCCTTAGAAATTTTTCCACGAAGGCTTTCTTCATAAGACAGATAAATCTCATATGGATTATCTTAATTAAATAACCAACCAACCTATCTCTGGAGTAGACTGAATTTTAATTTTTTATGATAACTTCTACAAAATACTAGCAATAAAAAAAAAGTATTCTAAACTGTCTTTTCCCTACTAATTCGAAATGATTCAATACTTAATACAAACGCTCTTTCTGCAAAATAACATTTTACAATATTATTCTATCAGCTAATTTACTATATTTTCAGTATATAATCCAACTTTAAGAATCTAATTATAAGGTCGATTGTATTGAAGAACAATAAACTTAATAATAAATTGTTCTTACCTTGTGAGATTTACGAGCTCGCTTATATGTCTGTTAAGCAGAAGCAAGTAAAAAACTATTTCTAATATCAATCATATTTAATTCAAATTGCAAATTCAAAAAGTTTGGAATATTGTTATTTTACGCCCATAACCATAATCCCTTCTTAAGCAAAACCATGTGTGTAATTTCTATAGTAAAACTAGTTTATATCTAACTTGATAACAGTGTCTCTAGAAAAGTATCATTAAAACTACTTTGCTTTAGCAGGAGTGGTTAGGAGAACGTACTGCCAAAGAATATGTACTGTTAAGAAGGAAAACTTCGCAGAAGCAGAAGTGGCTCCCTTTCAACGAAAAGGGAAACAACTGCGCATGCGTGAAATATCTGTCGCCCAAAAGCTCGAAGCTGAATGTCGAAGTTGGTTTGGACAGGTTCGACTGTTACGTTTAGCAAGAGTTTAAACAAAGAATAGATTCTTTGGTTGCAAGTAGCGATATGTACAATGGAAGTTCAACAGCCAGTAAAAGTGAAACTTCACCTAATATTTCATCATTTCCGAGTTTAAATTATCGCGACAAGTCAAAGAGCGATTCATCTTAACCCGTGTTCCTCAATTTCCTATACACGTCGCGGAGGGGGAAAATGTCGGCAAGGTACCAAAGAACCGGCATATCACAGAGGGGAAATTCTCGCCAACAGATTCCGTCGCCAAATCCCTTGGCGAATGTTCCCTTTTCTTTGTAGCGGCGTTGCAGACAGAGTGGTTTACATTACGTCTATGGAGCCTTTCTTTCTTTACACAGAGGTTCTTTGGTACTGCGACGCCGGAGGACCTGGGTTTGAATCCCGGGAATATGGAAGCATTCTAAATATATGTCGACCCAAAACTACTCCCGAGAGGGTCTGGTGGTAGGAGAAGAGACCTACGAAGCCGTTCCCCCGAGGGCTGTCCAACAAAATTGTGGGCGGAACTGAGTCGTATACTGCCACCTGTTTGGTGCTCAAGGCTCTTGCCAACGACAGGCGCGATCTTGCTCTCCTTGCCACGATGACTTTCGCGGGGTTTCTTCTGTTGTTGCTGTCAAACAAGCGAGATAAGTACAACCGCACTTTATTTTAACTTGACCTTTTTTTTTCTTTGGAATTTTTCAAGCATGCATAGATGAGAATACAATATTCAACGAATTCAAGAATTCTATATTGAATTTCAACGAGAATATCTTCCAAAATTTAAAAATTTATTTATTTATTTAAACTTGAATTATTCGCGCTTATCCTTATTACACGATCAAATTAATCTGCACAAATTTTCGATCTTTATTCAGTACGTAGTTTAAATAATAATCTTTCAGATTGAAAATTTTCGAAATTTCTGAAATTATTTCTTGTCCTGTGACGGTTCTCAAAAACGTCAAATTTATTTACAATGTACACTTGCTAACAACGATGATCAAAAGATTTAATCCGTCGAGAACCTCATGATTATAAGTAATAGTGAAGTCAGCTTTCTAAATAAAATGGAAAATGGTATCTTAAATGTAAATATATGGTATGGGGTAAATTGGCAGGCCTCGAAGGGAGGACGAAAATGATGATGCCTATTACGCTCACATTCCCATCGAAGTGAACATTTCCCAAAAAAAGTGTTCAGATATTGTTAAAAATAAGTATTCTTTTTAAGCAGTTATCTTCGTTATCGCGACATGCAGAATAATGTTGACATTTGGAAGATGAATGAAAAATGATGTGCAGCAGAAATTTCTTTTGCTATCCAATATCCTACGGAAATCTTGCATTGTAGAATTTGCTTCATAAAGAAAAAGAGCGTTACCTCCTTCAAGCATCTATAATACACGTTAACAATCTAATATCAATGAAAAAATAAAAAATGGAAAATTTTAACTTTTTGTCAGTATTTGAGACAGGCCCTGATTTCCGGAGGACAAACCAGGCATTAACGCCCCGGGGTTTCACTTCCAGAGGTCCTTTCTGATCCTCCTAAAGTAATTAAAATATGCATATGTTCAATTTTATGTATTTATTGCAATAAAAATCACTAGGCTCTGAACAAATTACCCAGGAGTCAGGTTTGAGCAGTCAGACTCTAACTTAAGAAACCTGTTAGGTGAAAAAAATATCCTTCTTAGAAAAAGGGTATTTGTCAGTCGTTGGTCAGAACAAAGATTTTCACACAGGAATCAGAAATTAATTTAATAACAATATTTTTCTATAGATGACAGCACCACTTACCCCTAAGTTAGGTTTAAATACAGCTCTCAAACAAACTGAAAGCGCGTAGGCTTTGTCAAGTGGTTACTTCGCCAGTACAGAATTTCGGGTTCTTGCAACTGCAAATGGAGACCACTGACGCAATCCTGCGTTTTTGCATCGTGAATTACTTTGTAGTGAGTGCTTAATATTCTCACGGGTTTGGATACATTTTTAAGCAATGGAATTTTCACTCAGAATTTTTTTATTCATTTTGGCTTAAATTTTTCGCCTCGCTTGTTAAGTGTTCGAATCCCGAAAGAAAACAGACCACTTTCGTGTAAAATGTTATAGCACTTTTGTAATTTTCCGATTGTTTCTTCCGTTTCTGTATTTAAAAAAGAAAAAAGATCACAATCCGACATTATTAATTTTTCAATCGCAAGGGAAATTATCGCTCATTTATGTAATTATTAATCAACAAATACTATTTATTTTCAGTACCATAGGAAGAAGGTTGCTCTTCTAGCCATTTAGCTTTCAATCGTTTATTGTAAATTGAAGATAAATTATGTTAAATGAAATTTTTTATTTCTACTCATGTTTATAAAAGAACTTAAAAAAAAACTTACCTAAAACAGCAGTTTAAAGCTAAAGCAGTGCTTTAAAATTTTGATAGAAAAGGGCCTTCAACCGTGTTCAGATTTTGAGTAAAACTGTGTTGATTTCGACGGCAATCAGACACAAACTCCGTCTTATTCAGAAGAAAAAGAAAAAAAAAAAAAAGCATTGAATTTGGCGTAAATTTTGCATAAAAACTCTATCGATTCTCAGAGCTATCAGACGCAGAACCAGCTAATTCAGCCAACGAGATTTTTTAAAAAATTTTTGAAAGAATTGGAAGAGTGTCCAGAATGCCAAAAATGCTGAACCCGGGCCTGTTTAAGAAGGAATTATTTTATAGTTGCAGAAGTGAAATTTTTGTGATGCAATCAAGAGGTTATTTATTCATTTCAATAGCAAATGTGATGTGACAAAAATTTTGGCCCCAAATAATTATTTTAATTTATGAACGTTAAATTTCTGAGTAGCTCTATATAATTTTTACAAGTACTACATAATTCATAATATGTTAACGCTATAGTGCAACTGCTCTTAAGAACGAAACAAACGCAGACATGATTTTTTTTCACTTTATTCCTAGGTAACCAAGAAGGAAAATGGCACCACTTGGCAAGCACAGATACAAAAATTAACCTGTAGTTTTGTCTTCAAAGAAATTACGTTAAAAAATGCTGTTATTGTATTTACAATTCAAAAAGGAAAGTGATTATAAAGTTCTGCATGCTACGCACTAACATTTAAATGTAAAATACAAATTATCAAAATCGAAAATTGCCTTCTCGGAAAAGAAAATAATAATGGTAAGAATGTTTACCCACAGATCGTAGATCTACTGTACTGTGATCATGCTTGAAACTTCGTGTATCTGCATTAATGCAAGTAGTAACATTTATGCAGTTAATGACTGCTTGATTTTAATTAATAAGGCAATGCTCGCGAGACTATCGGCAACATTCAGACTCGCACACTTTTCATTCCTTGTACAAAGTTTCTAATCCCTAAAGTTTTTGGGTATTATATTTCACGAAAATATCCATTTTGACCACTATCGAATGCAATTTAACGATATTTTTGCATAAATCTGTACTTAGGAACAGAATAAAGGACTGTTTTCTCAAAACGGGTTGCAAAAAGGATTTAAAATTGATTCAGAAGAGATTTTTTTGTAACATCTTGTACGCACATATGTACGTACAAGCATAAGTCAACAACGAGTAGCCCCAGAACATTGAAATTTTGTATATAGGTCTGCTATAACATGTAGTTGTACATCTCTGTTTTTGGTTGCAATCGGCCGCAAGAACAGTATGTGTATATATATCACGGAGAACCGAGTGATAGAGTGGGTATATATATACCTATTCTATAACTCACCTCCGTGAGCTCAGTTATTTTTGTTTGCTTATACATTGGTAAATTTTGCACTTTTTTGCTTTAAATATGATTGAATTGTGTTGTTCTTATTTTCCGGCTAAGGTTGTTATGTCCTTAGTAAATCTTCATGCAATAGTTGTAAAATTATCAACAATTTAAAAGTTGTTTAAATGGAACCAAACCTAACGAAGCCGCTATTTATTTACATTTAAAACTCTTTGTAGAATAGTAAATTGAGTTAGTTTGTGCACCAACTTCAGTGTCTTTTTGCCGAGTGGCAGCAAAGCTAAACTTTCAGTTTTAAGCAATGAAAATTTCTGCCCTGTCACCTGTTGGCCAAATTCCTTGTTTTTGCTTAGAAACTCTAATCTTTATTGTAAAAATTGTTTTTTTAACTGTTTTAAATATATTTAGTGTTTTATATTTTGCACATTTTTTTTCATTTCTAATAAAGATATTTTGAGGTTTTCATTTATTTTTGCCTTGCCGCGAAGTGAGAACTGAATTAATTGAATGAGAAATCTATCTCTAATAAAATTTCAGGAAATAAGTTTAAAGGAAATGCAGGAAGAAATGCGTATGATTTAATATTCCGTCCAAGGGAGTCATGTGGTGTACACATCAGACTTTTTAAAAAGAACATATGGTCAGACATATATGTTATATGTTAGACATATTTCTTAAAACGAAATTCATCTTTGAGCACATAAGTTTCAAAATTAAAGCTATTTTAAGCATTAAATTATTTTTTTTTCTTTTTAACATTTAGGTTTTTTAACCTAGATCCAGGAAATAAAATTCCTATGTAATTTTAAGGAATTTTTGGATTTTCTTTCTTGTTATAATTGCCATTTTAAAATATTAAAAGAGACAATTTGTTTTAACTTTCGTTGTTAAAGTTTAAAATTAGGCAAACAGGCAAAATTAGTGTTCCACAGATTTGGAAAAACTCTATCGATTTCGAGGGCGGTAAGACACAGGTCCCCTTTCTTCAGAAGTTAAAATAGACAAATATTATTGTAACTGATTATCATTTTGGATATTTAAAAGAAAATAATTTATTTATAAAATAAGTATTTTTTTTTTTTTTTAATTTTAAGAAGGTCTTTTCTACTTATTTGACGAATTTCTTCACAGTTTCTTCGAACTGATGAAAGAAAAGGTTGAAATGCCGTTGAAGAAAATGTTGAAATTAAAAAAAAATCAGTTTTCTGAATTAATAGATGGCAGCACTACCTACCTAAAGATTAGTTTAAATATAAATTTTAAGCATCAAGAAATCGCGCAGGCTTTGTCGAGTGGTTACTTCGTAAGTACAGAATTTGCGTTTCGGCAACTGCGTTAAAGACCACTGACACAATCCTGCGTTTTTGCATCCTGAATGACTTTGATATGTGAGTGATTAATATTTTTGTTGAGTTACATAAATTTGAGCAATGGAATTTTCAGTCAGAATTTTTTTTTACGGATTTCGTTTTAACGTTTGCGCTTCGTGTGTTAAGTGTTCGAATCCCGAAAGAAGAGATGCTTTCTGTAAAATTTTATACCAGTTACGTACTTTTCCAGTTATTTCTTCAGTTTCTATATTTGAATAAAAGAAATAAATAAATAATAATAATAATAATAATAATAAAC
>KK115321.1:26527-37441 GCA_000611955.2 Stegodyphus mimosarum | reverse complement strand
AAAATAAAAAGGAATTTTAATTACAGTTCTAAATAAATAGCCAAATAAATGTGAAATTCGTAACAATATTCTCTAAAACTTTAACGAATTTTTCATTAACAAACTCAAAGATTTCAAAGCCAGCAATACCAACGTTGTACAGAAAAACATTTTTATCTCCAGCGCGTGAGAGCGTGTACCGAAATTTCTAAAGATACGCACAATTTAAAATTATTTTGCGATATTGCTGTTGAACTGAATTTTATGGTTTAAGTGCGAAGAACATGGTATTTAACAAATAAAGGTAACACACAGAATGTTAAATAAACGTCCCTTTGGACGTAATTTAAAATCTGAAACATTTCAGATTTTTTTAGTTTTTTTTGTTATTATTATTTTTTTAATTTTAAAAAGGTTTTTGCTACTTATTTGCCGAATTTCTTCACAGTTTCTTCGAACTGATGACAGCGTTGAAGAAAATGTTGAAGTTTTAAAGAAATCAGTTTTCTGAATCAATAAATGGCAGCACTACCTACCTAAAGATTAGTTTAAATATAAATTTTAAACAACATGAAATCGCGCAGGCTTTGTCGAGTGGTTACTTCGTAAGTACAGAATTTGCGTTTCGGCAACTGCGTCAAAGACCACTGACACAATCCTGCGTTTTTGCATCCTGAATGACTTTGATATACGAGTGCTTAATATTTTTACTGGGTTACGTAAATTTGAGCAACGGAATTTTCAGTCAGAACTTTTTTTTTTACTCATTTCGTTTTAACGTTTTCGCTTCGTGTGTTAAGTGTTCGAATCTCGAAAGAAAAGAGGCTTTCTGTAAACTTTTCTACCATACGTACTTTTCCAGTTGTTTCTTCCGCTTCTCTTTTTGAATAAGAAAAAAAGAAAAAAAAAGCGCAATCAACACAATTAATTTTTTGTTTGCAAAGGAAACTGTAGTTTATTTATTTACTTATTACTAAACAAACATTTCTTATTTTCAATGTCATAGCCAGAAAATTGAATTTCTATTTATTTAAGTTTCAATTACTTATTACATATTGAAGATAAATTGCATTAAATGAAATTTTTTTTTTTATTTTTACTTTTGAAATGAAAATTTTTTATTTTTTTAAACCATGATTAGTCATTCTACCTACAACATCAGTTTAAAGCAGTCGTTTACAAAATTATGCAGAAAAGGAGACTTTAATCAGGTGCAATTTTAAAAAAAGCTCTGTCGATTTCGTCGGCGATCAGACGTAAGTCTTTCTTGCTCAGGAGGAAAAAGAATTACATTTGGCGCAAATTTTAAATAAAATTCTATCGATTCCCAGAGAGAACAGACGCAGAACCCTCTTCTTCAGTCACCGAAAATTTTTAGCTCAAGTGGGCAATTAGCGGAGAAAGGTTATTAATTTCGTTCGACATTTTGCGTTCACTATGAAAAGCGTTTCACTTTTCAAATCGTTGCAGCCCAATATTAGAGCCCTGCTTTATATTTAAAGAAATTTAATAATGAAGAATCTGCATGAATGTATGTATGTTTCTTGCACTGCGAAAAAAACAACGGTGCCTAGAGACATCAAATTTTGAACAACGTAGTCCTCCCCTCGATTATGGGCATGGGCATCCGGAGGCCCAAATTAGGAATTCGGAGCAAATTGGAATTTGGGCAGAGTGCCAAAAATGCTGATGCCGGATCTTTCAAGAGGCAATTGTTTTATATTTAATGAAGTGCAATTTTTAGGGGGAAATCAAGAAGTTGTTTATTGATTTCAATAGCAAATATCATGTGATAAAAATGCCGGCTTCAATAAATTATGATTTTTATCAGCTTTAAGTTTCAGAGTGACTCTATATAACTTATATAAGCTGATTGCATAAAAAAATGCCGTTAATACTATGTGTTATGGGATACATCTGCAGGCCTTGGGGGAGTGGGAGGAGATGATGATGCCTATATCTGACATTTCCATCGGAATGGCTACTTCTCAAGAAAAAAATTCACCTTTTGTTAAAAAGTTGGTATTCCTTTTAAACAGTTATCTTTGTTATCGTAACACGCAGAATAATGTTGAAATTTGGAAGAGAAATTATCTCCTACGGAAATTCTGCACTGCAAAAAGCAAAAATTTATTTTTGCCCTGCAGGATTTGCGTCATAAAGAGAAACAGTGTTACCTCTTTCAAGCATCTAAAACACATGGTAGCAATCTAATGTCATGGAAAAAAATAAAAAATACAAAATTTTAAGTTTTTTTCAGTATTTAAAAAAGGGTCTGGTTTCCGGGGGGGGGCAAACGGGGCATATACCCGGGCCTTCACTTCCGAAGGTCCTTTCTAATCCTCCTATAGTAATTAAAATACGCATATTTTCAATTTTTGGTATTTATTGCAATAAAAATTACTAGCCTGTTAGCAAATTGTCCAGGCATCTGGTTTTGTCAATCAGACTCTGAGTTAAGGAATAAATTTGTTAAGTGGAAAAAGATCCTTGTCAGAACAAAGATATTCATTCAGAAACCCAAAACTAGTTTAATAAGAACATTATTCAACAAATGGCAGCATGATCTAGCATATATTCAGTTTAAATGCAGATTTTGAGGGTCTGGAAATCGCGCAGGCTTTGCTAAGTGGTTACTTCGCAAGTACAGAATTTAAGTTTCTCGCAACTGCTACACAGACCACTGGCGCAATCCTGCGTTTTTGCATCGTAAATAATTTTAATGCAGTGAGTATTTAATATTTTTGCGATTATGGATAAATTGAAGTAATAGAATTTTTATTCCGAAATATTTTATTCACTTTGGCTTAAATTTCTAGCCTCGCTTGTTAAGTGTTCGAATCCCAAAAGAAGAGACGCTTTATGTAAAATGTTATAACAATTACGTAATTTTCCAGTTCTTTCCTCAGTTTCTAAAATAAAAAAAAAGGTCACAGTCGTCATAATTAAATTTTAATTTGATTTGCAAGGGAAATTATCTCTTGTTTATTTAATTATTGGTCAACAAACCTTCTCGGTATCATAGCCAGAAAGCTCAATACAAATTGTAATATGCTAATATAAGTATTTATATTACGCTAATGTTATAGTAGAGCTACTTTTATAAAGTTACAAAAACAGATATGATTTTTTATCACTTTATTGTAAGGTAATCGGTAAGAAAAATGGATTCATTTTCGTTAGCTCTTTGACAAGCACAGACGATAACTTGTAATTTCATTTTCCGTTCAAAGAAATTGTGTAGCAAGAGGCTGTGGTATTTATATTTCAAATTGAAAGCTGCATGCTTCGAAATAGCATTTAAAGTAACATTTTTTTAACAACATTGTCAGAATAGAAAATGTTATCTTCTCTGAAAAAGAAAATAATATTGACACAAATTCTTACCGATAGATGGCAGCTTTATTGTACTGTGAAATGTTTATGTTTGGAACTTCGTTTATCCGAATTAATGCAAGCAGTAACATTTATTTAATGATTGCGTGATTTTAATTAATAAAGCGATGCACACGAGTCTGTTGCCAATATTTGGATTTACAGATTTTTTAAAAATAGCGTATGGCCAGACATTATTCATAAAATGAAACTCACTACGTAAGTTTCAAAATTAATACTATTTTAAGCATTACATTTTAAACTTTTTTCTTTTAAAAATTTCAGATTCTTTTAACTCAGATATAAGGAACAAAATTTATCTGTAATTTTAAAGAATTGTTAATTTTTTTCTTTTTTGTTATAAATCTCTTTTTTAAAGTTTAAAAGTAGGCAAACAGCAACCTTAGTTTGGCGCAGATTTTGGAAAAAAGCTCTATCAATTTCAAAGGCGATAACACATAGATTCCTCTTCAAAAGATAAAAGCTGTAAACTTTAATGTAACTGAAGTATCATTTTGAGTATTTAAAAGGCAGTGAAATCTTAACTTCTAAAATATGCAGTTTTTTTAATTTGATAAATCTTTAATTTGGTTTGTGTGTTTGTGTCAAGCCTTGAAGTTAATTCTTGGCCCCCCTCCTATTAACCCATTTTTTTTTTATTCTGGAATTTTTCATATAAGCGTATATGACGGTACACTATTCAACAAAACTATTTTCCAAAATGTGAAAATTTGTTTGTTTATTTACACTTGAATTATTCGCACTTATCCTTGTTTATAAATTACATTAGTCAGCAAGAATTTTTGGTCCTTACTCAATGGGTAGTTCAAATAATAATCTTCTAAATGAAAAATTTTCAGAATTTTTGAATTAATTTATCGAATTTCTTAGGTTCTTAACACTAGAATTACGTCATTTCTTCCTGGAACTACCAGGGTGGGTTTTAGCTGACCCCTGGAATTCAGTGATGTAATTTCTATGTTGGATAAGAGCTACATGCACAAAATAAAGTGTTTCATGATTAATACAATAATTTTTAATTAATGATTTATAAAATTTAGCTTCTAGAGTGTTACATAATATGAAATTTAGTTAATAGTACCATAAAATAAAATTTAAACTTTTAATTTCAGAATAGATACTTTAAGATTTTGGCAGCCCGTATAAAATGAAGATATTAAATCACAATAAAAATTAAATATGCATGACACTTATATTATACTACTTTCGTTTGAAACATTTTACAAAGAATATAGTCTTTGTTTCTTTTTTTTTTAATGTACATGATCCACACACAAATTTTGAACACTTGTTACAAACAGTATTAGATTTATTTTCATTGCTTTACTGTCAAAGTTTTCGTTTGTTAGAAACTTCTAGGATAATCCGTGAACTAATAAATTCTGGCTCTTTTGCAATATATTTCTCTCTTAGCTCCTCTGCTAATTTTAGAATACAGTCTCTTCTCAGATTAGAACCTGTCGCCTCTACTCATGCTTTTATCACCGCTAAATCTAAAATATTAAAAAAAAAAAAAACATGCATTGGCCAACGCCTGGATGCAGATTTCACGGAATATTTCCTTGCCATCTGATTTACAACGTCTACTCCATATTTTGTGGAATTGTAGAATTTTATTATTTCAGGAGTTTTTCTTCTCATTTTGAGTAACTTCTAATGAAGAATGCAGTGGACTAAGAAGAAGAACATGTTTTTTACATTGGTAGGGAGCAAGAATGGTGGTATTGTGTGTTATGAA
This sequence comes from Stegodyphus mimosarum, assembly GCA_000611955.2. NCBI lineage: Eukaryota > Metazoa > Arthropoda > Arachnida > Araneae > Eresidae > Stegodyphus > Stegodyphus mimosarum. Next base: position 32,328 of record KK115321.1, on the reverse strand, counting down.
GGTTGTTGAATGTAATTCTTTTTCCGTTTTCATCAAGGAATCTGGAACTTCTTTTTTCGCTCTATTGATCGTTACGACATAGCTCAGACCATTTTCTTTAAGGCTTTCTACAAGTTTTAGAGATGCAAAAAAACTATCACTTATTATATTTCGTCCTGTTCTGGGTAAGGCTTCACTAACCGAAAAGCAGCATTTTCGCCAACACTGAGATCATTTGATTTTTGGAATCATCTTTTCCTAAATATGGAAATGCGTTGATTACGTACTTTAAGCTCACATCTACAGACAACCAAAATTTGATGCCAAATTTATCCGGTGTATTTGGCATATATTGCAAACATCTACAGCGTGTCTTTGACGGAAAAGGCTGCTCATCTGCAGTAAGGTTTTCTCTTGGTTTGTAACACATAAAACAGTTTTCTATCAAAATATTCCAAACATCTGATATTAGTGCAAATTTATCATCTTACAAACTATCTGATGTTGAAATTTTTGAGTCGAAACGTATATATCCCATAATTTCTGAAAATCTGTTCATTGTTGAAGGGAAAAAATTGTGGTCTCAGGTCTTTGACCAAGGGCTAGTGACGGAGGTCTCTTTTGAGGCTAAAACTTCTCCAACAAACAATATTGCAATAAAGGAATCCAGTTCACCAAGAGAAGTGCTCCAACCTTCATTATTTAGTTTTGATCTTGCTTCCACTTCCGTACATTTCTTTACGATATTCAAAATTTTATCAGTTATTAAAAGTCTCCAGGAAGTTATAGGACTGTTGTCAGTAGTATTTGTTTTGGAGTAAAGTGTAGGTCTCGGATTTTCTTTTAGAATATTTCTTCGGTTGTCTATCCGAAGAATGGAACACTGCTGATATATAATTCCATCTTTAGCTTCTTCGAAATCCCTCCGAAGGGGTGATTGCTGTTCTTTATTTTTTATTTTTTTCTTAACACTTTTACAATTCTCTGTTATTTTACAAGCTCCTGAACTGACCTTACTTGGAATATTCAGCTCGCTTGAACTGGATTCGGAAGATGAGATTATATCCCCAATAGTTCTTTCGTCATTTACAACAAAATGTTCATCATCGACAGATGCATTTTCGTCCCAACAATCATTTTCTGAAAGTTCATTTAGGAATTTCAAATTTTTTTCATTCGGAAGACCTCAAGACCTCTCCTACTGGGTGCCATCACTAAACGTGTGCAAAACAGGAAAACCACTAATTTTTCTTTCCTTCCGTGCGGTTTACAACAGAGAAAAGATTCTTTCTACTTAGTTTCTAGCATATAACAGAGATAAGAATATTTTACAACATTCCAGCACATAGATACAATAGCTTACAATCACAAAAGTTCACACATCTGTCTGGCAGGTGCACGCCATATGTCTGGACTCGCCCCCTTTCCATTTTTTACCCTATTGTAAAAAGCATGTGTAGTGCTTCTCCTTATACTACTCTTTTGTAATTGAAAAATGTATAATTGAAATCCTTGTTGAAATAAAATAAAAGGGCATTATTTTATTCGGGTCAGCTATGACCCTCCCTCATGATAGTTCTAGGTATACAGACATGTAAATAAGAAAGGTAATCTTTGGAATTCAACAAAATTCGTTTGAAAGCATTATACCGAATATTTAGGAAAAGTAAAAAAATTTGACAGCTTAATTTTGAAGTTCAACTGTGGAGTGAGCAAAAAACAACGTCTTCGGTCACAGATGACCCGCCTTGGTAATTCTAGAGTTAAATTTTTTTTATTTCTTTAGTATCTACAATTGCTAACGACGACGCAGTTTTAAGCGAAAAGATTTAATCCTTAATCCGTCATTATTAGTTATGATATGTGATAGTAAAATCAGATTTCTAAATCAAACAGAAAAAATGAAATCTTGAATGTGGATACATGTTATGTGATAAATCGGCAGGTGTGTGTGTGTGTGTGTGCGCTTGTGTGCGCGTGCGTGCGTGTGTGTGTGTCTTTCGTTCGTCAGACCCAGGGCCACAAAATTTGGTACATATGTGTATCTACACAAGAGCCAGTGCATCTCGAAGCGATTTTTTCGAAATTCGAATTAGAATTTTTTTTTTTATTTTATGTTTTGTGACCAAATCGCGTCATTTTGAGATATAATGGGCTACAGGAAAGCGAGATAATAATATTTTGTATTTTTTTAAATTTTTTAAATGAAGCTTCCGAATACACTTCTCACATCTAAGATATTTTAAAATGTAGTTTTGGCAACAATTTTCCTTTCTTATTGCTGTTGATAGATTTTTGATGAAATTGCATCCTTTTGAATAGTTTTATTCTTTTAAAAATTTCGGTTTTGCAACAATTTTTCATCGTGTTTCTTATGTTACCGTTTTTAAGAGACTTGAAAAGTTTAAGAAATTAAAAAGTTGTTTTTTTTTTGCAAAGGTTAATTGTTTACTTACTTTATTAGGATAATTAACATTTGTATCAAGGGATATTGCTTATTTCATTGTAATATTATGTTTTAATTATATATAATTTTAATTATAAAAAAGTTTTGCATGATATTTTTGAATCTCTTTAAGTTCTTAATCTGTTTATACCATTTGAGTTCTTAAGATTTTGCAAAGGGAAGTTGTTTAATTTTTTATTAGGATAATTAATATTTGTAATAAGGGGTATTGCTTATTTCGTTGTATGCTTTTTATATGTAATTCATTTTTAACTGAATTTTTTTTCCGTTGTTGTTTGTTTCTTTTTCGATAAAATTGTTCTGCAGAGTAAAATTCTATGCAGTTTTCAAATTTTATGTTTGGTGTTCTCTTTAGGCATTTTTCTGGTACACTTAAAAGCCAGACGAAGGCTGGCCGCGCAGCGGCTAGTAGTATATAAAATAAGTACATTTTGAATTTTAAGTATTTACTGCAATGAAAAAATTAGCCTCTGAACAAGCTTACCCAGGCCTACCGTTTAGTAAATGAGGCTGTGTTTTAAGGCAGAAATTTGTTAACTGGAAAAAACATCCTTGTTCTGAAACAGGAAGCTAATATAATCACATATTTATCAATAGATGGCAGCACTAACTACCTGAAGATTAGTTTAAATATAAATTTTAAGCACGATGAAATCGCGCAGGCTTTGTCGAGTGGTTACTTCGTTAGTACAGAATTTGCGTTTCGGTAACTGCGTCAAAGACCACTGACACAATCCTGCGTTTTTGCACCTTGTAGGACTTTAATATATGAGTGCTTAATATTTATGCAGATTTTAATAAAGTTGAGCGATAGAATTTTCAGTCAGAACAATTTTAACTGAATTTGGGTTAAATATCTCTACTTGCTTGTGAAGAGTTCGAATCCCGAAAGAACAGAGGCTATATTTAAAATGTTATGATAATTACGTACTGTTATTTTTCGAGTCATTTCTTCAGTTTCTGTATTTAAAAAAAGAAAAGAGCATGATCTACACAATTAATTTTTGTTTCGTAAGGGAAATTTATCACTTATTTTTTTTTACCTATTAATCAGCAGACATTCTTTATTTTAGGATCATAGCAAGAAAATTGCCGTTCTAGTCATTACGCTTTTATTATAAATTGGAAATAAATTTTATCAAAAAAATATTTTTGATTTCTTTCCATCTTAAAAAAAAAAAAGTTGAATGTGCCGACAATGATTATTTAACTCTGCATACAACCTGAAAAATCTCAGTTCAAGTTAAAACAGTATTTTTAAATTTGGGCAAAAAAGTGCTCTTTATTTGATTCAGTTTATAAGGTATTTCTCCCACATTCTTAGCGTGCCTTCGTGTTGTAATGGTCAGCACACTGAGCCGGTATTTCAGAGGTCCGTGGTTTGATTCCCGGCGAAGGCCTTGCATATTTTTCATCGTTCCTGCTTCCAAAAAAAACCTAATGTCTTTACAGTGGCGCCCGAACTAAAAGTGTTGTGGATGATGACTCTCCACACCCAGGATTTGGCGACTAGGTCCCCTAAAACCCTAGTCGCCCTTTAAAAAGGAGAGTATATAAGGTATATCTCCCACATTCTTCGCATGCCTTCGTGGTGTAGTGGTCTGCATGCTCGACGCGTAACCGAGAGTTCCGTGGTTCGATTCCCGGCGAAGGCGTTGCTCATTTTTCATCACTCCTGCTTCTAAATAACCTAATGTCTCTACAAGTTTGAATAAAGCTCTGTTAGTTTCGAGGGCGATAAGGCCCCCTTCTTCAGAAACAAAGCAAAATGTTAAGGTTGGTATGGATAGTGAATAAAACTGCATTGATTTCGAAAACGATCAGAGACAGATCCCTTTCCTTCAGGAATGGAAAAGACCTGGAAGGGTGTCAACCTATCAAGGAATGAAAGACCTGGAAGACCGTCAAAAAGCTTGACCGGGCCTTTTCAAGAGCATATTGCTTTATAGTTATGATAGTGAAATTTCTGTTGTGATAAGAGTTAGTTTATTGATTTCAATAGCAAATATGGTGTGATAAAATTGCTGGCTCCAATAAATTATAAATTTATGAACTTTAATTTTCAAATCATTTATATTGCAAGCTATATGTAATTTATAATATGTTAATGTGGTGACCTGCCTACTGCAACTCAACGCTGCCAGTCTGGTAACTCATAACAACGAAAAACAAAATAATTTTTATTCTATAATTTAACGACCTGTTTTTATTATCACAGTTGCTTGTCCAGCTATACTTTATTTATTACTGTTCAAGACGGCTTATTATGCAAATTAAATTAATTTTATTATTATTATATTAAAAGCAACGTGTAATGATCTGTGTCAAAAATTGTACTACCGTAATTGGTGACTCGGATTTATTACGAATAGCAACCTGCAATGTTGCACGAATATGGTGTTTGTATGTCAAAATTCCTAGCAACAATAAGTTATCCAGTGCAATGAGATGCAAGTAAGGCATTTCACCTGTGATTTCAAGCGTTGTGCCGCATTTCGGTGAGTCAATATATTTCTGTCATAATTTTAGCGGATATATGTATCGTCTGGTGACTTTGAGCCGCCAATTTCTCTGATTTAAAGTACCAAGAAACTGTGTCGCTGTATACATATTGATTATTTTTCTGCGTTGTGCGTTGCGTTGATTGATCTAAAATGCTGCTTCACAATTGGCGCTAGTGGTAGTTAAGTCACCGGCTTTCTGACGAGGAGACCCATCGTTATGGTTCATTCAACTGGATGCGCAGTTTAAATTGAGTCACATTACTGCGGACGAAACTCAATTTTATACAGTGATCGCCGCGTTAGAATCAGAGGTACTGCAACCAGCTCTTGAAATAACTTTGAATCCACTGGCGCCGTACAAATACAAATCTTTAAAAAAAATAAATTTCTGTTTATGAAAGAGTCCCAAACTGTTAAAATGAAGCAGCTGTTGGACGATTTGCAGTTGGGTGATATGCTGCCTTCTCAAATGCTGTCTAAAATGTCAGACTTAACCGCCGGGAACCTAACGGATAGCATTCTTAAAACATTATGGATGAATAGACTCCCATCTAATATGCAAGCCCTTTTGCGGCCAGTAGTGAGCCACTTAAAAAGCTACCCGAAATCGCTGATAAAATTTAGGCTTAAATTGAGCTTAAATTGATTACAGGCTTAAATTGATGATTTGTCCAAACAGGTCGCTCAGTTAGTAACCACCCAAGCTGAACCTTTTCAACGCAACAGCTCCACATCACGAGGTCGAAATACACGTCGTAGACCACTGAGGAAACTTTATGAAAGCCCTCCTCCGGGTATTTGTTTTTACCACCACAAATTTGGAAACAAGGCAAGCAAATGCCCCACCGTGT
>KK115321.1:0-13020 GCA_000611955.2 Stegodyphus mimosarum | reverse complement strand
CTTAATTTGTTAAGATTTTGAAAAAGAAAAAAAAAAAAAAAAACTCTATCGATTTCGAGACTGTCTTCCCACTTATTTTACAAATTTCTTCACAGTTTCTTCGCACTGATGGATGGTGTTGAACAAAAGGTTAAAATTTTAAAGAAATCAGTTTGCTGAATTGTTGCTTTCAATACTTGGCATCAGCAAAATAGCACAAATATTCCTGAAGACTTTTTCGCTGATTAAATGCTGAAAACTAAAACATTTTAGAAATTCAAATTCAGATATTCTTTTCCCATAAAAAATATCTGAATTTATTTATATAAGGGACTTTTGAAACTAGTGTCATTTGATATTTGTTTCGTATTTCACTTAGAAAACAATTATCAATTTAACTTTTTTTTAAATATAATTGTGTTCTTTAATGCTATAAAGCAAACTAGAAGGGAGAAAAAATTGATACTTTTGTTTATATCAAGACGCAAGAGAAACATGACGTCGTGGAAAATAAAACGCAAATTGACAATCTTGTATTTGGAGTGGATTTTGTAAAATCTCAATCGATTTCCCTCTTCGCTTTCTCGCTTTTGCAGAATTTTTTGCTCCTGAGGAAGGGGGACCGTTTTGCCCTCGAAATCGATTGGGATTTTAAAAAATCTAGTCCGAATACAAGGTTGTCAATTTGCGTTTTATTTTTGGTTTATGTGTTTATCAATTTTCTGCGGAAACAATTTATTTCTGTTGAATCTTCCTTTTTATTTTGCATTCTTTACCTGTTTGAACTCAAGTAAGAAATTTCGTATAAGTATTGCCAATTCCCAGTGCAGAAGGTAGAAATACCAGGTCCCGGAGTTTTCTAAGTTTAAGAGCATCAGAACTGATAAATTCAAAATTTTTCGAACACAAAAGACAGTATCAAATAAGTTCTGAACAATTGAAACTATATGCATTACAACATTTTATTTATTAAAATATTAACAGGGGTAATTGAATAAAATATTTATGATGATACATTTTCTGCAACAAAATTTTTAAATTGGCAATATGCAAAAATAAATAAATAAATAAATAAAATAGAAATTTGTCAGTTTATATGAATCAAAATTTAATTTCAATGAATATCTAGTCTGTGAGTGATTAAAAAGTTAAAATCCTTCAGATCTTGTTGCTTTTTGCTACATTATTAATGAAAACGCATTTGCTGAGAGCTGTATGCGCAGTGTAAAACGGCTTAAGTATGGATTATTAAAATAGATATATATGTATTTGCACAGATATCAAGGAGTAAAATTTCATTAATTTAAATCAAAAAATTTCATAATTTCAATATCAAATATTTTTTGGTGTATTATTTATCACAGTCAATAAGTCTTGTAACAATTCTTCTTCTTGCCATCATTTATTTATATAAAACTCAAAATATATAAGCAGAAAATTATATATTATATATAAACAATACATATATATATAAATTTATTATCAAACTATATAAGCAGAAAAATATTATTTTACTTACACATGTGGTACATTTTGACAATAATTCTTTGTTTTATCGACACCATCATAATTATGCACATCTACTGATTTCTCGAGAGATATTTTACTTATGTCTCAAACCGTTGAATGTAACAAGTAAGAATCTAGCTTTCCTCATAAGAAGGTGATCGGTTAATTGTATTTTAACGAAGGTAGTAGACAAGGCTACGCCTAACCTTTAAGGGAAAGTAAGATTTCCGAAACAAGTTTGAGGAAATCCGTCAAAATAAAAAAGCAGTGTTGTTGCAAACAAAAGCATATACATATTACTAATGCTTCCAAAATTATCATGGGAAAACGATCGTATGCATAAAATATAAATTATCATTTATTGCTCGTTGATACACCAATTCATCGCAAACGCAATGAACTTAATAATAATCAAAGAAAATTACACTACTAAATGTGCATAGTTAAGTGTTAAATTAACTTTGCTATTAACTTATAAATTAACTTAATTTGTATCACACGTTGAAAGGAAAAATTAAAGAAACAGTTATGAAAAGATGCTTTAAGTGAGTGAAGTCTAACAAAAGGAAATTCCTTGTAGCTCAAAGGAAACGTTATCCTACGGTTCAATGGGTTTAACCACTTTTATACATTGTTCCTTTAAAATAGGCACTTCAAGGCCGTTGCCAGCCTCACTCCATTTGAAATATAACACGTGTCGTCGTCCCTGCATAGAGTCTCTATCATAAGAAAAACTCTCCTCAATTAGCCTGCAGCTATCTGTTTCCGTAGAAACGAGCCTTAACCCATTTTCCGTAGGGGTGTCTTGAAGATTTACTTTTCAGTTTGACACCTTGGCGCATTTAAAAATAAAGTGACAACCCTTGGTTCTCCCTATTTGAAATATACTAGTCCTGTTGCTATAGCGACCGCCAGACCCTGTGGCGGAAACTGTTCTTCTTGTAGACAGACAGTACCATTTATTTTAAGCCCTTAATTTGAGGATGCAGTTCTAGTCAGCCTTCATTCGTGCGTTTTTCACGAAGCGAACACGCTAAAAGGGTAGGAATTGGGGAAAAGAATTCAGCTAGTCGACCATTTTCCGCAGCTATTGTTCTCATGGTTACCAATAAGATCGAGCAACGAAAAATAACCTTAAGTTTCTATTTTTAAGTAACATATAACACACAGAAAAATGCAAATTTTTGAGCCTGTGCTTTCGGTCTGTGAGGAAAGGAAGGCAAAGGATTGTTTCAAATTCGGATTTCAAGAATTGTACCAGTAGCTGGATAAGGATTTGGCTGTAGAAGGTGGAACACGTCGTCGAAAATACATTTGACGGATTGTGAGAAATGGCGTACGATAGGGCGAATGACAGCAGGACAAACACTAACGTAGGTTTGCAATGAGCTGAAAATTTGCAGAAAACGTCATGTCAAAATCTGAAAACGGTTTCAAGACGGTGGGGATGTATGCAGACCACCAGGTACGGTCGAAAAATTGCCACATAAGACTCCAGCATCATTATTTGGCAATAATTGGTAAACGAAATACAGAACTCGCACCAGTCCAGTTTGCAAGGAACGTGCTGCAGTTACAGAATCTTGACTATGTAGTGACCATTTGTCCAGCATACTCGACTATCTCGATCCAAATATACCGTGAATAACAGGTTACATAAGGGAAATCCATGATTTGTGTCTGACTAATTCAAGCTGCGAGATTAACTGATGCAAAGATCATTGTGAGTGGAATACAATCCACTGGAGCCCAGTTCTGTTTAGCGATAAGTCGCGGTTTTGTTTGTAGAAGGATTGTAGAAGCGTGTTACAATCTAAAAGGAGCAAAACACACGCAATAAAACTAGAAATATCCGTGAAAGGCATCGATACAAATGCAGTAAAACAATGGTAAGGGAATCATTGTATCATTTTGAATGCCCCTGGCCTATACATTTTTACCACTGCAACTATGAATACTGAAATATACAGAGATGAGGTTTTTGACTTCATATGAAAAACTGGAGTTGCTTTGTGGGAAAGTATTGGAAAGAGGTATTTTTCATATTTTTCAACAAATGATAAGCCAAAAGAGTCAAATCTTCGGATACTTTTTGTCATAAAAAATTACTGTCATTGAATTGAAAATTTATTGATGAAACAGAACTCCAGGAAATTGAAACATTTTATCAATTCAGCTCAAGAAACTTGAAATTCAAATCCAGTCTTTGACATTTTCATAATTCAAGCTTTTTTCGTATCTACATAAATAGTTTTCATATATTTTCGTATATGTTATTCTTATACGTATTGCTTACGGCATTCTTATACGTATTGCTTACGATATTCATAATAAAAAGCTTCGAAATTAAACAAAATAACTATTGTTTAATTATTAATTGCTAAGAATTTCAAATAATGCTGCGGCATTATATTTGAGTTTCATTATTAATGTTGATTTAAATTACATCTGTCCTATTTGCCTAATTTCGTTTATTTTTGGCTCATTCCAAAGATTATGCAGATCTGAGTAGCAAGCAGATTAGTATAAAGTTAGAAAAAAGGCTCAGAACCACAGCGTGCTTAGAAAATATATGCTAGCTCCCATCTCCTTTGTCTATTTGAGAAAGCCGCAGCTCGCAAAGATTTAGAATCTGACATACATTTAGCTTGACTGGCATGTTGAGATTCTGAATAGCTGTTAGTTGTTGATCCGTGATTTTGTAACATCTTTAAGGCCCCCGGAGGTCGACGTAGAAACCGTTGCTAATTGCTCGCTAGAATCTGTAACTAGGCAGTCTCGGCGACGGGAGTATACAAATAACGAACCTAGTGATTCTAAAAACCGTGGAAAGATCGCTTAGCGTTCGGCCAGTGGGTCTGGCAGATCCTAGACCTCAAGTATGTAGTAGCCCGGAGTGGCGTCTCAGGTACCTGCCTTGGGTTGGTGCCCTGGTTTGCTGGGTAATATCCTTGAGCGACGGACAGCCCGTGTGACTGACAGGTGGTAAAGTTTGACGCCAAATGGCGATGGTGTCAATCCTCTCCAAGTTGCAAGGACAAGGGCTGAGCCCCTGGGCCTGATTCTGCGGTTGGATTGGCCGCGTAGTGTCGGCTTATGTGTCTGATGGCACGTGTTTACCCAAATATATAGCGTCTATAAGAAAAATATTTGGGTATTATGATTACAACAATTCTTAAAGGCCGACTTGTCTCCACTGCTACTGGTAATTCTGTTTTGTAATATATATATTTTAATTTTCAAAAGGAATGAGATTAAAAATAAACCAAAGTTAGGTACTTGTGTCCATTTTTTTTTCAGAAAGTACACCAATGGAAAATGAAATCCCAACATCAAGGAGGATTTGTATTTGATAAACGAAATTTAGAAGGCGTTTTCGCATTCCTGAAAGATCACGTCCATTCATGTTTCGCTCTAAACGAATAACTGTGGCGCTAGTAGCATTACTATGAATACTCAAATCGCGTTTTCTTTAGATACACTACATAATTTTCCTGTACTATTTATCTTTGGGACTGGCTTTGAAAGAGAGTTCATAAGAAAAAAACAGTATCAACAGTTTGAACTAGGCCCAGTAATAGGGCTACCAGAAGATGGATTTTCTTTTAGTGGTATTACAGAGAAATTCGTTAGGGATTTATACATCGTGCATTGATTTCGGCGCAGTGATCATGGAAAGATATTTTCCCAAGAAGGCAGTGGTTCGACAGCATAGATGGCACCTCTCAAAGAGAAGGCCGCCGCCGTATATATGTGGCGTATCAAACTACATCTTCAGAAGACAGAGTTTTTTGGCATCGGAGTGATGCAGCAAATTGTACCAAATCGATGACATGAGGGGCAGCTCCGAGCCAGACGCGCTGTAGCGGTATAACGCTAACTCTAAATTACCACCATCTGCGATTCGGTGGTGTCAAGCCAAAATATAAAACTTAACAGTTTCCTAAAAAGTAAGAGTGATAACTGATATTTAAACTGCGCATAGCTGCATTTTGATGATGTGATTAGAACTATGATTTTTACGGATGAGCTCGATACCATTCCTACAGTCCCGGTTTGCCATGTTTCGACTTCGCAGTCAACGAATATTCTCTAAGATTCGGATGTCGCGGATTACCATGGGACTTGGCCGATCGTAGAAAAGTGATTGCTGATAAGTCTCAAGAGGACTATGCGATTTGTCAAGATATAATCAATAAAACTGTTCTTTAGTGATAGATGCTCTGTTAAAGATTTGAGAAACCAGGTTAACTCTATCGTGCGGAAATATACCTTTTATATTTAATAATAATTTATATAAAATAGTTTTATTTCTTATAACAATCATGATCTTACAAAGAAGGTCTGTTTTTTCTGCAGTTATATTGTAAATTGTCTATATCCCATTTCAAGACAATATTATAAAAGTGTGTACCATTTCGACTTCCTTAAATTATGCTTAAGAAACTTTGCAAGTACACATTAGTTGACTTCACATATCCCGCAAGTCACCTCGGCAATTTTTCCTCTTCGCTGTATCAGCGAACAAGAAGTTAAATAATTCTATTTATAAAATTCATCTGCAGTTTTATATCACAAATAATAAAAGAATGATGCACCCTTGATAAATCCATGAATATAATGGTTTATAATTCTGACAATGGAATTTGATTATTTGATTTCGTTACTTGGACATCTGTTATGTAGTGATTTTTGGTTAGTTTAGAATTATGGATTAATGTGTAGTTAATTGCAGTTATTTGTTAATTAATTATTGAGTGAGTAAATTATATGCATTAATTTATGCTTATTCTAAATTTTTCTTCACGAAGTGTATTGCTTATGTTATTGAATCAATTATTTTTATGCGAGTTAAACAGAGTTCTCATTCTTACGTTACGCGTTCGATAGTAATAGCTTTCGGGAAAAGGAGACAATGGGAAATCGGTTGTTTCTGCGTAATATTTGAAATTTAAAAATACTTCCTTTTTATTCACATGGATGAAATTTATACCTCTTAAAGAGAAAAAATTTACCCTTCTTATGAATCTACTTTCATGACTGTACGTCGCCCCGTTGGAGAATTATGCCCATTTAATTGCTAAAATTGTTGAATTTCGTGTCTAAAAATTTATTCTGCTATAAGGGTCGTTTTTGAGCACTTCTTCGTCAAGGGTCATGTCCTGCGTCCGGTTGGGAGGTAGGGTTGTTACATTCTTTCCCTCACCCCTCTTCGGTTGGCGAAGGGGGTGGCGAGGGTGGAATTTTTTTTGGTGTGAAGAAGGAAAAACTAAGTTTTCGCAGCACTGTTTTGTGTTTGGCGAGATTTGCATACTAATTCACCAAATTTGGTGATTTTCGAAAATTCTGGATTCTGGACGATTAAAATCGTCATGCAAGGCCATGCTCAGCCCTTTTTGCCTTGGATTCGCAGCTGTAGAAGCACGTTATTTTTTCTTCCTCTGGAAGAGCCGGAGATGGGAAATAAGATAAAGATGAACATCTAAAAAATCACTTGAAGTTTACTCCTCCGCACTTTACCATCCCCGTGTAGGAGTCTAGAATGGTGTTTTTTCTCATCGAATCAATTCATTAACACCATAGTGGATGCAACTTAGATCCGAGTACTACCATCAACTCTCCAGAATGGGTCTAGTTCAGTGAATTACAAGTTTCCACCTTCTTCACATCGGTCTATGGGTCCAGTTTTCATCTTCCTTCTGGGAACATCTATGCTTACTTCATCTTCCTACATCCTTCAGGACTGCTAACATCATCTCTGTGCGGGTTGGAATCATGCCCAAAGGAGAGCTTCTTGGTTCCTACTTCAATCGGCTGCTCGTCTGGAGATTGTTCCATCTGATAATCTAGCAAGGCTTAAATGAGTTTCAAATACTTCCCTTCAAGTGAGTTCAGCTTTTTGATTGTTAATTTCACCTGAAATTGAGGACAGCTTGCAACCTAAATTCCGTGAACATGTTTCCTAAGTAATATGGCTAATTAAAATTTTTAAGAGATTTGATTAATTGAAGAAAAATTTTCCAGTAATGAATTCTTAAAGTAAGGAGTAATTGTATGTGTATTTGATTTCCAATTAAATCCTATTTAACTTTTGGTCAAGGTATTTCTGCTGGATCTTAAATCCAGGTTGTTTATTTAAGCAATTGCTGCACTATTACTCTATTTAGGACCTTTTAACTTTTACTTGGTTTGTAATTAAAATTTGTATATAATGAATTAAGACACATATTAAATTTGTTAACTTATCTAAATTTTACCTTTTTACTTTAAGTTGTCACTACTTTTGGTTGAGAATTAATTTTTTTAAATTAAGTAACTTTTGCAAATTAAGGAACAAAATAAAAATTTAAATTCTACTTTACCTTTAACTGAGTAATTGAATGTAGGAATAAATGTAATCATTTTTCTCCAACGGGTCTACATGAGTATGTAATATTTTCTAACTGCCTAAGATATTGCTAAATTGATGTATGTAATTTTTACCTGAGTAAATTAAGAAATTTCTTGAACTAAGTAATCTCTATCAATATTGGTAAAGACACCATGCTCGGTGATTCATTAAATTCCTGTGTATTTTTATGCTGGCCAGCAGAGTTTGATAACTGCATATGAAAATTTAATATTAATTTTTACGGTGTAAATTTTTGATTAATTCATCTCGGTGCATATTTGAAAATAGCAATATATATTATAATTCTAAATGCATTATTTTAAATAGTTGTCACCCTGGTACCATAGATCTCGAAATTAAGTTGAAGGATTGAGTGTCTTCCTTATAATGCTGCAATAAATATCCTTGGTTATATATATATAATTGATTCAGAGTTTTTCTTATGATGACTTGTGTGAATGTTTTTAACACCAGTGCTCCTGCTTGGTCTTAGGGGTTGTTCGGGTTAGTATTACACAACGCAATGAATTTTGGTTTTCATATTACTGTTGGCAAATTATTTAATTTCAGGTTTTAATTGTAACAGTTAGTATTTAACGTCTGGTACCATAAGACCAGAACATTTGGTACCAGAACAATTTGGTGCCGTGACAATTGCCTCACAACACATCTATGCTTTTTATTATTCGCAATGCAAGATTGCAGGTGAATTTTGTAAACAGAATTACTTATTCTCTTATTCCCATTAAAACGTATTATAAATTGTTTTTCTCCTCATAGTTCATTAATTATTTTATGGGTTTTAAGTAAAAGCTTAGTTAAAAAAATTCATTATTTGTTTTTCAACTTTTTAGTTTCAATGGCACGTTAGTAATTAAATTAATAAATTGAAAGTCGTTTTCCTACAAGGAATAATCTACAGTGAAGCATAATGGTAAGCTCAACATTTTATATCATAAAACATTTTCCATCGTTTTGTCATGATAAATGCTCGTCTTGTATACACCCTCCTAATGACCCGTTTCTCTCTGATAGAAATATGATCAACTTAATTTTGGGGAAACTTGATTACATAAGAAATGCAGAACAATTATTGACTATAGTATTGTTCAGAACTGCTCACGTGTAATAGTATTATTTGATATCGTGTTTAACATTTTTATTTCAGTTTAATATTTTAAAAGCGATGTTATTAAAAATGGGAGCTTTTGCTGAGTGTAGAATTCAGGTAATGTCTCTGTTTCTCTGATTTTTCAAGACTAAGTGTAAGAGGAAAAAACCTCTTTCTGTTTAAAAAAATCGTTGTGTTGATGTTATGAAGATTCTGGTTCCTTTCAAGAAGAAGCACATTATTTTTTACAGATAAGTGAATTATATACTGGAAGACAAAGCAGACAGATGTCGTCCCTTGTACCTGCTAAATCTTTCTGCCCGCAAGAATAAAGATCAAGCTTAGGTGCGAAGGAAAGGCAAATAGAGAGAGGGCAATTTTGTTCTAGAGAAAAATAATTTCGTAGCATTTAATGCGAAAATTTTTAAAGCCAAGTGAAAAAGGGCGCTAAAAAAGCCTAGACTATACAGAAACAAGAATATTTATGGGCCTAAGTAAGACAGAGAAGATGAAACAGAACCGTGATGTAATCAAACCATGAATGTATCCTAATGACAAACAATGCGTTAAATATGGAGAAGTCCATGTTACCTATCACCTTATAATGAAGGTTCTAATGTGCTGTTGTAAATGTATTATTTGTTGATTGAGGTGTTGAAAACGTTAGCCTAATCTAAAGAAAAAGAGTTAAAAGGGAGATGTTTCGTTCCAGTAATTGAGCACTTCTAAACATTTGTTTCTCACCAGAGGAAAAAACGAAGCTAAAAAAATCTCTGACGCGTGGCTCTTTGAAAACCATACGTGTGGTTGATGTTGTTGAAAGTGCCTGCAAAGACAAAGAGAAGAAGGAAAAAAAGATAAGGGTCCAGTTATATAACAGTTTAAAATCTAGTTAGAGAGCTAAATTTAAGTTAAGATAGGAAAGTAAAAATAAAAACAAATGAAAAATAAAGAAAGAGAAGCAAGTTCAGACATGAAATACGAGGCAATACGTTTGTTCCCACCTTCAGACACAAGAGCAAAATCAAGCACAGCAGATATCCATACACAATGAGAGATCACGTCAGCAAAAAAAAAAAAAAAAAAAAAATTCTGAAAGCTTTCAGATTATCCAAAGAGGCGTTTTTTTCATTTACACGCACATACACATTTCGACAGCATTTGGTCTAAAAAACAGCATATCTTTAAAATTTTCGATAGGCAGTCTCCCGAATTACAGAATATAAAGTTGATAACAAAACAAATTCAAAATTCGGGCTTCCAGTTACCAGTCGGGTGGAGGACTACGTTATTCAAAACTGGCTAACTCTAGGCTCTAGTTTCTCACAGTGCAAGCAACATGCATACATTTGGAGTATATTCCTCATTATTTAATTTCTTTAAGTATACTACAGGGTGATAATATTTGTTGGCAACAATATGAAAAATTAAATGGATATTTATAATGAATCGACCCAAAATTGCCGTTTCAAGACTAATAGCCTTTCTGGGCTAACCCCCTTTGGGTTAAATAGAGAAGGAGGGCGAAATATCCATACACAGCTGTATCCAAAGTAAATGACATAATTTACAACGCACACTGAAGCTTGAGATAAAAGTATTAAAGAAGTGGAGCAAATCTATCCAATTCTTTAATACTTTTACGATTTCATCAATAATCACGTTAAGAAAATTTACATGAAAAGATAGAGAGAAAGGTTCCAAGATTCATACAGCAAAAACTAAACTAAAATAAGATAAAATAATTATTATTCTTATTATAAAAGGACTCCTGGAAATAAATCAGGAATGCAGATAGAAAGCAGGAAGCTATAGAAAGGGTACTGATTTATACTGAGTAAACAATCATCCCTACAAGAGGGATTCAATTTATAAGTATCTAAGTACCGAAATATTTGTAGCAAAAATAAATGAATAAGTGAAAGCAAAATCTTCTTCTTGGATATACGCATCCCTAATTTCAAGGAGCAGAAAAATTTTCCGTTTTCCTCTCCTGCAGCTAACAGTCGGTTTACGGGTTCTACCCAAAGACTTCATATATCTACCCAACGATATGTATAACAACGATTTCATATCTCTTTGTTTCTACCAAGAATGCCTTCTTTTCACTTGGACTTCCCTTCACTGTCGGATGTAAGTAAAGCGTCAATAGAGTGGGTATGGACGTTAGGGGAAGAGGAACTATTTGCATGAAAAAGCTGAAAAAAGTATTCAGGTCAGAAACGATGAGCAATAAAACCTAATATGAATGAAGAAGAAGGAAGGAAAACTTGACCATGGCATTTCTGGTTAAATCTGTAGAAGAATATTTTTGATATTTGGAAGGAATAAAAACATAAACAAAAGATTGTCTTTTTGTACAACTGATGGAGAAGAATAATTCTCGTGAATGCTCGAAAACAATTTTAAGAAGTAAGTAAAAAACTCCGAACTTTATAAGCTTTCGAAGAACAATTCCAAAACATGTCCGCACTATTCGCTACCTTCCAATCACCAAAATTAGTCTTTTACACATTCTAACAAGTACGATAATACCTTCTTAATTAAAATCACTAGATTCTTCTTCTTATTATTATTATTTTGCATTAATCAGAGTTCAATGTCTTTACGAGCTTAAAATTTCTTTTTGAAAAGTGAGTACTGACTTTCTGTAAGAACGACCTATTTTTCGATTTCAATAGAACTTAGTCTATAGTCTATGGCTATTTCTCTTATGTATCAATTTTACCAGAACTCATATGAAAACGTCAGCTGACAGTCGTATTACGTACTCTCATTTGAGAACGACTACTTTCTGTCGCCGAGATTAAGTGAGGACGCGAAATATTTACGTTCTTCTCTTTTATGATATGGCAACATTCATTGTAAGGTTATAGTGCTGTAGAAGTAACGAGAAATTGTGTACCCGTATGTATTCGTTACTCGGTGAACCAGTACTCGTTACTATCGTATCGTTACTCGTTACTTTCGGTAAAATCGATTGGTATCCGTATCCTGAGCTTACTTTATCTGTCTACGGCCCTGAAAAGGGCCTTGAAACGTTGCTTCGCATTGAATCACGTGAGCTGTTTTACCCCGCGGGAACTGAGTAGTGCTGCGATAGGGAGTTGCGCGTCTCATTTTTGGGTAGAAATGATTCACTTTGTTTTGGCTATTATTTTGTGGTGCACTGGATATGATTCATTATTTAATTTTCTACTGCTGTCAGGGCTTAGTTTCTAAAGTCAGAAGCGCCTACGGAAGGCCGTCAGGAAAATAGAAAAAAAAATAAAATAAAGTCAATAAAGAAATAATATAAATATTACAATAATAAAATTAATTAGTAATTATAATAATAAAAAATTATTTATTAAAAAACTTAATAATTAAATTAATAAAAAATAGTGATTAAAATAATGAATAATTAAAGTAACATAATAATTAGCGACTGAAATATAAAATACTTATAAGTAAAATTTAATAAAAATGTAGACAAATAAAAATTTAAATAATTCTTAAATTTATGATGAAGAGTTAAATAATAAAGTAAAATACCAGACCTTGTTTTATTGGCTTAGTACCGTTTCGTCTTTTCTCATTTCATGCCCAGCTCGAAAAAGTGTCATTTCGGTTGTTGCCTTCCCCCCACCACCACCAATTCCGTCTTTCCCGTTTCATCCGCTGTTTG
Source organism: Stegodyphus mimosarum (assembly GCA_000611955.2). Classification (NCBI taxonomy): domain Eukaryota; kingdom Metazoa; phylum Arthropoda; class Arachnida; order Araneae; family Eresidae; genus Stegodyphus; species Stegodyphus mimosarum. Next base: position 363 of record KK115321.1, on the reverse strand, counting down.
AAAAATTAGGTGTTTATTTTACGATAAGGCAAACGTCTGTTTACTTCAATTAAAATGGTTTAGAAGAGATGACTCTTTCTACTTCGACTTAGCTTTTGATTTCTAATACTATTTAATGTTTTATGTGGACAAATTATGCCGAGCAGAATAATGAATTTTAGACATGTTCAAAAGGTGTGTATCTGAATATAATAATATTTTTGTTATATAGTATCCATTTTTTTTTATTTCACACATTTCTAAAGCAACAGAACAACGGTATCACTATTTTGGCCACACACACTAAAAACATGTGTAATGAAGATTAATGTTACATTCTTTATTAAAAGTAATGGGTCTTTAAATGCAACCATTTATACTTTT
>KK115320.1:124871-145404 GCA_000611955.2 Stegodyphus mimosarum | reverse complement strand
GGTTTCCCCGATTGAACCTGGGGTTTGGATTTCGACCACCTCCCTTGGGAGGAGGAGCCCTCACACCACGTCAAGGTACCGAACCCTGGGAAGTTCTTCTATTGGCTTAAAAATTCAAATTTACAATTTTCTCAAATTTTGCTTTTTCCAATAGCACTCTTTTTTCACAAAATAGCCAATACTTCCCCTGAGGGGTCAGTAGGGTAACTAACTAATTTTGATATCCGCCCCGTTCAACTAAGAACACTGCGGGGGATTTGAAGTTTGAATATAACTTTGCCAAAATTTGCCGAAACAAGCTACCAGTCGTACGCTAGTACCATGCAGCCTGTTAGGGCTAAAGGCATGACGGACTTTTTGAACTCTCTCACTGGAAGATTTGTCAACCTCGTTTGGGACCCTCTGGTCCTTTATTTATAATACATAACATATTAAACATACAAGATAGAAAATATTTACAGATATTTACATTATTTACAGGTTTGTAATGTTTAATTACAGATGTAAAGTCGAACTCTACAATTATGTCCTTGATTTACAGATGTAAAGTCGAACTCTACAATTATGTCCTTGATTTACAGATGTAAAGATGATGTTAAACATACGTTATTATCATTACAGATGTAGAGACGCTACTTCTACAATTATGTCCTTTTCTCTATTGATAATGTTCTGCATGAGACATTTTATCCCTTGCACACACTTCTTGTCTGTGACTAGTTTAGTCTTTGGGATCGTCGCTGCATAGTTTGGAAGAAACTTCTTTTTTTCGTCTAAAAGTAGTGGGCACTCTTTTAAGTAGTGCTCCGCAGTTGCTATCTCCGCCGCTGCTCCGCAACCGCATCTGACGTCACCTTTGAAAAACCTCTTGAAGTAACAGGGGAATTTGCCATGGTTTGTTATACATTGGGATAGGTATCTATCCGCTTTTATCCTTTTGAGGGACACCTTTGGGAAATAATCATAAGTATATCTCCCGGTGTCTGCATTGTCCCATCTGTCTTGCCACTCTTCTAAGACCTTTGTGAGGACTTTGTGTTTGATCACACGTCTTGATAGGGGAAGTTCCAAGTCAATCTCTTCCTTTTGGGCTGCCTGCTTGGTCTGCCTTTTCGTTTCCATAGACTCCTGTGTGCCCACGTACCCAATTGAGTTCAATTGTGTGGGTGTTATTTTCTGTAGTTAGTATTTCCTGGAGGGCTCTTATGAGGAGAGTTGTATCTCCAACTTTATTTATAGCTTTCAATACACTCTGACTGTCTGTATAAAGTATGACACTATTATTGTTATGAGTGTTTAAGTAGTCACAACTCCAGATTAAAGCGCTCTTTAGGGCTATAGCCTCCGCTTGAAGTACTGTACTTTCGGAATTCAACTTTATCTTACGGGTGGTGATGAGATTACCATTTTCGTACGCAACACGCTGCACCTACTTGATCTTGAGTTTTAGATCCATCAGTAAAAAGTTCTAGACCGCAATTCTTTGGGTCATTATTGAGCCATTGTATTTTGATGGTATCCCTTGGATGTCTTCTTATTTTTGGAATTATTGGTTCCACTTCTTGGAAGGGAATATTAAGACTGCCCAGCTTCAAGTCTTCTTTAAAATGTAGTAATCTATAAATCTTGGATTCCATATCTGCCTTCAAATCCAGTGGTAATGTCCCGACCAGAACTTGTAATGCTGAAGTTGGTGTAGTATGAAAAAGCCTTCGTAATAAATAATAAAACTGTTCTTTGTATCTGCATGAGCTTGTTGATAGCTCTTACTGTACCACTATGTTTCCACCAGACAGGGCATCCGTATAGGATTAATTGCTCCATTGCTCTAAGATATAGTTGTTTAAGAATCTTGCCCTTTAGACCCCAGTCATGGGTCATAAATCTGTTGACACTGTGCACTAACTTTTGCGTCTTCTCTTTGACATTTGGTAAGTGAGGAATCCAAGTTAGTTTTCTGTGCAGGGTAAATCCCAAGTATTTAATCGTATCTTTGCTTCTGACTGGCCTGTCTTGCCAGCGGACTCTGGGAGGGTTCCGAAGGAGCTTTGTGCCTTTCGGAAATGTTATCATTTGCGTCTTTTCAATACTGAAATTCAGTTTGAATTTCTTACTCCAGTCTTCTATGATTGCTAGAGCTCTGTTAGCTTTCTGCTCGATGGCTGTTCTGTTACCGCCACCTACTAGAATGACGAAGTCATCCGCGTAGGCTTGCATTATTACGTCCTCTCCCAGATCCAGTGACAAGGCTGTATTTGCTATTACGTTCCATAAAATCTGTCCTAAGTTAGAACCTTGTGGTGCTCCTTTGTAATAATCTTTCGTAATGAAGACACCATCTCCATTATATCTGATACTTCTGTCACTTAAATAATTCTTTAGTATTTGAAAGAGATTTTTGGGACAGTCTAAATCATGCAGTGTTGCCAATAGGCCTGGCCACCAGAGGTGGTTAAAGGCCGACATAACGTCTAGAGATATCATACTCGTGTGCCAGTCCTTGTCGAGATTTTTCTTTATTATTTGAATCGCATTTTCTAATGCGTCTATCGTGCTTCTACCGGGCGTGAAGCCGAATTGGAGTGGATGGAGGGGCTTCTTATTTATGAGGTGATAGCTGAGTCGCTGCGAAAGCAGCTTGTCGAGGATCTTTCCCCATGAAGATAATAGACAGATCGGTCGGTATGCACCCGGACTAGTCTTATCCTTTCCGTCCTTTGGAAATAGAACTAGGTTTGCTATCTTCCAGTTTCTAGGAAAGTATCCTATTTTCAAACATTGATTTAGTAGTCTTTGGAATTGTTCTTTATTAGCCATATATAATTCTTTTACAAATTCCAATGTAATTTCGTCCAAGCCAGGCGCTCGACCTTTCTTTGCTGCTTTTATTGCTTCTCTGATCTCGTCTTCTGTAAAGGGGAGATCATCTTCTGTATTTGGGAGTAGTTCTGCTTTGCTCCTCATTATTATATGTCCATCGTCATCCATGGAAGGATCATCTTTTGGGAAATGATGATCAATAATATACGCAATTGTATCTTCTGCATTAGAAGTAAAGTTGCCATCGTCTTTCTTAATACGGCAGAGTTGCAATGGAGATAGGCTTGTCCCCTTGGCTATGCTGTAGTATGTGCCGAAAGGGGACGTTGGAGAGATGTTATCCCAGAAATTATTCCACATTGCCATTTTCGCCTTCCAGATATTGCGCTTGTAGTGCGCTTCTTCTTCTTTGTATATTGCTCTTGATCTTTTCCTTTCCAATTCGTTATTTTGCTCACTTTGATACCTTCTTCTGAAGGCTCTAACTCTTTTTCTTTGTACCGTTAGATCTTGCGTCCACCAAGGGTTGGATTTGTGGTGAACTGTCATAGGTCGGGAGGCTAAATATGAGTTTATATACAAGGTCTTTAAGTCTATAGACGTTTTCTTTATGAAATTGTCTATATTATCTACAGTATCCAGAGGTTCCGTGTGCTTCACAAGATCAGATAGTGCAGATCTAAAGTCCAGCCAATTGATTCTTTTTCTGTTCCATCTTTTTAGGACTCTTTGAACATTGTAATTTCCGAAATACAGTACGATATTTTCCGATGATCACTCAAGGTGATCTCATCGTGTACTGTCCAATCATTAATAGAAAAAGAATTCGCTCTTTTAAATAATGTCAAGTCCACCCAGGACTCACTACGGTTGGCTATACTCGTAGGTACGTTGCACATTGTTAACCCCGTCGTCGCTAAGAAATCACAAACCTGTGCTCCCCGTGGGTCGGTGAAGACAGGACCCCATAGGGAGTGCTTTGCGTTAAAGTCTCCCGACACTACGCATGAGATATCATTATTCATTTGTACAATAGTATTTATTTCGTCCAATATATTGTCTAATGGTTTAGACGGTGGACAGTAAACCGAGCAAAGAACGAAAGGATTTGCTCACGCAAAGAACGAAAGGATTTGCTGACGGCTACTACGTGTTCTGAACAGTGGAGTTCTAGAATTGATAAGCCCGCACCACTGGCGATTATTGCTGTCATGGGGTTTTCCTTCGCATGATACCTGCGCATTCGCAGGGGAAAGTCTGATAATTTGCCTTTGTAGGCGTATGGTTCTTGGATACAAGCCAAGACTATGTCCGAATCATTTATTAGATCTACACTTAACTGCTTCGCTGCACTCTTAGAGTGCTGGAGATTTATCTGAATTATCTTGTAATTATCCATAGTTTATCTTTCTTTTATATAGATCAAATTCTCTCTTATACGATAGACATGTCTTGGATCTTGCATCATGATCTGTTTTTAGACCGATCTTGTATTTCTCATTCGCTTGTGCACAGTTTGTACACTTTGTTCCCACGCAGGCCGCCTTTAGGTGCCCGGCTTCTCCACATCTTGAGCATTTCATTATTTCTTTACAGTGCTTCTGGGTATGGCCGAAGCCAAAGCAGTTAAAGCATTGTGTTGCTCTGATAAACTCTCTGACTGTGTTCCTACTCCATTGCAAGTTTATCTTCTGTTTTGCCTTCATTACTTTAAAGGTTTCTGGGTGTACCCCCAGAACCCAGTTTGTGCCATATCTGCCTTTCATGGCAAACTTCACTTCCATCTCTGCCTCTTCGAATTCGTAGTTCTGTGTACAAATTATCTCGACAATATTATCTCTATTTATCTCATCATTGACGTTGTAAATCATGACTTTGGGATTTACCCTGGTTGGGCGCTTCGTCTCTATGATCTTTTTTAAGACCTGGTTTTCTTTGATAGCCTGTTCCAGAAGTGCCATTTCCTCCTTCTGGGCTACTTGTATTAGGACACCGCCTTTATTTATCTTCTTAACTCTTTTTATTCCTACTTTCAGTTGTGTAGGATTAATATTTCTTATGAGTTTTTCTTTAACTTCCTCTGAAGTTTTCTTATCATCTTTCGGGTATACCAGAACTTATATGTTCCTCCTCCTGTTGTCTCTTTATAGATCGAGATCTGGATCTCGATTTCTGTCTTGGATGTTTTGCCGCTTTCTGGGCATACATCTGTCTTTCTGGTCCTTTTTGGACTTTTGTTAGTTCTTGATAGAGCTTTATCGCTAGGTCCGATTTCCCTTCCATGTCAGCCATGCGTACACATTGCTCTGTGATAAGGTTGAACATGTATGTTAACACATGCCTTAATTCATTTGCACAGTCTCTTGGCATGGTGTCATCTTCCAAAACCTCGTTTGCTCTATCCATGTACTTTTGTGCTTCTTTTAAGAAGTCCATTGAGCCTGATGACTCGTTAAAAGATGTATTATTTTCCATCTTGTATGAGTTTTAATTCAATAATTTCCACAGCACGCTGATCGATAGGATCATTGGTTCCCTCTGGTACCCTGGGGTTCACACCAGAGAAAGAAGAGTGCACTAAGTTAGATATCTAACTTTTCATATACCAGTCGCTAGGATCGCTAATAATCGCTACTATTATATCAGTCCCCCGGGGGGTCAGTAGGGTAAGTCTCTACTATAACCTGTTCCGCCACTCAGAAAAGGGCACTACAGGGCTGGGATATCATCCCAGTCGTTGCACTAGTAATCTTTTTGGCGGTTTTACCGCATCTTTTTGCTTCTTTTTTAGTCTACAAGATCATGTCGGTTAGGCCGACAGACCGCTTTATTAATTATAAAACAAAAGTTACAAGAATACAAAGATTAAGTTGAATACAAAAGCCGTTTCTATATTGGCATACTATTTACAATATTTACAGATTTGTTGGACATATCTCATCAGGACGTAGCCTGTTTCTTTAGTCTTGGCCAGGTTAAACCTGTTACATTAATTTTCGGTCTCCATAATGAGATCATCTGACTTTATTTTATCTATTATTCTTAAGATGCGCTGTTGTGTGTAATAATCATTAAAAATCCCATTAAGGCCTTTGTCTCTGACGAGTTCTGCTAAATTAGACGGTCGGAGGTCTTCTGTGAGTGCACAATCTTGGAGGTAGTGGAGGAAATCCGCCTGGTATCCTGGGTGTCCGCATCTGCAATTGACTTGTCGTCTATGAAATCTAACTTGGTACGAGGGGATGTGTCCGTGGTTGGTGCTAGCTTGTATGAAGCGGTGATCTGCTTTTATCCTCTTGGTGTGAACTTTGGGGAAGATCCCGAATGTGAACCTACCAGTGTCTTCTTCTTGCGATCTGTGTTGCCATTAGGCGAGGATTGCGCTTTTAATTTTGAATTTGGCGGCAGTCTCGGAGATGAGTAGATTATGATCCACTGTATCCTTTAATGTGGCTTGTTTGGCTAATTCGTCTGCTCTTTCGTTCCCTTTATCCCCTGTATGTCCTCGTATCCAGTGTAAAGCGTGGGGGGCGGCGTCTTGTGCTGTTAGAATAACTTCCCTTAGCGAATCTATGTGTGGGCTTCTGTGACCCCTTTTGTTAAGCGCGTGTAGAACACTTAAGCTGTCAGTAAAGTAGTGTCCTGCTTCTTTTCTGTGTTCCGCCCATAGGAGGGCTTTTTTCAGTGCGAAGGATTCTGCTTGGAATACCGTGCAATGATCGCTAAGACGGTAGGTTTCTTGGTGAACTTCATTATTATTAATTAGGGCAACGAAGGCTGCACCTACTTTGTTGTCTAGTTTAGACCCATCTGAGAAGATCTCTAGTTGAGATCCTCGTGGCGGATCTTTTGTCCATGGAATTCTTATCTGTTGCCCGGGGTGAGCATTTTTGAACGTTGTTCTAGTTTCGGCACAAGAGCCTTCTATAATTGTTTCCCCATTCAATTTTACTGTTTCTCCATAATGAATTAATCTATAATTAAGTCTTTCATTTAGAGCTTTGAGGTCTAATGGTAATGTCCCTGAGAGGACTTGGAGGGCAGCTGTTGAGGTTGTACTGTACGCAGTAGTTATTTTAAGTAATACTATTCTTTGAATTTGGTTAAGTTTCTGCACTACTCTAGTTGTGCCTGTCATCCATACAGGGCAGCCATAAAGGATTGCTCTTTCTATACCTCTGAGATAGAGTTCTTTTAGTACTCTACCCCTTAGGTTCCAATTGGGGTTTATTAATCTATTTAATTTATTATCACACAGGGCAGCCATAAAGGATTGCCCTTTCTATACCTCTAAGATAGAGTTCTTTTAGTACTCTGCCCCTTAGGTTCCAATTGGGGTTTATTAATCTATTTAATTTATTGATAACTTTACTTGTCTTTTCTCTAACTTCTGAAAGGTGAGGGACCCATGCCACAGATCTATGTTCGAGCCACAGATCTATGTCCACTTCATAGTCATTTGGATCGAAGGTAGCTGACGCTACACAGACAAGAGTGTCCCGTGTTCTCATTTGGAACTTGGCGTACTCTTTGGTTGCCGCTAGGTCTAGCGGGAGTAGTCCTGCTAGTACTTGCGCACTAAGTGTGGAAACACTTTTGTACGCTTTAGTTATTGCAAGAGCGAATGGCCTTTGAATGGAATTGAGGCGTTCTCTAAATTTACTGTTTGAGAGGCGTGGTCCCCATGCACCGCTACCAAAAAGGGCGTACCTCTCTATGGCTCCCATATATATCATTTTTAATAAGGCTGGATGATTTGAGTAGAGGCGCCTGGCGGTCCTCATGAGTTTTTGACTCATATCCAGGATGGTGTTCCTCACTCCATCCGTGTGCTTATTGAAGGTTAGGTTTGAGTCCCACACCACTCCCAGATATCGGAAGGACTCCACACTAGGTATGGAATCATTGTCCCACTTGATCGTAGGAGGTCTACTGCCTTTTAAAGAGCCTTGCTTTTTGATGGTCATTGCCGTCATTTTGTTTGGATTGAATGTGAGTTTGTAAAACTCACTCCACTTTCTTATTCGAGTAATTGCCTCTTTGGCATTGCTCTCAAGGATCACCCTGCTACGACCCGAGACAATCAGTAGAAGATCGTCTGCATATGCCTGGATAGTGATTCCCTCTGGCATTTTAAGCTTTAGGTATGTATCGGCAATGAGATTCCAGAACAATCATATTGGCCTGTAGGCATTTGGCTTGTTTTTGGGTTTTCCCTCTTTTTGAAATAATACTAGCTCAGCTGCTTTCCACTCTGTTGGGAAATAACCTAGCTCTAGACATTTGTTAAATAGTGATCAAGCTGTAGGTATTACCTGGACAATTGGCTTCGGTGAGCAGATGAAGTACGGCCGGCCACCCACCAGACGCTGTCAAACGCGCCCGCGACGTCGAGTGAGATAATGCAGGTATAGAGGTTGTCCGCCTTGCGGCTAACGACCGTGTTGTAGAGTGCGTAATGCGCTGTGTCGCACGATCTGCCAGTTCTAAAACCGTGTTGGTTCTTACTGGCAATTCCTCTACTTATCACTAGGTGATAAACTCGTCTCGTTATAAGCTTATCAAGTACCTTACTCACCGATAGCAGATGCGGTATCTTCATTTGGAAAATGATATTTGATAATTTCCCTTATTGTCTCCTCTGCATTAATTGTCTGGGTGCCGTCTGGTTTATCGATAGCACTTAATTGAAGTTTGTCACTGATTTTACTTGTGGCTATATCGAAATGAGTCCCGAAGGGGGAGTTCACTGAGATGTTATCCCATGTTTTCCTTTTTTCTTTATGGAGCATCTTTTTATAAACTGCTGCCTCTTTATTGTAAATTTTCCTATTGTGTTTTCTTTCTTCCCCTTGCGTTCTTTGATAACGCCTTCGTGTGGCCCTTAACTTTGCTATTTGCTGTTTAAGCTCTGGAGTCCACCATCGACGATTTGAATTAAACTCCCTATTTGTAGTTTTGGTTTCGGTTTCTTTGTAGATTTCATGAATTGAATTTGTGACTTGTTCTATATGTACGTCGATTTCGGCAGTTGTTTTTGAGTCACTAATCTTCTGATATCTAGTGAAGAGTTTTTGTTTGAAAGACAGCCAGTTGACTTTGGCTATATCCAATCTATCAAAACTTACTTTTTTAATTTTATCATGAGTGATATTAAAAAATATATTATTGTGGTCGCTCAGGTTGACGTCATCTATAACTTCCCAATTTTCATTCTGTTTGAATGTCTTTCGGGAATAGAGTTTCAACAATTTTGTCTATCATCTCCCCAAAAGCCAGAGTATTTCCCGTGGGCGTACTGCCGATGCTGCCAAGTACTGCTGGACGGTAGACTTTGTCCGCAGCCAGCTTGTACGGAAGCTGCCAAGCGTTAATGCCGGCCGTTCTTTCGTAGAACTTGAGCCAACTCATTTTCTTTTTATTGTCTATCATTTTCCGATAGATCGCCCTCTCTCTCTTATATCGTAGTAATACACTCGCTTTTTCATTAAGATCTACACATTTGGTGTATCTTCTTCGTAACGCCCTGCATTTGCTACGTTTGATCTTGAGTTCCATGTCCCACCACGGAACTTTGCGATCCCTTATCAGGTTCTTCCTTAGCAGGTGTTGGTCGCACGCTGCTTTAAGGGAACCCATGAATTCATCGACAGCGCCGTCTAGATGGGCTGTGGTACTTGACTCTCGTATTTTCGAGAGTAGCTCATCCGCTTTCTTACTGAAGTGTCGGATGGCTTTACGAATTTGAAATTCGTTTAGTTTGTACCTTGGACTTTGCTGTCTGAATTCTTTACTACCAATCTCATAGGTAAGGTAGTTATGATCGCTTGGAGTGTCCTCTATCACTCTCCATGTAGCTGTTGCGTTACATAATGAGTCGGAGCCGATTGCAACGTCTATCCAACTCTCCCCATTTTCCGTCCTGAATGTTGGCGGGGCAACTGGATCGTTAAGCACATTGAGGGTTGCTCTTATTACAAACTCCATTACGGAGGTCCCTCTTTCATCAGTCTGAGGCGAACCCCAGGCCTCATGTTTAGCATTCCAATCACCCGCTATAAGTATTTCCGTGGGTGGGAAATACGCCAGTAATTGATCGAACTCTGTGAGGAGTGGATCTATAGGTAGTGAGGGGGGAAAGTAGACGGATATCGCTATCAGTCTCCTTCTCAGAGTCGTCAGTTCTGCTTCTACGATATAAGGATTGAGGTACTTTATTGCCACGTCCATGTTTGGATTGGTGACTAGGATCGCCGCCCTCCCTTTTCACGGTGTATCCTTCTCCACTCTAATGGGATTCCCGCTATTGCCCCATCTAAAAGATAAGGCTCCTGAACGTTTAACACGTCAGGCGGAACTTCAGCTTCTCCTATGAGTTGCTCTAAGTGAAGGGTGGCCGCCTTGGATCGGCCGAGGTTCCCTTGAAAGATTCGCTATACCATACTTTCTATGGGTTCACTAACCATAGTCCGTATTGTATCGTACATTAATTCCGCTCTTTCTATGGGTTCTCTATCCATAGATGGTGCGGTTCTTTTGTAATTGTACTTCACGTACGTAACAAGGGCAGGCCCTGGACATAGTTGAGTGGCCTACGTACAGTTTCTGCTTATGTTTGACGTTCACTTCCGTACAATTTCTGCAGGTAGTTTTCTCCTCTTTGCACTCTTTGTATGAGTGCTTTCCTGGGCAGTTTGAACAAAGCTGCTCAGGTTCTACACAGTTTTTCTGTGTATGTCCGTATCTGTAGCACTTGTAGCACCGCATGGGGCTCAAGTACTCTTTAAAGCGGTGACGTGACCATCCTAAGGATAGTTTGTCACCTTTTTGAATTTCCCCATATAGAGCTGGGGTCGTTTCGACTACCCAGTGTTCAAAGCCTTTTCTACCTGGGAGCCGACTTCTGACTTCGGCAGAACCCTTTGGCTGCTCAAACTGCTTGCGAAGCGCCTTCCTGACTTCGCTTTCCTCTGTATCTTTATCAATATCAAAGATAAGGATGTGAGGGTGTCTTGCGGAGGGCTCCTTTACTCCGCATTTGCCTTTGAGGCCCTTGGCTTCCTCAATGGCTTTTTTCATCACCTGCACGTCTTCATTTTTGGTGACGCAAATGGCCACACCCTCATTCTTTAATTTCCTGACCGATGTCACTTTTATATTTAATTCGGCAGGTTTAATATTTTGTTTGAGTAAAGCCTTGAGGTCTTCCGCCGTCTTTGGGCCGGACTCCTCAGGATACACCAGCACTGCTGGTTCTCTAGGTACAGGTGCCGTGCTCACCTTTGATTGTACCTTTTTGGCTTTTTTCTTTTTCTTCGCCTTCGAATCCTGCGGTTTGTCTTTTCCTTTTTTCGCCATCGCCGCGTAGGACACACCTTCTACAGGTGTCTCTACCTGCGTCGGCTTCTTTTTGTTATTCATGTTGTCTTTTTGCCTAGCGGGGTTCGCTAGGACTTTTTCCAAAGTTGTAGCAAGGACCTCGACCTTGGATTCGAGTCCTGCTATGATTCTGTCTTTGTCTATAAGTTCTGCGAAGAGCTTACCAAACATCTCCCGAACTTTTCTCGATTGTTGTCACACTCCAACAAGTAATGGAGAGCGTCACCGACGCCACTTCCACAGTCGCACTGCTCGGACGAACCCAGTCCGACTCGCGCGAGGTAGTGTGGGAATCTACCATGACCTGTCAGAACCTGATTGATATAATGGTTACCGTGAAGCACTTTTGTGCAAACTTTGTTAATAAATTGGAACGTATGGCGTCCCTTTTCGGACGACTCCCATCGAGTTTGCCATTCACGGAGTAATAGATCTCGCAGCCTCCGTGTAAATCTTGCCTTTGGAGTTGGAAGACAGAAGTCGACCTCCTCCTTAAGTGTAGCTCGCTTCGCGCGATCATCGGCCAGCTCGTTACCGTGATGGCCTACGTGCGCCTTGATCCATTTGAATTTCACCGTTTGCGTTGTTATTGCTTGCCTGTATAGATCTTTAATGCCGTTTACCAGAAAGTGGCGGTGACTTGTGTTTGTCAAAGCTAAGAGCGATGACAGACTGTCCGTGTGTATGGACGTGTACTTCCCTTTGCGGAATTGCACGCACCACTCGAGAGCCTTCTTTATGGCGAAGAGCTCTGCCTGGAAGACTGTGTTAAGGTCTCCCAGCCTGTATCTTTCTTCATGGATCTCCACCCCGTAGTACAGGACAACGAAAGCCGCACCTACGCGTCCTTCGAGTCCCGAGCCATCGGTGTAGATCTCCATTTCGTCCCCGCACGGCTTTTGTAGGCTGTACGGTATTGAAATTCGCGTGGCTGGATGTTCGTGCCATAGATCTATGTCCACTTCATAGTCATTTGGATCGAAGGTAGCGGACGCTACACAGACAAGAGTGTCCCTTGTTCTCATTTGGAACTTGGCGTACTCTTTGGTTGCCGCTAGGTCTAGCGGGAGTAGTCCTGCTAGTACTTGCGCACTAAGTGTGGAGACACTTTTGTACGCTTTGGTTATTGCTAGAACGAACGGCCTTTGAATTGAATTGAGGCGTTCTCTAAATTTACTGTTTGAGAGGCGCGGTCCCCATGCACCGCTACCAAAAAGGGCGTACCTCTCTATGGCTCCCATATATATCATTTTTAATAAGGCTGGATGATTTGAGTAGAGGCGCCTGGCGGTCCTCATGAGTTTTTGACTCATGTCCAGGACGGTGTTCCTCACTCCATCCGTGTGCTTATTGAAGGTTAGGTTCGAGTCCCACACCACTCCCAGATATCGGAAGTACTCCACACTAGGTATGGAGTCATTGTCCCACTTGATCGTAGGAGGTCTACTGCCTTTAAAAGAGCCTTGCTTTTTGATGGTCATTGCCGTCATTTTATTTGGATTGAATGTGAGTTTATAATACTCGCTCCACTTTCTTATCCGAGTAATTGCCTCTTTGGCATTGCTCTCAAGGATCGCCCTGCTACGACCCGAGACGATCAGTAAGAGATCGTCTGCATATGCCTGAATAGTGGTTCCCTCTGGCATTTTAAGCTTTAGGCATGTGTCGGCAATGAGATTCCAGAACAGGGGGCCACTACAAGAACCTTGTGGACATCCCCTGTTCACCTCGAATACTTTATAGCAAGTATTGCTCTCGTAGACGAGTTGTCTATCTCTAAAGTAGCTCCTGATCAAGTTGTAGGTATTACCAGGACAATTGGCTTCGGTGAGCAGATGAAGTACTGCCGGCCACCAGACGCTGTCAAACGCGCCCGCGACATCGAGTGAGATAATACAGGTATAGAGGTTGTCCGCCTTGCGGCTGACGACCGTGTTGTACAGTGCGTAATGCGCTGTGTCACACGATCTGCCAGTTCTAAAACCGTGTTGGTTCTGACTGGCAAGTCCTCTACTTATCACTAGGTGATAAACTCGACTCGTTATAAGCTTATCGAGCACCTTACTCACCGATAGCAGGAGACAGATCGGTCTGTACGCTTTGGGATCATCTGGACTTTTGCCCTTTTTATTGAATAAGATGAGCTTGGCCCTCTTCCAAGCTGTTGGGAAATGGCCCATGTTTAGACATTTGTTGAATATCGTCCTCAACGCTGAAGGAACGATTCTTTCCAGCTCGATTAAGATTTCAAGGTTGAGACCATCGAGACCTGGAGCTTTCCCTTTTGCCAGTTTATTCATGGCCTCTCGTACTTCGGTGTCAGTGAAGTCGGGGTCCATGTTAAAGTTCTTATAGCTTTGCACCTGCTGTCTCAGGGCAGTGTGCTCTGGCGTATCTTCTGATTGAATATCTTTCGGGAATAGAGTTTCAACAATTTTGTCTATCATCTCCCCAAAAGCCAGAGTATTTTCCGTAGGCGTACTGCCGATGCTGCCGAGTACTGCTGGACGGTAGACTTTGTCCGCAGCCAGCTTGTACGGAAGCTGCCAAGCGTTAATGCTGGCCGTTCTTTCACAGAACTTGAGCCAACTCAGTTTCTTTTTGTTGTCTATCATTTTTCGATAGATCGCCCTCTCTCTCTTATATCGTAGTAAAACACTTGCTTTTTCATTGAAATCTACACTTTTGGTATATCTTCTTCGTAACGCCCTGCATTTGCTACGTTTGATCTTAAGTTCCATGTCCCACCACGGAACTTTGCGATCCCTTATTAGGTTCTTCCTTAGCAGGTGTTGGTCGCACGCTGCTTTGAGGGAACCCATGAATTCATTGACAGCGCCGTCAAGATGGGCTGTGGTACTTGATTCTCGTATTCTCGAGAGTAGCACATCCGCTTTCTTACTAAAGTGTCGGATGGCTTTACGAATTTGAAATTCGTTCAATTTGTACCTAGGACTTTGCTGTCTGAATTCTTTCTTACCGATCTCGTAGGTAAGATAGTTATGATCGCTTGGAGTGTCCTCTATCACTCTCCATGTAGCTGTTGCGTTACATAGTGAGTCGGAGCCGATGGCAACGTCTATCCAACTCTCCCCGTTTACTGTCCTGAATGTTGGCGGGGCAACTGGATCATTAAGCACGTTGAGGGTAGCTCTTAATAAAAACTCCATTACGGAGGTCCCTCTTTCATCTGTCTGAGGCGAACCCCAGGCCTCATGTTTAGCGTTCCAGTCTCCCGCTATAAGTATTTCTGTGGGTGGGAAATACGACAGTAATTGATCCAACTCTGTGAGGAGTGGATCTATAGGTAGAGAGGGGGGAAAGTAGACGGATATCACTATCAGTCTCCTTCTCAGGGTCGTCAGTTCTGCTGCTACGATATAAGGATTGAGGTACTTTATTGCCACGTCCATGTTTGGATTGGTGACTAGGATTGCCGCCGCTCCCTTTTCACGGTGTATCCTTCTCCACTCTAATGGGATACCCGCTATTGCCCCGTCTAAGAGATAAGGCTCCTGTACGATTAATACGTCAGGCGGAGCTTCAGCTTCTCCTATGAGTTGCTCTAAGTGAAGGGTGGCCGCCTTGGATCGGCCGAGGTTCCCTTGAAAGATTCGCCATACCATACTTTCTATGGGTTCACTAACCATAGTCCGTATTGTATCGTGCATTAACTCCGCTCTTTCTATGGGTTCTCTATCCATAGACAGTGCGGTTCTTTTGCAGTTGTACTTCACGTACATAGCATGGGCAGGCCCTGGACATAGTTGAGTGGCCTACATCCAGTTTCTGCTTATGCTTGACGTTTACTTCCGTACAATTTCTGCAGGAAGTTTTTTCCTCCTTGCACTCTTTGTAGGAGTGCTTACCTGGGCAGTTTGAACAAAGCTGCTCAGGTTCTACACAGTTTTTCTGTGTGTGACCGTATCTATAGCACTTGTAGCACCGCATGGGGCTCAAGTACTCTTTAAATCGGTGACGTGACCATCCCAAGGATAGTTTGTCGCCTTTTTGTATTTCACCGTACAGAGCTGGGGTCGTTTCGACTACCCAGTGCTCGAAGCCTTTTCTACCTGGGAGCCGGCTTCTGACTTTGGCAGACCCTTTTGGCTGCTCAAACTGTTTACGAAGCGCCTTCGTTACTTCGTTTTCCTCTGTGTCCTTATCTATGTCAAATATGAGGATATGAGGGTGTCTTGCGGAGGGCTCCTTTACTCCGCATTTGCCTTTGAGGCCCTTGGCTTCCTCAATGGCTTTTTTCATTATTTGTACGTCTTCATTTTTAGTGACGCAAATAGCCACACCCTCATTCTTTAGTTTCCTAACCGAGGTCACTTTTATATTTAACTCGGTAGGCTTGATGTTTTGTTTGAGGAGGGCCTTGAGGTCTTCCGCAGTCTTTGGGCCGGACTCCTCAGGATATACCAGCACTGCTGGCTCTCTAGGTACAGGTGCCGTGTTCACCTTTTGTTGTACCTTTTTGGCTTTTTTCTTCTTTTTAGCCTTCGAATCCTGCTGTTTGTCCTTTCCTTTTTTTGCCATCGCTGCGTAGGACATACCTTCTACGGGTGTCTCTACCTGCGTCGGCTTCTTTTTGTTGTTTGTTTTGTTGCTTATGTTGTCTTTTTGCCTAGCGGGGTTCGCTAGGACTTTTTCCAAGGTAGTTGCGAGGACCTCGACCTTGGATTCGAGTCCTGCTATAATTCTATCCTTGTTTATAAGTTCTGCGGAGAGCTTGCCGAACATCTCCCGAACTTTTCTTGACTGTATTTTAGTGGCCTCCTTTAGGCACTCTTCGAGGTCATTCTGGACCGTTAGTATGTCGAATACAACTTTCTGGTCCTTAGTGTCCCTTCCGCCTTCACTTACAGACATAGTCTGAATTCCAATTTCCATTTTCGAAGTATATGTATAATATGTTTGCAAATAAATAGATTGAGAGTTAAAGTATCACAAATAATAAACGCTTTATACTATAAATATTATGGTTGTCAGCATATATAAGAGAATTTTGAGCCGACCCACAACTTTTCCAGGGGCGGTCCCGGGTCCAAGGGGGCCCCCAGCCGGTTTCGTCCCGTCCCACCGGCAAAACCGTCAGGTTTCTAACGTGCCACCTGCAACCGCCGGAAGTTGTGCTACGCAGGATTCCATCTCGGGCAACGACGTGGGGAGCTCAACCCCCACAGGCCTGGCCGACGCCAGGGTCCCGGGGACTTGCCCAAGGGGCCCTAGCCTTGGACGCAAGGGATTTCTGCGAAGTGCTCCTTCAGGATATCCTGTTTCACTAACCGAGCCAACTCACCCGGCGCCGTTTTATGGAGCGACGGCGAAGAAACCGCTGTATAAGTACAATCAAACATATAATGGTCTGCGTCTCCACGTAGACCGCATTCACAATTTCCTGTGATGCCTAAGCCAAATCTGTGAAGCTAAGCTGGGAATGGGCCATGCCCTGTGAAAATTTGTGTTGAGGCACTGTCTTTCACAATAAGTTTTGTTCCCACTTTTGGAAAATACTTGTGTGTTAGCCGTCCTACCTGTGCTTCATTGCATCTGCTTTGCCAGATTCCGGTTAATGTGATCAGTGTCTCTCTCTTGAGTCTCGAGATTGGCAATTTGCAGGGTAATTCTGGTAACTGCGTATTGTTTGCAGCAGCCTTTGCCAAACTGTCTGCCAGTTCATTTCCATAAATGCCCACATGGGCTGGTACTCAGAACAGTCTTGGTCTACGTAGTATTGGTATGCTTAGCAGTAGTTGTCTTAACACCTGCACTAAAGGACTCATGCTACGATCTCCTTTGACTGCTGCTAGGCTTGATGCTGAGTCACTGTAGATGTTGATATTATCGAGTTTATGGGTAATAGCAAAGTTTACTGCTTCTGTTAGTGCTATTAGTTCAGCCTGGAAGACTGAGCTGTTGAAGGGAATTCTTTGTGACCAGGTATGAAGTCGCGTGGTACCTGAGATTACGCAGAATGCACAACCTGTACCTAGGTCTGTTTTAGAACCATCTGTATAGATGGCCTTCTCAGATGGCAATGGTTGTTGGTGCTTTAATTCTATTGTGTCGTCCAGATCAAAAGTCACTGGATTGTAGTGCACCTGCTGTTTTTGTTCATAATCTAGACAACTGTATGTCGTGTCCCAGAGGTGAGCATCTTTGTTAAGTCTTGAGATTAAAGCCACCGCGGATTCCCTTTCTGCTAGGATGTCCAAGGGTGGGGAGCCAGTGAGCACTTGTAGTGCAGATGTGGACGTTGTCCTATATGCTTTGGACACAATGAGCAATTGCATTCTTTGCAACTGGTTAAGTATGGTCCTCATCTGTAAAGTTAGAGAGCTTCCCCAGATGCTGGCTCCATACAGTAAGATTCTTTCCGTGATGGTACGATACCATCACTGTAGAATCCAGGTTGGCACTCCCCAGTGTAGGCCAGTTGTGCGTAACATTGTATTTGAAAGGTTGGCCACTCTTATTTTTAGCTCGTTTAGGTGAGGCAGCCATGAAAGGCGGTTGTTTATGGTGAAGCCCAGATACGAGGGTTGGAACTTTAATAGTGGCAACTATTTATTTACAAGGAATACAAAAGTGATTCATGTCACCATGTTTTACAGTCCTTCATGTTTTCAGTCCTGCCCTACTAACTCTTTACAATAGGATATGGAATGAGCATACATTCCCCAGTGCATGGAAGAAAGCTGTTGTCATTCCGATCGCGAAGCCAGGAAAAGACCCGCGGAATCCCTCGAATTATCGGCCAATTGCCCTGACCAGTTGCGTATGCAAACTGTTTGAAAAAATGGTAAACAGCCGCCTAGTCTATTACTTAGAAAAGAATAACATAATATCCTCTTATCAAAGCGGTTTCCGGAAGGGAAGGACAACTGTAGATAACATGCTCCTTTTGGAGACATCAATTCGAAAAGCTTTCCTTAGAAGGAACCATCTTGTCTCTATCTTTTTCGATATTGAGAAAGCTTACGATAAGGCATGGCGATATGGGATCCTTCGTGATCTTCATGACAGTGGCTTACGCGGCAACTTACCTTTTCTAATTCAGAACTTTCTGACGGGCAGAACGTTTCAGGTAAGGATTGGCTCTGTGATGTCTGAGATTTTCGAACAGGAAGAGGGTGTGCCTCAAGGCTGTGTACTAAGTGTAACTCTATTCAGCTTAAAAATAAACTCTATATTGAAAGAACTTCCTCCAACTATTTTAGGATCTTTATATGTTGACGACCTTCAGATTAGCTGTCGAGGAGCAGATATGAGACATATAGAGAGACAATTGCAGATCGCTTTGAACAGGATCCAAGAGTGGTCAAACAAACAAGGGTTTACTTTTTCCGAACAGAAGACCGTGTGCGTGCACTTTTGTAGGAAAAGAGGTCTCCATCCTGAACCTGAACTATATCTGAATGGATCAGCGATCCCGGTTGCGCCTGAAGCAAAATTTCTAGGGCTGACATTCGACCGTAAACTGACTTTCCTTCCTCACGTTTTAAATTTGAGGAAGAAATGTATGAAAATACTAAACATCTTGAAAGTCTTGGCGAACACGTCCTGGGGCGCTGACCGATGTTCTATGCTTCGTATATACAGAGCACTCGTTCGTTCTAGACTGGACTATGGCTCAGTTATATATGGATCCGCCCGGTCATCAGTGTTGATTAAGTTAGATCCTGTTCATCATCAAGCTCTGCGGATTTGTTCTGGAGCATTCAGGACATCTCCTATCCAGAGTCTTTATGTTGATTCTTACGAACCATCTCTCCATTTGAGGCGTGAGCAGTTGTCTCTTTTGCAATATTTTAACATTTTATCTCAACCTGACAATCCTAATAGGCTAGCTTTACTAGATAGCAGTTATGAAACTTTATTTGAAGCACGTCCATCCTGTGTGCCTACCTTTTCTTTAAGAGTTCGCCCTCTGATCGAGGAACTCTCCCTGTCTGATATGGCCCCACAAGCAGTACAGCATTTTGAAATTCCGCCTTGGGAAAATGCTCAAATCCAGCTTCTTGATATTTTCAATAATTGCAACAAAACAACCACTAATGACACCATCTACAGACAAATTTTTGCTGAGCACAGGTATAAGTATAGAAATTACCTTTCCGTATACACAGATGGATCCAAGTCAACTTGTCATGTTGGAATGTCGGTTATATCTGGTGACCACGTGGAGGGCAGACGTTTACACGACGCATCCTCAGTCCTAACCTCTGAACTGACTGCCATATATTATGCGCTTTTGTACATCTCTACGGTAGGCCATAAAAAATTCATTATATATACAGACTCCTACAGTGCATTGAAAGCCTTAGAATCTTTTTCCAGCACCGAAAATCCTGTGGTAGTGGATGTACTCAAGCTGAATATAAAATTAAGAAGTCGTGGATACGAAATTCTGTACTGCTGGGTTCCCGGACATACAGGAATAAAGGGTAATGAGCTGGCGGACATCACAGCAAAATCTGCTGTTGAACTGTCCGATCGCCTCATCCCTTTGAAAGATATTGGTCATGTCATCAAACATAGGTTTTTAATAAAATGGCAGCAAGTTTGGGACTCTCAACCTTATAACAAGTTGAGAAGTGTAAAGCCAAAAATAGAGATTTGGAATTCTACTAGAAATCGTAAGGAGGAAGTTCTCTTGACACGGCTCAGACTTGGTCACACTAGACTGACACATAGCTATCTGCTAAATGCTGACAATGAGCCCCTGTGCTCAAAATGTGGTGTATGTTTAACTGTCCGTCACCTTTTAATTGAATGTCCCTCTTTTAATAGTAATCGTCAGAAACATTTTAACAGCTGTGACTTACCTCTCGACCATTTAATTGGAAGAGAGGTCAATCGTAATTTATTTTACTATTTAAAAGACATTGGTGTTTATCACCTCATCTGAACTGATTTTAATTTTGTGTATTAGTTTTAACACTTGTGATTTTAGCTGATTTTATATGACCTTATCCCCTGGATTTTGTACATTCCTTTATCTACTTGTTTGGTTCATAGCTATTTTAATTTCACTGTCTTTTGTATCACATAATGTCCCATTACCTTGTGTTTGGCGCATTATAACCATCCCTGGTTTTGCGCCAAAAAAATTTCACTCACCATCACCACCACCACCCCCGAAGAACAACTAAAAAGCAGAGAAAGAACAAACAAGAATCATAATAGTGACCCCCCTCTTATGGAAGTATCGCGGTTTCCACCGACAAAAGCTCGACAAAAAATACATAATCAATGATTATCATCCTGTGTTATTAGCCATTCTAGAAAAAACTCTGAAGCCAGCGCAACAAGGAAAATATCTGCG
>KK115320.1:108633-117541 GCA_000611955.2 Stegodyphus mimosarum | reverse complement strand
TGTGCATGTGCTTCAAGACCCGATTTTCCTCGTGCAATGATCATAAAGTCATCAGCATATGCCACAATGTCACAGTTTGGAAGTTTTCGCATATGTTTCAAAATAGAATCTGCAACAACAGTCCAGAGAATCGGTCCGAGACAGGAGCCTTGTGGACACCCGCGTTCCAATTTGTGTGTTGTAACACCTGAATCCAAAGTTGCCTGCACAGTGCGGTCCTGGAGATAATTCCGTATAAGACAAAGCAAATCAGTTGGAATCCCCATGGTTGACAGGACATGTATTATGTCCGGCCACCATAGGAAATCAAATGCTCCCTGTATGTCAATGCTGATCAAGAGCGAGTGCTGTCCTTTGCTTCGGTTGATTTGAATAATAGAAATCAATTCCGCAATAGCCTGTGTGGTGGATCTTCCCTTAAGAAAGCCAAATTGAGCTTTTTCTAAGATACCTTGTTGGCTAAAGAATTGAAGTCGTTGCTGTATAACGCGTTCAAGGAGCTTGCCTAATGCTGGGAGCAAGCAAATCGGTCTATAAGATGTTGGCTGCAATGGATCTTTCTCCTTTTTATAAAACAAGACAACCTCTGCAGTTTTTGTGCGCCGAGGAAAATAGGAATGTCTCCAGCAGGCCTGTATGAATTGCAGCAGTAGTTGCGGAGCTGTTTGAAATGTTAGTTTGACTATTCTGTTATCTATATTATCTGGGCCAGGTGCCTTATTTGGATTCAGATTATTGATGATGTGTTTTAATTCCGTTAAGCTTGGGAGAAAAGTAATACAGGCAGCATTAGAAAAATCTTGAATAGTAGATAGGGACAGTGCGCCACGGGCTGAGCCTCTGTCCTAAGAATACCTATCAGAGTTTGAATGCTCAGTCCGTGGATATATCTACTACCAACGATCCCCAGCCTCAGAAGGGGCTGGCAGATCATGCGGGCATTTATTGAGCATAAATCAAATTTTACAAAAGTACATAATACTTAAAGAGGAATACAGTCATCTTTGCCTGAAAGGCTACAAATTAATTACAGATATGAAATAATTGCCAGTGTTAAATAGATATGCCATTTACAAGGTATCATTGATAAATTGTCTGCTAAAATAAAGTTTCCAAAATTGAAATTCTAGATCGCTATTTTATAGATTCACAAATTATTGATAATATAATACATAATACAAAATTTACACATTGATACAGCACTGACTATTAAATTAAGTAATTTGACTTGCTGTCAATGATAGTGCAGTTATGATACAATTTCACTGAGAACGTATATTTACATGAATATACTTAATGATAATAAGTGCTATTAAATATGTAATAATACAAGGATCAGGAGAAGTTTGCATATGTAAGTATAAAGTTAAGATTTTCAGCAAAACTCGTGACTGATGTTGCTAATCAGCAGGTAAACAAATATATACAAAACATTTAAAAGCACAATAGAATATGCTTAATATGAATCCAAAAAGTAACATTAATAAATGTGTAAATAGACAATGATGTTACAATTATTTGCAAAAACAAATCACCCGTTAAATTAGGTTTAATCAATGGAGAGATAAGTAAGTACAAAATTAAATAAACATCAGATGCAGATTGCTTATAATGAATACAAGAGACCAAGTAACTGGAGTATACATGCCGTTCTTAACAAAGTTGCAAGACGAGTTCATATAATATTCAAAGTATAAATTGCTATAATACAAAAGTAAGATATACCTCGTATTTGCCGTTTTGCAATTTATGCAGCTTAATTCAGTCTCTGTACAATCAACCCTGATGTGTCCAGTCTCTCCACATTTTGAACATTTTTGTTCAGACTGACAGTACTTTTTTGTGTGTCCATAGCCAAAGCAATTATGACACTGAGTCACTCGTAGGAACTCTCTAACAGTGGTCCTGCTCCACTTTAGGTTTATTTTCTGATTTTTCATCATAATCCGGAACGAGTCCGGGTCCACCGTCACCACCCAGTTGTTTCCATATCGCCCTTTCATGGCGAATTTTGCCTCTAACACTGAATCCTCGTACTCATAGTTTTGGGTTTTTATAGTCTATGAGTTCTTCCTTTGTTAATGCTTCATTTACATTATAGATCATTACTCTAGGATTGATCTTTGCCGGTCTCTTAACCTCCATCTTATCCTTCAATTTTTCATTTTCTTTGATTGCCTGCTCGATCAGTTCCATTTCCTCTTTCTTTGCCACTTCTATCAGAACACCATTTTTTCTGATTTTTCTTACTTTTTGATACCTATCTTTAATTTGGCCGGATCCAGGTTTTTGACCAATTTATCCTTGACCTGCTCAGAGGTCTCTCCGTCAGTCTTAGGATAAACCATCACTATATGTTCCTCTGTTGGAGCTCTTTTTCTTGACCGAGACCTCGATTGAGATCTGGCCCGTTTTGCCGCTTTTTCTGCATAGGTCTCTTTCTTTTGCATCAGTTCTTTGACTGAGCTGGTCACTTCCGCCTTTCCTTCTAAGGCCGCCATTTTCAAACATTCTTCGGTCATAAGGTTATACATGTATGTGAACATATGTCTGATTTCTCTTTCAGAGTCCTTGGCTATGTTAGCCGTTTGAATATAGGAATTAAGATTTGACAAGCATTGATTGGCTTCATCTAGGAAGTCCTTTGAGGTTTCTACCTCTTTGTGCGCCATATTAGAGTATATAGTGCGTTTTGCCAATAGAGAATGCACTTTATTATTATGCCCTTCGCTGTTGCCTCTTTGGTACCCTGGGGTTCACACCAGAGAGACTGTTTGAGTTCTGGCTTTAGCCCTCTTTTGGAGGGAGCCCCCCGACTACGTCAAAGTACCAGAACTCACGGGAGTGTATACTTTTGCAAAAGATACTAAGAATTCCAGATAAACTTTAAAGCTAGTCGCATGAATCACATCAATCACAGTATCGCTACAAATATATATCACTCCCCCGGGGGGTCAGTAGGGTAACTAACTAACTGCTTTTATACCACCGTCCGTTCAATTAAGAACACTCGGGGAGAAAGAAGTCACCGTCACCGATGATCAAACACACCTGCTGGGCCCGAGGTCCCACATCCTCGAGACACCAACAATTTTAACTAGCTCCCGCTGCTAAACGCTCAACGTTTAGCCAACCCACCGCTAAACACAGACCAGTCAAGACCACCGTGTCGGCTGGACCGAGACCACGGTGGGGTGGGCGATGACTGGCCGTTAATTAAGGCTACCTGCCAGCACTACACGGGATGCCCCTCTCCTTAGGCTTTACATGGAATACCAAGGACAGCAGTGACCAGACGCTCAATGGCCCAGTTTGCTATTTGGCTACCAATACCCTGGTGGAGAGGTCTTACTCCTCCCGGCCCATGAAAGGCAAGTATAGACCTACCCCATGAACCATCGTGAACCGCCAAGTTCATAAATTTTATACCCCCGTGGCCGAGACTGCCTAGGTACAGATCCTAGCCAGTAGCTTCGCAGAGTACTCTACGTCGACCCCCGGGGGGGGGTCAGTAGGGTAACTAACTAACTTTTGGTAATCCGCCCCGTTCACTGAAGAACATTGCGGGGGATAGAATTTTGAACCCTTGCCTAAAATGCGCCGAAACAGAATACCGGTCGTACGCTAGTACCACGCGGCCTGTTAAGGCTAAAGGCGTGGCGGACTGAGAACTCTCTCTATCTGGAAGATTTGTAAATCTCGTCAACTTCGTTCATGGACCCTCTGATCCTTTATTAAACATAAACAAAATACATGAAAAAGAAAGTGAAAACAATATGTACAATATTTACAATATATACAGGTAATTTGGTTAGTACATCTCTTAAGTGTGATTATGGTACAGATGGAAAGTTGTCCATATCTACAATCAACTCTTCTTCATTTTGAGTTATATAAGCCATAATTTGTTTGAGTCCTTTAAGACAATGGTTACTTGTCATCATCTTATCTTTAGGAATTGAAGATAAGACTCCTTGGAAGGTATCTCTGTCTTGTATCCTTAAGCAAAGGACATCGCCTGATATAATGATCTCCGTCAGCCAGTTCTGTCGATGTACCGCAGCCGCATCTAACGTTGCGGTGAAAGAATCTTTTCATGTATGAAGGAAATTTGCCATGATTCGTGAGGAGTTGTATCAAGAGTCTGTCTGCTTTGTTTCTCTTGATCGTCACTTTGGGAAGGTACTCGTGCGTTAATCTGCCTGTATCGGCCTCGTCCCATCTTTCTTGCCATTCCTCCATTATCTTTAGTTGTGCTATGTATTTAGCCACTCTTTTTGAGAGTGGTACTTCTATATCTGTGTTCGGATGCTTAGCAGCATCTTTGGCTGCCCTATCTGCAGCTTCGTTGCCCTCTATACCGGTGTGGCCTCGCACCCAGTTTAGTTCGATTCTGATCCTTTCTTGTTCCGAACTTACGATTTCCTGGAGTACTCCTATCAGGAGTGTATTTCGTCCTGACTTATTAATAGCCTTCAAGGCACTTTGGCTATCTGTATATATTTTTAGCACTTTGTTGCTTTGGCTGTTAAGATAATCACCGCCCCATAGGATTGCTTGTTTGAGGGCAATCGCTTCAGCCTGAAAGACTGTGCTGCAACCACTTAATCGGAGCTTTTTGATCTCTATTGCTCTATTGTCTTGATACGCCACGAATGCGGCTCCAACTTGGTCCGATGTTTTCGAACCATCCGTAAAAATTTCTAGCCCCGTTTGAGATGGGCTGTTGGTGGTCCATCTGAATTTATTAATATCTGCCGGGTGCCTTCTCATCCTTGTGACTGCCGTTTCCATAATTCTAGATGGAATATTCAAGTCCTTTATTTGGAGATCTTCATTGTAGTGAATCAGTCTGTAAATTTTTGTCTCCAGTTCTGCCTTCAAATCCAATGGGATAGCGCCTACTATGACCTGCAGTGCAGAGGTCGGCGTTGTGCTGAACGCTTTGGTAATGTGTAGGAGGACCGTCCTTTGAATTTGCAACAACTTTTGTGTCGCTCTTATCGTTCCACTGTTATGCCACCAGATGGGGCATCCGTAGAGTATCAGTCTCTCTATTGCTCTAAGATAGAGTTGCTTAAGTATCTTCCCTTTCAGCCCCCATTCATATTTCATGAATCTGTTGAGGCTGTTAACTAGTTTTTGGACTCTTTCTTTCAACTCTGAAAGATGTGGGATCCAAGTCATTTTCCTGTCTAAAGTGAAACCCAAGTATTTCATTGTCTCTTTATTTCTGATGGGCTTACTCATCCATCTTAGCCTTGGGGGATCTCTTAATAACTTAGAACCTTTTGGGAAGGTAATCATATGGGTTTTCTCAATACTGAAGCAGAGTTTATAATCTTGGCTCCATTTTTGTAGCGCTTCTAAGGCTTTCATAGCCTTCCTTTCTATTGTGGTTCTATTACCACCTCCGACGATGACCATGAAATCGTCCGCATATGCTTGGAGGATCACATCTGCCCCCAGGTCTAGGGAGAGTGCTGTATTGGCTACGATATTCCATAAGATCGGGCCTAGATTTGAGCCCTGTGGAGCCCCTTTGTAGTAGTACTTTGAGATTTGAACACCATCTCTAG
This sequence comes from Stegodyphus mimosarum, assembly GCA_000611955.2. Lineage (NCBI taxonomy): Eukaryota > Metazoa > Arthropoda > Arachnida > Araneae > Eresidae > Stegodyphus > Stegodyphus mimosarum. The sequence goes on along the minus strand of KK115320.1, from coordinate 111,962 downwards.
TATACGAGGGCTATCCAGAAAGTAGATTACGTTTTGGAATGAAAAAATAAACAAAGTATAGGAAACAAATTTTATTATATACAGATGGAAGCCACACTCAAATACTACTTTTCTACATAGTCACCATACAAATTAAGGCATTTATCGTAGCGATGTACGAGCTTGGAAATTCCTTCGTCGAAAAATTCGGCCGCCTGCGCCTTCAACCACTTCGTTACCTCTTCTTGCAGCTGTGCGTCGTCATCAAAACGCTGCATAGCCAGCCACTTCTTCATTGCTGGGAATAGGTGGAAGTCGCTCGGTGCCAGGTCGGGACTGTACGGCGGATGAGGAAACAACTCCCACTTAAAAGATTCAAGAACTTTACGAGTGACATTTGCCGTGTGGGGCCGGGCGTTGTCGTGAATCAACAAGATCTTAGAGCTCAACATTCCTCTGCGCTTGTTTTGAATTGCTCTTCTGAGTTTTTGGAGAGTTTGGCAATACCTTTGAGAGTTTATTGTAGTGCCTCTTTCCAGGAAGTCCACCAAAATTACACCTTTTCTGTCCCAAAAAACAGTCGCCATCATCTTCCTTGCCGACATTGTTTGCATGCATTTCTTGGGTTTTTGGGGAGAACTTGTGTGCCCCCACTGCATTGATTGCAATTTCGTTTCACAGTTCACATGTTTCACCCATGTTTCGTCACCAGTAACGATGCGATCGAGTAAAGAGTCACCATCCTTATGGTAAGCGTCCAAAAAGTTCAACGCTGCAGCCATTCGCTGATTTTTGTGGTCCTCTGTCAAGATTTTTGGAATCCATCTTGCACAAAACTTGTGGTAACCAAGCTTTTCGCTGATGATTTCGTGCAACAAACTTCGCGAAATTTGTGGAAAACTCAAAGAAAGTTCCGTTATTGTGAAATTTCGATTTTCACGGACTTTAGCATCGACTTTTTCGAGAAGTTCGGCGGTCACTATGCTGGGTCTCCCACTTCGATCTTCGTCGTGAACATTGGTTCGGCCATTTTGAAATCTTATGACCCACTGACGCACTCCACCTTCAGTGATAATGTTGTCCCCATACACTTCACGAAGCTGCCGATAGATTTCTATCGGTTTACAGTTTTTTGCAGTCAGAAACCTTATTACTGAGCGCACCTCGCAGCTCGCGGGATTTTCAATTAACGCAGACATTTCAAACCGTCACAGTATCTGAACGGAGCACAGCACGAACCTCTCACTAGCACGGCTAGATGCAGACTGATCTGCGCAACGCTCTGACCCCAAGATGGCCGCGCTAGCCCCGCCCCTAGCGGACACAGACGGAAACGTAATCTACTTCCTGGATGGCCCTCGTAGTTAATTCTGTTAGAATGCCCGGCCACCATAGATGGTTAAATGCAGATATTACGTCTAAAGAGATGATGGTGGTATGCCAGTTCTTGCGATAGTTATCCTTGACTATGTTTACCACATTATTCAGGGCGTCGATTGTGCTCTTGCCCGGTGTAAATCCAGAGTAAATCCAGAGGGTGGAGAAGTTTCTTCGTTAAGAGAAAGTTCGTTAAGAGGTCTCTGGGCTAATAGTTTGTCTAGGATTTTGCCCCATGAAGAGAGAAGGCATATAGGGCGATATGCACCTGGGCTACTTCTATCTTTCCCGTCTTTCGGGAATAGCACTAAGTTTGCTATCTTCCATTCGTCTGGGAAGTATCCCAGTTCTAAACATCGATTAAGGATTTTGTTAAACAGGCCTGTGTTGCTCAGGTAGAGTTCCTCTACCAATTCGAGCGTTATATTGTCTATCCCAGGTGCTCTGCCTTTCCTTGTCATTCTTATTGTTTCTCTGATTTCCTCATCTGAGAATGGGGAATCGTCTTCTGTAGTGGGCTCCGTGTTAGCCTTGAGTCTTATTCTCTGATGAAGATCCTCATCCATCTCTAAATCATCTTTCGGGAAATAATAATCGATGATATGTTCTATGGTCTCTGTAGCGGTGGATGTCAAAGAACCATCTGCTTTCTTAATTGCACATAAATGCAGAGGGGAGAGGCTTTTGCCCTTGGCAATATTGTAATACGTGCCGAAAGGCGACGCAGGGGAGAGGGTCTCCCAGAATTGTCCCAACTCTTTGACTTTGCTTGCCAAATGTTTTTCTTATAAATTGCCTCCTCTTTTTTGTAGTTGGTTCTGAGCCTTTGCCTTGCGCTCTCATTCCATCGCTCGCCCTGATATTTCCTTCTTAGCGCTCTTACCTTTTTGCGCTGGATTGTGAGTTCTGGGGTCCACCAAGGGTTGAACTTTGGGAAGGTATGACTTTTACTAGAACTTTTGCTGTTCTCTTTATAGACTGTCCCGACCTCTTTTGAGGTTTTAATAATGTCATCAATGTCCTGCTTTGTGCGAAGGGAGGTGGTGCATTTAAATCTATCGGCCAGGTCAGCTCGGAATTGTATCCAGTCTGTTCTCTTTAGAAGCAGTCTTTGGCTTACTTTCTCCTGGAAGGAGATCTCCGTTATTTCGAAGGAGATTCTTCGATGGTTACTTAGTGTGACATCATCGCTAATATTCCAGTTTTTAATTTCTAAAGTTCCTTGGGGTCTGATCATTGTTAGATCTACCCAGGACTCTCCTCTGTTGGCCGTGCATGTGGCCATGCTTGTAGGATTGTTGCACACCACCAGCCCAGTAGCTGCCATAAAATCACAAAGTTGTGCACCTCTTGGGTCTGTGAAACTAGGTCCCCAGAGAGAGTGCTTTGCATTGAAGTCACCCGTTATTATACAGGTGATATTGTCATACTTTCGCAGCACTAGATCCAGATCGCTAAGGATACCGTCCATGGGCATTGAAGGAGGGCAATAGGTTGAGCATAGGATGAAAGGAGCGTCTCCGCCAATGAGAACTGCCACTATGTGTTCAGAACTAAACACTTCCAGGAGGGAGAGATTAGGGTTATTCGCTATTATTGCTGATTTTGGACTTTGTATAAAGTGATAGCGCTTCCTTTTTATTGGAATGTCTGCAAGCCTTTCTTTGTAGACGTATGGTTCTTGTATACTTGCTAGAACTATATCTGAATCTTTGTCCAGATCCGCGCTTAATTGTTGCGTTGCACTCCTGGAGTGCTGGAGATTTTGCTGAAGTAGTTTATACTTACCCATAATTAATTTTGTTTTTGTACAATTCTAACTCTCTTTTTAGAGTTGGACAACTTTTAGTTCTAGCATCATGGCATACGTCTAGTTCGAGTTTATATCTATCGTTGGCTTTTTTGCAGTTGATGCACTTGGCATCAGTTTCTGAGCAATCAGCTTTTATATGACCCGTCTCTCCGCACCTAGA
>KK115320.1:76133-106133 GCA_000611955.2 Stegodyphus mimosarum | reverse complement strand
TTGTTCTAATTATTGTTTTAACTATTCTATAGTCTACCCCATCAGGACCAGGTGCCTTTTTTTGAGGTAGCTGGCGTAGGACATGGAGGATCTCTTGCTTTGTAAAAGGAGGGTCATCTGGCTCACTCGTTTCTGATGTTTGCTGTCTGATGTTTGAATGCATTGGCAAATCCGTGGTAGGGTCATCCCTAGTGAAGAGAGTGTTTAAAATTATTTTGAGTGTTGCCTCAGTGATGTTGCTATCTATAGTCGTATTTGGTATTAGATGGAAAGTGGCTGGTTTAAATAACTTATCTGTCGCTATTTTGTGATGAATACCATATGCATTGGTAGCATCAGTACAGAATTTTCTCCAGCTGTTAATTTTAGCCTGGATAATCATTCTCTTATATATGGCTCTTTCGCGCTGATATGCGGTGAGCGATGTTGGTACTTGATTTGTATTGTCATTGTGGCGCCTTTCTTGCTTCAGTCTTCTCCTCAGAGCACGGCATTTTTGTTGCTGTGTTCGCAACTGTCCATTCCACCAATTCAGTGTTGTTATTCTTTTGGTAGTTCGTACGGGGAGTATTTCATCACAGGTTGTTTTTATGTCCAACATCATTTGGCTGGTGACTTCTTGAAGTCCTTCCTTTGTCCTTGTTCCCCTCAGGGGCTCACTTTTGTGAGTACGGGTGTGGCAATCCCGAGGTACCCTAGCCCTTCAGGGGATCATCTTCTTGATGAGGCGGGTGTCACGATCCTGGAGCCCCAGTGATCTATCCTCTTTTCCGTCTCCCCTGCTCTGAGCTGAAACTTTCGTCCTTCCTCTCTCCCTTGTGGTTCTCCTCTTCGGAGGTTGGGGCTCGCTATGACAGACTGGAACAGCCCTTGTCTCTAGTTCTGAAATGGCGAGAAAACTGCCCACGTGTTTGCCGTGCGTGGAGACCCGTGTCGCTGGAAAAGAGGGTCCTGGTAGTTGAGGGGCGAGGTACTGTCCCCAACACACTGCTTTGGCCTCCGCTTCAGCTAAACGGGAGGCGCCTTGTTGTCCTCACGGGTGTCAATCGGCTGGTCACTAGTCCTTGTGTCAGTGGCTTGGGGATAAGCTTTCGGGAGTACCTGCTTTCGGGAAAGCCGACTGTGGGGCTTCAGTTTGCGTATAGGTCTGGCTAGCCCTAACACAGGATTCTGTGTTCCCTTGTTGGGCTCCGTGGTGGGTGGGGCGGTCGGACCCGAATCTTTATTCTCTACAATATGGCAAAACCACAAATCTATTTTACTAAAGACTTCAATGTCAGTCACGACGCTCAAAGCGCAAATTCTGAAACTTCAACTGCAAAGAAAATACGTACGGATGGAAATGCGAGTAGTGGAAAGAACTGTCCCCGCTTCCTTGTTGTCTCTAGTCCTTCTGGCGAGCTGCAAAAGATGTCTCCTTTCGTAATAAACAAATACATCCACTCTTGTATTGGTGAGCCTAGAAATATAAAGCGTCTCCGCTCTGGAGACTTGCTTATTGATACAATTTCGGCTACCCAGTCTGCATCTTTACTTCAAGTGACCAAACTAGGCCAAGCAAATGTCACTGTTACATCACACAAGACATTGAATGTTTGTCGCGGTGTAATCTCGGAAGTCGACCTTCTGTATGTTCCTGAAGAAGAGATCGCATCCGAGCTATCTGACCAAAACGTCTGTGGTGCTAAGCGGATCAAGATGCGTAAGGAAGGTCAGTTGATCGACACGAAACATGTGATCCTGACCTTCAACTCGCCTGATCTGCCTAAGAATATTAAGGCCGGATACCTAAATTGTCCAGTAAGGCCATATATTCCAAACCCCATGCGATGCTTCCAATGCCAGCGCTTCGGCCATTCTAAGATGTCTTGTCGTGGCAGCATCACATGCGCCCGATGCTCACAGATTGGTCATGATAGTGAGAACTGCACCGCCGCGCCTTTATGTGTAAATTGCAAGGGTGAACACCCAGCATTTTCTCGCCTCTGCCCGAAATGGAAATCTGAAAAAGAAGTGCAGACTACAAAAGTTACAAGGAACATCTCATATGCTGAAGCCAGAAGGTTAGTCCAAAGCACACAGGTTCGACCAAATACATCTTACGCCAGTGCTCTTAAATCATCTCGTACAGTTGCCACCCAAACTTCAGTTGGTATACAGACTCAACCAAATAAAACCCAACCGATTATTAGCAGCAAGAAAAAAGAAAACCCAACACATATAGTGCAAAGAAAAGAAACAGTAATTGAAAGGAAACCCAAAAATCTCACTCAGAAAACAGTCAATAAAAATAGAAGCCCCAGCAACAGCTCTTTTGATGGGATGATTTCTGAATCTGTGGATTCAGACAGTATGGAAATAGAAGAGGGTCTAGAAGTTCCCAGGCATCTTCTCCCACGAAAAACTAAAAAGCAGCACAGAAAGAACAAAGAGAAATCATAATGGCCACCCTCGTCTCATGGAACTGTCGCGGTTTCCACCGAAATTTGCTAGACATCAAAGCAATAATCAATACCCATGATCCTGTGTGCTTAGCAATACAAGAAACTAATCTAAAACCAGAACAGCAAGCAAAACTTCGGAGGTTCTCATTGCTTAGGAAAGAAAATCTTGCAGGTGAACGTGCCAGTGGGGGTGTAGGCCTCCTCACCTCACTGGACTATCCATCAAATGCACTTCCATTGACGATATCCCTCCAAGTTGTCGCTACCCAAATAAATTTGAACATTGTTGTTTCAGTTGTTTCCCTGTATTTGCCTCCAAATGAGCACATTGATCAGCAGGATTTAAATAATCTTATAGAGCAGCTGCCTGCGCCATTTATCATAATAGGAGATTTTAATGGCCATAGTCCGCTCTGGGGAAGTAAAGACACAAATTCCCGAGGAAGACAAATTGAGCAGATGATCGAAGATCATAGCCTTTGTCTCCTGAATAATGGGCAGAGTACGTACTTCCATGAGCCTTCAAGGACATTCCACGCTCTCGACCTTGCCATCTGTTCACCATCTCTGTTGCCATTTTGCACTTTTAGTGTGGGAAATGATCTTTACAACAGCGATCATTACCCCATTTTTGTATCTCTTGCACGAAGAGGAGCAAACCCCATGTCCAGAAGCCCACGGTTCATACTTGATAGGGCAGACTGGGAACTCTTCTCTTTCATTGCAGAGCTGACGGGGAACATGGTAGAAGATGTGCATGTCGATGACGCAGTTGAAGCAATTACTAATACTGTTATACAGGCAGCTATGCTCTCCATTCCTAGAACATCAGGAAAAATGCTGAAATATTCAAAACCATGGTGGAATCGTGACTGTCATGAAGCGCTTAAAAAACAGAGAAAAGCATGGGGAATTTTTCGTAGGTATCCTACTTTGCAAAACCTTATAGCGTTTAAAAGAGCCAAAGCAAATGCACGAAAAGTAAGAAGGCAGAGCCAGAGGGATTCCTGGATTTCATATGTGTCTTCAATAACATCGTCTACGCCTAGTAAGCGAGTTTGGGAAAGAGTTAAAAAAGCATGCGGAATTTATAAAGACCACTCACTTTCCTTTTTGGAAAAAGATGGCCGAGTGATTAGCTCCATAGAAGAAATTGCAAATGCTATTGGTGAGACGTTTTCTGCCGTATCTTCCAGCAGAAATTACTCTCCCGCATTTCTCTCTATTAAGCAGCGCTCCGAAAAAAATCCCATTGCTTTCAATTCCCCCAACTCCGAGCCCTACAATAGGGATTTTACTATGATTGAGTTAAAGAGAGCTTTGTTCCAGACACACAAATCTTGTCCGGGTCTTGACGGCGTGAGCTACGATATGCTGAAGCATCTATCCTGTAAGTCACTGAATGCCCTTCTAACTCTTTACAATAGGGTGTGGAAGGAGCATACTTTCCCCAGTGCATGGAGGAGAGCTGTTGTCATTCCTATCGCTAAGCCAGGAAAAGACCCGCGGAATCCCTCGAATTATCGGCCAATAGCCCTTACTAGCTGCATATGCAAACTGTTTGAAAAGATGGTAAACAGCCGCCTAGTGTATTTCTTAGAAAAGAATAATATATTGTCACCTTATCAAAGCGGTTTCCGAAAGGGAAGGACCACTCTAGATAATATGCTCCTTTTGGAAACATCTATTCGTAAAGCTTTCCTTAGAAGAAACCATCTTGTGTCTATTTTTTTTGACATTGAAAAAGCTTATGATAAGGCATGGAGGTATGGGATCCTTCGTGATCTCCATGATAGTGGCTTGCGTGGCAACCTACCACTTTTCATTCAGAATTTTTTAAGTTCTAGGACCTTCCAAGTTAAGATTGGCTCTGTTTTGTCAGAAATCTTTGAACAAGAAGAGGGTGTGCCTCAAGGCTCTGTTCTTAGTGTCACTTTATTTAGTCTGAAAATTAACTCTGTATTGAAAGAACTTCCACCAACTGTTTTAGGATCTTTATATGTTGACGACCTCCAGATTAGTTGTCGAGGGGCAGATATGAGACATATAGAGAGGCAGCTGCAGATCACACTGAATAAGATCCACGAATGGTCAGTCAACCAAGGATTTACGTTTTCTGAACAGAAGACCGTCTGCGTGCATTTTTGTAGAAAGAGAGGTCTCCATCCTGAGCCTGAATTACACCTTAATGATTCTGTCATTCCAGTCGCACCTGAAGCAAAATTTTTAGGAGTGATATTCGATCAGAAACTGACTTTCCTTTCTCATGTTTCACAGCTGAGAAAGAAGTGTATAAAAGTACTTAATATACTAAAAGTCCTGTCGAATACCTCCTGGGGTGCTGATCGATGCTCCATGCTTCGCATCTATAGAGCGCTTGTCCGCTCTAGACTGGACTACGGCTCAGTTATCTACGGATCAGCTCGGTCTTCTGTGTTGCTAAAACTAGATCCTGTGCATCATCAAGCTCTGAGGATTTGTTCTGGAGCTTTCAGGACATCTCCTGTTCAGAGTCTTTACGTTGATTGCCATGAACCATCACTTCGTTTTAGGCGTGAGCAGTTGTCTCTCTTGCATTATTTTAGCATTTTATCACAACCTGACAATCCTAATAGGCTAGCTTTGACTGATAACAGCTGTGACACTTTATTTGATGCACGGCCATCCTGTGTGCCTCCGTTTTCTTTGAGAGTTCGCCCTCTGATCGAGGAACTCTCCCTGTCTGATATATCCCCCCAAGCCATGCAATACTTTGAAATTCCTCCTTGGGAACAGGCAGGAATCCAGATTCTTGAAATTTTTTCCCATCAGATGAAAAAAAACACTAACAATGTCATCTATGTCCAACTTTTTGCTGATCACAGATATAAATATCAAGAATATGTTCCAATATACACAGATGGTTCAAAGTCAACTTGTCATGTCGGGACGGCATTTGTAATTGGTGACCATTCAGAAGGCAGAAGCTTGCACCACGCTTCCTCAGTCTTAACAGCTGAACTTACTGCAATATATCATTCACTTTTGTACATATCAAAGCGACGGCAGAAAAAGTTTATAATATATTCCGATTCCTACAGCGCGCTAAAAGTTTTAGAAGCTTTTTCGAATACCCATAATCCGGTAATCTTTGATATCCTGAAGCTGAACTTGAAATTAAAAAGGCTCGGATTTAAAATTCTCTATTGCTGGGTTCCCGGGCATACCGGTATAGAAGGTAATGAGCGGGCAGACGTCGTCGCAAAATCAGCTGTTGAAATATCCAGTCGCCTCATCCCTATCACAGACATTAGTAGTTTTATCCAGCAAAAGATATTAGAAAAATGGCAGCAGTTTTGGGATGTTCAGTCTTTTAATAAATTAAAGAGCGTGAAACCTAGAATCGAACTTTGGCATTTTACTGGAAGACGTAAGGAGGAAGTTCTTTTGACTAGACTTAGAATCGGTCACACCAGAATGACACATAAGTATCTTTTAAGTGCTGATAATGAGCCTCTGTGCTCAAAATGTGGTGTAGTTTTAACAGTCCGTCACTTTTTAATTGAATGTCCATCTTTTAATAGTATTCGCCAGAAATACTTTAACAGCTGTGACTTACCTCTCGACCATTTAATTGGAAGAGAGGTCAATCGTAATATATTTTACTATTTAAAGGATATTGGTATTTATCATCTCATCTGAAATGATTTTAATTTTGTACATTAATTTCAAGACTTGTGATTTTAACTGATTTTATATGACCTCATCCACTGGATTTTGTACATTCTTTTATCTACTTGCTTAATTCATACCTATTTTAATTCCATTATCTATATCACTTTTTATCTCATCACCTTGTGTTTGGCGCAGTATAACCATTTCTGGTTTTGCGCCAAAAATCTCACCCACCACCACCACCACCACCACCACCGGTAGGCTTTTGCTATTTGTAGGAGAAAGGGACGTTGGAGTGCTGAGAGCTGACGTATCTTACGTCCTCCCATTGGGTTAACCCAAATGGGTGCCGCATATAGTGCTATTTTCTCAATTACTGTGCTGTAGAGTAGCTTATGAATTACGGGAATCTGTCCCCAGTTTCTTCCTTGGAATTGGCGGGCTGTTCTAATTATTTGCGTTGTCTTTTGTCGGAGATCCTGAATATGCGGTATCCATGTAAGTCCTGGGTCCCATGTAATTCCTAGGTATTTGAGTTTATTTACTATTTTAAGGTTTTTTCCACAGAGTTTGATACAAGGTTTCCTTGTGGGATTTGTGCCCGGCCTAGGTATTATCATTGCACAAGACTTGTCCCCAGATATTGTTAGTTTCTGTTTAGTGCATCGATCGTTAAATAGAGCACAAACTTCTGAGCCGTTTATTTCCAATTCATCTCTTGTGCGACCTCGCACTAATAGTGCGGCGTCGTCTGCATATGCTATTACCTCAGTATGACTGGGCCAGATATCTGCAAGGACCTTATTAAATGTAATGTTCCATAGAATCGGTCCCGCACAGGATCCTTGGGGACAGCCACGTACTTGTTGGCGTGTAACGATACCTGCATCTTGTGATATTGAAAGGTCTCTGTCTTGTAAGTAACTGGTGAAAATGTTATATAGGTTAGCTGGACAGTCAGCGTCTTTAAGTGCCTGTTTAATGGATGGCCACCAGATGGTGTCGAAGGCACTGGCCAGGTCTATTGAGATGAAAGCTGTGTGCATGCCTGCATCCCTATTTCTTTTAATGATGTCTGTGATTGCCGCCAATGCGTGGCTGGTGGAGGAGCCTATCATGAAGCCGAATTGCCTCTTGTTGATGAATTGACGTTGGTGTAGATGATGTCGTAAGCGGTTCACAATGAGTTTTTCTAAGACCTTGCCTAATGCCGACAGCAGACAGATTGGTCGAAAAGATTTGGGCTCAGTTGGATCCTTATGTTTTTTAAGAAAGAGGATTACTTGTCCCCGCTTGAAGGCTTTAGGGAACACCATATGTTTCAGTAGAGCATTAAAGAATTTTGTAAAGAAGGCAGGACTTGCTTTGTAAGCCAGTTGTATTATTGCATAGTCCAGACCATCAAGACCTGGTGCCTTTTTCCGTGGAAGGTGTTTGAAAATCTGTGCGACTTCTTTTATTGTAAAAGGTCGATCATCCCTTGTTGTTGGGGTGCTATGGTCATGGCGAATAGCATGCTGCTCCGGCGTGTCTTCGTTTGGATCATCTTTTGTAAATATTGTTTCCAATAGAATCGCTGCTGCGTCTAGTGCTGGGGTGGAGGTGTCCATAACTGTACTTGGGAGGTGAATCTGAGATGGTTTATACACCTTCTGGCTAGCTATCTTGTGGAGGATGCCATATGGATTGGTATTATTGGTGCAGAAAGCTCGCCAGCTGTTTACTTTGGCTGTTAAGATATTGCGTTTGTAACTGGCACGCTCTTGCCTAAATGCCGCCAGGATTCTAATTTTGTTAGTATCATCTTTTGCTGTTCTTAATTTTCTGCGTAGTGCTCTACATTTCTGTCGTTGTTGCCTTAGTGCGCTTGTCCACCAGGAAATGCCCTGAATCTTTTTTGCTTTGCGTATGGGTAAGGTACTTTGGCAGGTGCTATGGAGGGTTTCCATCAAGTCACTTGTATAGTGGTCGAGGTCTTCAGAGTTAGTACATTGTGAAAGTTGCTGTTCTTTGTTTTGCAGGATTTTCTTGAATTGATGGGTAAGCTGGCGGACCTTATTACGTGGGAGGTTAAAGCGCTGAATTGTTGAGACATTAGTGTCGGTTGTTATTTGAAATTCTATATACTTATGATCGGAGCAGCTTTCTGCGTCCGATACATTCCAAGAATGTAAGTATCCTGCAATATTTGTTGTGGAGATGGTCAAGTCAGGCCATCCTTGTCCATGCGTACTGTCATACGTGGCCGGTGCGCTTTGGGTATTATGTACTATTAAATTGTGCTGTGCTATAAAGTCCTCCAGCTCTCGACCTTTGGGAGTAGAGGTTGGATATCCCCATGTGACACTATGGGCATTAAAATCTCCTCCGATTATTATCGGCCCCTCAGGGGCTCACTTTTGTGAGTACGGGTGTGGCAATCCCGAGGTACCCTAGCCCTTCAGGGGATCATCTTCTTGATGAGACGGGTGTCACGATCCTGGAGCCCCAGTGATCTATCCTCTTTTCCGTCTCCCCTGCTCTGAGCTGAAACTTTCGTCCTTCCTCTCTCCCTTGTGGTTCTCCTCTTCGGAGGTTGGGGCTCGCTATGACAGACTGGAACAGCCCTTGTCTCTAGTTCTGAAATGGCGAGAAAACTGCCCACGTGTTTGCCGTGCGTGGAGACCCGTGTCGCTGGAAAAGAGGGTCCTGGTAGTTGAGGGGCGAGGTACTGTCCCCAACACACTGCTTTGGCCTCCGCTTCAGCTAAACGGGAGGCGCCTTGTTGTCCTCACGGGTGTCAATCGGCTGGTCACTAGTCCTTGTGTCAGTGGCTTGGGGATAAGCTTTCGGGAGTACCTGCTTTCGGGAAAGCCGACTGTGGGGCTTCAGTTTGCGTATAGGTCTGGCTAGCCCTAACACAGGATTCTGTGTTCCCTTGTTGGGCTCCGTGGTGGGTGGGGCGGTCGGACCCGAATCTTTATTCTCTACAATATGGCAAAACCACAAATCTATTTTACTAAAGACTTCAATGTCAGTCACGACGCTCAAAGCGCAAATTCTGAAACTTCAACTGCAAAGAAAATACGTACGGATGGAAATGCGAGTAGTGGAAAGAACTGTCCCCGCTTCCTTGTTGTCTCTAGTCCTTCTGGCGAGCTGCAAAAGATGTCTCCTTTCGTAATAAACAAATACATCCACTCTTGTATTGGTGAGCCTAGAAATATAAAGCGTCTCCGCTCTGGAGACTTGCTTATTGATACAATTTCGGCTACCCAGTCTGCATCTTTACTTCAAGTGACCAAACTAGGCCAAGCAAATGTCACTGTTACATCACACAAGACATTGAATGTTTGTCGCGGTGTAATCTCGGAAGTCGACCTTCTGTATGTTCCTGAAGAAGAGATCGCATCCGAGCTATCTGACCAAAACGTCTGTGGTGCTAAGCGGATCAAGATGCGTAAGGAAGGTCAGTTGATCGACACGAAACATGTGATCCTGACCTTCAACTCGCCTGATCTGCCTAAGAATATTAAGGCCGGATACCTAAATTGTCCAGTAAGGCCATATATTCCAAACCCCATGCGATGCTTCCAATGCCAGCGCTTCGGCCATTCTAAGATGTCTTGTCGTGGCAGCATCACATGCGCCCGATGCTCACAGATTGGTCATGATAGTGAGAACTGCACCGCCGCGCCTTTATGTGTAAATTGCAAGGGTGAACACCCAGCATTTTCTCGCCTCTGCCCGAAATGGAAATCTGAAAAAGAAGTGCAGACTACAAAAGTTACAAGGAACATCTCATATGCTGAAGCCAGAAGGTTAGTCCAAAGCACACAGGTTCGACCAAATACATCTTACGCCAGTGCTCTTAAATCATCTCGTACAGTTGCCACCCAAACTTCAGTTGGTATACAGACTCAACCAAATAAAACCCAACCGATTATTAGCAGCAAGAAAAAAGAAAACCCAACACATATAGTGCAAAGAAAAGAAACAGTAATTGAAAGGAAACCCAAAAATCTCACTCAGAAAACAGTCAATAAAAATAGAAGCCCCAGCAACAGCTCTTTTGATGGGATGATTTCTGAATCTGTGGATTCAGACAGTATGGAAATAGAAGAGGGTCTAGAAGTTCCCAGGCATCTTCTCCCACGAAAAACTAAAAAGCAGCACAGAAAGAACAAAGAGAAATCATAATGGCCACCCTCGTCTCATGGAACTGTCGCGGTTTCCACCGAAATTTGCTAGACATCAAAGCAATAATCAATACCCATGATCCTGTGTGCTTAGCAATACAAGAAACTAATCTAAAACCAGAACAGCAAGCAAAACTTCGGAGGTTCTCATTGCTTAGGAAAGAAAATCTTGCAGGTGAACGTGCCAGTGGGGGTGTAGGCCTCCTCACCTCACTGGACTATCCATCAAATGCACTTCCATTGACGATATCCCTCCAAGTTGTCGCTACCCAAATAAATTTGAACATTGTTGTTTCAGTTGTTTCCCTGTATTTGCCTCCAAATGAGCACATTGATCAGCAGGATTTAAATAATCTTATAGAGCAGCTGCCTGCGCCATTTATCATAATAGGAGATTTTAATGGCCATAGTCCGCTCTGGGGAAGTAAAGACACAAATTCCCGAGGAAGACAAATTGAGCAGATGATCGAAGATCATAGCCTTTGTCTCCTGAATAATGGGCAGAGTACGTACTTCCATGAGCCTTCAAGGACATTCCACGCTCTCGACCTTGCCATCTGTTCACCATCTCTGTTGCCATTTTGCACTTTTAGTGTGGGAAATGATCTTTACAACAGCGATCATTACCCCATTTTTGTATCTCTTGCACGAAGAGGAGCAAACCCCATGTCCAGAAGCCCACGGTTCATACTTGATAGGGCAGACTGGGAACTCTTCTCTTCCATTGCAGAGCTGACGGGGAACATGGTAGAAGATGTGCATGTCGATGACGCAGTTGAAGCAATTACTAATACTGTTATACAGGCAGCTATGCTCTCCATTCCTAGAACATCAGGAAAAATGCTGAAATATTCAAAACCATGGTGGAATCGTGACTGTCATGAAGCGCTTAAAAAACAGAGAAAAGCATGGGGAATTTTTCGTAGGTATCCTACTTTGCAAAACCTTATAGCGTTTAAAAGAGCCAAAGCAAATGCACGAAAAGTAAGAAGGCAGAGCCAGAGGGATTCCTGGATTTCATATGTGTCTTCAATAACATCGTCTACGCCTAGTAAGCGAGTTTGGGAAAGAGTTAAAAAAGCATGCGGAATTTATAAAGACCACTCACTTTCCTTTTTGGAAAAAGATGGCCGAGTGATTAGCTCCATAGAAGAAATTGCAAATGCTATTGGTGAGACGTTTTCTGCCGTATCTTCCAGCAGAAATTACTCTCCCGCATTTCTCTCTATTAAGCAGCGCTCCGAAAAAAATCCCATTGCTTTCAATTCCCCCAACTCCGAGCCCTACAATAGGGATTTTACTATGATTGAGTTAAAGAGAGCTTTGTTCCAGACACACAAATCTTGTCCGGGTCTTGACGGCGTGAGCTACGATATGCTGAAGCATCTATCCTGTAAGTCACTGAATGCCCTTCTAACTCTTTACAATAGGGTGTGGAAGGAGCATACTTTCCCCAGTGCATGGAGGAGAGCTGTTGTCATTCCTATCGCTAAGCCAGGAAAAGACCCGCGGAATCCCTCGAATTATCGGCCAATAGCCCTTACTAGCTGCATATGCAAACTGTTTGAAAAGATGGTAAACAGCCGCCTAGTGTATTTCTTAGAAAAGAATAATATATTGTCACCTTATCAAAGCGGTTTCCGAAAGGGAAGGACCACTCTAGATAATATGCTCCTTTTGGAAACATCTATTCGTAAAGCTTTCCTTAGAAGAAACCATCTTGTGTCTATTTTTTTTGACATTGAAAAAGCTTATGATAAGGCATGGAGGTATGGGATCCTTCGTGATCTCCATGATAGTGGCTTGCGTGGCAACCTACCACTTTTCATTCAGAATTTTTTAAGTTCTAGGACCTTCCAAGTTAAGATTGGCTCTGTTTTGTCAGAAATCTTTGAACAAGAAGAGGGTGTGCCTCAAGGCTCTGTTCTTAGTGTCACTTTATTTAGTCTGAAAATTAACTCTGTATTGAAAGAACTTCCACCAACTGTTTTAGGATCTTTATATGTTGACGACCTCCAGATTAGTTGTCGAGGGGCAGATATGAGACATATAGAGAGGCAGCTGCAGATCACACTGAATAAGATCCACGAATGGTCAGTCAACCAAGGATTTACGTTTTCTGAACAGAAGACCGTCTGCGTGCATTTTTGTAGAAAGAGAGGTCTCCATCCTGAGCCTGAATTACACCTTAATGATTCTGTCATTCCAGTCGCACCTGAAGCAAAATTTTTAGGAGTGATATTCGATCAGAAACTGACTTTCCTTTCTCATGTTTCACAGCTGAGAAAGAAGTGTATAAAAGTACTTAATATACTAAAAGTCCTGTCGAATACCTCCTGGGGTGCTGATCGATGCTCCATGCTTCGCATCTATAGAGCGCTTGTCCGCTCTAGACTGGACTACGGCTCAGTTATCTACGGATCAGCTCGGTCTTCTGTGTTGCTAAAACTAGATCCTGTGCATCATCAAGCTCTGAGGATTTGTTCTGGAGCTTTCAGGACATCTCCTGTTCAGAGTCTTTACGTTGATTGCCATGAACCATCACTTCGTTTTAGGCGTGAGCAGTTGTCTCTCTTGCATTATTTTAGCATTTTATCACAACCTGACAATCCTAATAGGCTAGCTTTGACTGATAACAGCTGTGACACTTTATTTGATGCACGGCCATCCTGTGTGCCTCCGTTTTCTTTGAGAGTTCGCCCTCTGATCGAGGAACTCTCCCTGTCTGATATATCCCCCCAAGCCATGCAATACTTTGAAATTCCTCCTTGGGAACAGGCAGGAATCCAGATTCTTGAAATTTTTTCCCATCAGATGAAAAAAAACACTAACAATGTCATCTATGTCCAACTTTTTGCTGATCACAGATATAAATATCAAGAATATGTTCCAATATACACAGATGGTTCAAAGTCAACTTGTCATGTCGGGACGGCATTTGTAATTGGTGACCATTCAGAAGGCAGAAGCTTGCACCACGCTTCCTCAGTCTTAACAGCTGAACTTACTGCAATATATCATTCACTTTTGTACATATCAAAGCGACGGCAGAAAAAGTTTATAATATATTCCGATTCCTACAGCGCGCTAAAAGTTTTAGAAGCTTTTTCGAATACCCATAATCCGGTAATCTTTGATATCCTGAAGCTGAACTTGAAATTAAAAAGGCTCGGATTTAAAATTCTCTATTGCTGGGTTCCCGGGCATACCGGTATAGAAGGTAATGAGCGGGCAGACGTCGTCGCAAAATCAGCTGTTGAAATATCCAGTCGCCTCATCCCTATCACAGACATTAGTAGTTTTATCCAGCAAAAGATATTAGAAAAATGGCAGCAGTTTTGGGATGTTCAGTCTTTTAATAAATTAAAGAGCGTGAAACCTAGAATCGAACTTTGGCATTTTACTGGAAGACGTAAGGAGGAAGTTCTTTTGACTAGACTTAGAATCGGTCACACCAGAATGACACATAAGTATCTTTTAAGTGCTGATAATGAGCCTCTGTGCTCAAAATGTGGTGTAGTTTTAACAGTCCGTCACTTTTTAATTGAATGTCCATCTTTTAATAGTATTCGCCAGAAATACTTTAACAGCTGTGACTTACCTCTCGACCATTTAATTGGAAGAGAGGTCAATCGTAATATATTTTACTATTTAAAGGATATTGGTATTTATCATCTCATCTGAAATGATTTTAATTTTGTACATTAATTTCAAGACTTGTGATTTTAACTGATTTTATATGACCTCATCCACTGGATTTTGTACATTCTTTTATCTACTTGCTTAATTCATACCTATTTTAATTCCATTATCTATATCACTTTTTATCTCATCACCTTGTGTTTGGCGCAGTATAACCATTTCTGGTTTTGCGCCAAAAATCTCACCCACCACCGATTATTATCGGGGCCCTAGGATGCTTTCGTAGTATATCTTGGATTAGTGAAGCGACTTGATCGATAGTCTCGGTGGGTGGAGAGTATACAGAGGCTAAGATTAGGTTGCTGTTTTGATAATTCACCATAACTGCCACGATGTCTCGATGTAGTTGTAGAACTAGCGGGTTCCATATGGGGTTGCAACATGCTATCGCCACTCTAGGTGATTGGTCAGTTTGTGTGGTTTCTCTTTGATAGTGTTTCCATGCTATTGGCACACTGGCTATGTGTCCATCTTTGCAATATGGTTCCTGCATAAGAATAAAGTCTATATTTTGATTGATGGGATGCTGCGTGAGGTTGGTCGTGGCTGCCTCTGCTCTCTGGAGGTTGATTTGAAGGCAATTGATGTTATTGCTAGAGGGTTCTTGTCTAGGGTCAATAGCGCTGTTAGTTGTATATGAATTAGAATGTCCTATGTTGCTATTATTGGGTCCTTTATGTTGCTGACTTTGCTCTGGCTGCTTATTCATAGATGGTGCTGCGCTGGATGCGGTCGACATATTTAATATACATTGGACAGTGGACGGCGTATGCAGGGTGGTTGCATGGGTAATTATCTTTGGTGCGGTAGTTGCTGTCAGCGCAATTAATGCAGGTTGGTCGTGTGGCCTGACAGTCTTTAATAGCATGCGCTCCTGAACAGTAGGCACAGTATTCTTTATTCTTGCACTCTTTTTGAGTATGCCCGAAGGCTTGGCACCGATAGCACCTCTTGGTATTGTAGAATTCGGTGATTCTGTGCCCTGTCCAACCAATGTATAAGTTCCTTGAGGGGTAGAGTCGTTTAAAAGCACCGGGGTTGCATTCGACAACCCATTTAACTCTGTTCTGTCCTTCCTTAAGTCTGTAGAGAACTTTGGCATCTTTGCTTGAGATGTTAAACTCTGCAGAAATGGCTGCTTCAATCTCTTCTTTGGTGATCTGCGGTGCTATGTTATGTATTGCTACACGTGGTAGTCTAGTGCTGGGTATTTTGGTGTGGAGGCGATTACAAGTGACAAGTGACGGAGAACGTGGGCACCATCCCTTTACCATTATGGTGAATCGGTATTGCACCACGTTCACCCCTGTCTAGAGACAACACCCCAGAACAGCAAGACGCACGAAACGTCCCACACCGGGCGCCGAAACCCAGCGCCCAATTCCATTCCCACGCGACATCCGTCACCCCAAGTGGCCGCTGGGATTTTATTGATAAGATCCAAATGAAGATATACATGCCCATACAAGGGGATATGACAGTATATATAAGACAGGTGTTACAATAAGTAGTACATATTAAGGTATTACAATAAGTATTATAAAAGACGTTACAGCAAGTATTACAATAAAGGGTACATGACAATGCATAATTATGTATAAAATAGACTGAAGTAAGAGGAGAAGGGAATACTTATATTGATAAGGTTAACATAGTACAGTTATAGAATACAATAATGTATCTAATGTTAATTTCGGATACAGATACAATACAGTGAAATTATGGAATGCAATAATAGTGCAGTTATAGAATACAGTAATGTTATATCTAAAGTTGATTTCTGATACATGTGCAATACAGTTTCTAATGCAATAGTTATACAGTGCATTTAATCACAATGCATTGTAAGGCAGTTAGGGACAATGTAAATATTATAGTTAATACAAATGTTTGTGATACAATTCATAAGAGCATGTATATAATGTATAGATGTTATATTTATACCACACAGTAACGAAAGGACAAATTGATGCTTTGTAATGTGAATGCAATACCAGCAATGCAAATACAATTACTACTACGATTCAGATAACTCAATACGATTCAGATACAAGATATAACGTACAATGCAACTCAGATACGATACGATTCAGATACAAGATATAATGTACAATGCAACTCAGATAGAATGGTTAGTGATATATTCAGACTCAATACAGTGCAGTGTAATATAATGCCAATTGTGTATGAAAAGTATGCAATACTGGTATAATACAGGAATTATAGAAAAACATACAGGATGCATAAACAAGAGACTTATATACAGTACAATTCATATGCAATACTAGTGCAAAGTCAAAGGCAATAGCCGAATTCACATAGAGGTGTACAATACAATTGAAATACCATGAAATGTAATGCAGTACCAGGTGTGTATGCACTATTTGTATATACTTCAAAGACAAAGTTATAGAATACATATATAGGATGCATAAACAGATCTGAGAGCAGGATGCATAAACAGATGCAGGATGCATAAACAGATACAGGATGCATAAACATAAGACTTATAAACAATACGATTAATATGCAGTACTAGTGCAAGGTCAAGGGCAATAATTCATAGAGGTTTACATTACAGTTAAAATACCATGCAATATAATGCGGTACCAGGTATATATTGCATCTAATGCAGTATGTGAATATAATTCAGATACAAAGTTATAGAATACAAATAAAATACAATCTATTACACTATTTATATATAATTCAAATACGAAGTTATGCAATACAAATAAAATACAAATGATATTCAATAATGATAGAAAAACATATACATGATGCATATACAGTGATTTATGCAGTACAGTATAATATAACGAATTTATGCCTTGTTTGTATGTAATTCAAATACGAAGTTATGGAAATAAAATACAAAGAAAATACAAGAATGATAGAAGTACATAGGCATGATGCATATACAGTTATTATGCAATATGATGTCATAAAATAAATTTATGCTTTATAATGTGAATGTGATACCAGTAGTTCAAATGCATTAACTCAATACGATTCAGATAATGTGCAGTGCAATTAAAAAGCAATGATCTGCAATACATCTCAGACACAGTGCAATGCAATGTAATATAATGCCAGGTGTATATTATAAGGAATAATAGTAATTAAAGAACGACAGATACTAATGCAATGGCAATAATTCAATTCAATTCAAGTGCGATGCAAATACAGAGTTATGTGATCCATGCAATGAATACAATACCAGACCAGATGTATATTGCATCTGATGCACATTGATGCAGTACTATTCAAAGAAAACTTACATGTTGTATATATTTTATATCGACATGTAATACTATTCAGATGCAATTCAATTGCCGAATCAGATATAACAGAAGACAATTGATGTATAATTCAAATGCGAAGTTATATTAAGAGAAGTACAGAAACAGTGATTATGCAATGCAATCAGAAGTAAGATAATGTAATTATGCAATACAATCAGAAACAAGATATGTAATTATGCAATACAATCAGAAACAAGATAATGTAAGTATGCGATGCAATCGACATGTAATACTATTCAGATGCAATGCAATTGCCGAATCAGATATAACAGAAGACAATTTATGTATAATTCAAATACGAAGTTATATTAAGGGAAGTACAGAAACAGTGATTATGCAATGCAATCAGAAACAAGATAATGTAATTATGCAATACAATCAGAAACAAGATATGTAATTATGCAATACAATCAGAAACAAGATAATGTAAGTATGCAATGCAATCAAATATGATATACCCGATATACCCGATTTGACACAAACACAATACATTGCAATAAAATAAAATACCAGGTATCTATTATAGCGGATGCATATGATGCAAGATAAGTCAGAAAAGAATTTATGTGATGCAGATATAATGAATTATATGCGAATCAGGTACTCAAGAACAAGAACAATAGAGATACAGTACAAGTCAGACGCAATGCAATGGAACACAATACCAGGTATATGTTATATCAGGTGCATATTTTGCAATACAATTCAGAAGAACATTTATGTGATGCATATAGGGTAAATAGGCAATACTATTCATACGCAGTACAGGTACAGATCAAAGGAACAGTTATTTGATGCAACAGTTATTTGTTGCATATATACTTGATAAATTGATATGCATTACTATTCAATCACAGTAAGATACAAGTAAATTGGAGATAAAATATATGTTTTATAGATAAAAGCAGATTTATGCAACACTATTAATAGGAGCTATACATTAATGCATAATGCGATATACAATATAATGCAAAACAGTAATAAATAATGTTGTATAGAACAGAGTGCAATAATTACCAGATATTTGGCGCAATATACAGTAAGACACATAGTAAGATAAAGATTGCACAGGGTAAAGAATTATAACACAGAACACGACTTAGGAATTACCTGTATACAACAGAAACGCTGTGTGATGGCTGAAAAGGACCAGTATGCACAATATACCATATACATGCTGCACATATCAAATTTTGGCACTCCTTAGCAAATCTGGATAATACAGATAGATAGATAATATCAGTATGTGAAGTCTGTTAATACAGGCAAGTAAATATATAATAGAATACAGCATGTAATGCAGAGCGCTGGCCGATATGTTATTATTGTACAGTCGTCAACACACATATTCAGGAGTGAAGATCATAGAACTATTACATGTCTAAAGTGCTGATAGTGAACAGAAACTAGGTGTTAAGTCTGACAGAGGTCCATACCACTGCTGAATAAGTACTCCATTACTTTTATAATTTTGAGCACAAGATATCTTTGTTTGATCATATATTTCGCAAATGCCTGAGTATTAGTGCTAGGCATTGGTATATGACAATTCCTAGTTAAAGGGCACTCGGTGAGATAATGCTCTGCCGTCCCCGTTGATCCACATACACATTGATTCGTATGTGAAAGACCGTGTCGGTGGAAATAAACGGGGAACGGACCATGGCCAGAAATAAAACGGACCAAATGAGGATTGATGATGTGTCTCATGGGATCCACATAAGTAATATGATAATAGGTCCGTCTGCCTGTTTCAGGAAGGTCCCATTCTGCCTGCCACTGTGAAATAGTTTGTAAATACATTTCACGTTTTAAATGGGATTTAGGCCACGGAATGTGTATGACTTCTGCTTGATTATTATCAGCAGCTTCTTTGGCCAGTCTGTCCGCCATTTCATTGCCAGAGTCGCCGGAGTGGCCCTTGATCCATATAAAGTTGATTCTTCGATGTGGATTATTTCTTATTTTTTGTTGAATGCGATTTATTATTTGTGATGATTGCTTTGGATTTTTAAGGGCATAGAGGGCGGAGAGACTGTCTGTAAAAATGGAAGCTTTATTTGCATCCGTAACAATAAGATGATCTACGGCTCTCTCCAAGGCAAGAGCC
Organism: Stegodyphus mimosarum; assembly: GCA_000611955.2. Classification (NCBI taxonomy): domain Eukaryota; kingdom Metazoa; phylum Arthropoda; class Arachnida; order Araneae; family Eresidae; genus Stegodyphus; species Stegodyphus mimosarum. The sequence goes on along the minus strand of KK115320.1, from coordinate 86,740 downwards.
TCTGCTTGAAAGGTGCTATTGTTATTGTGGAGATGACCCTTCCAATGAAAGTATGGATTTTGATCAACTAAGGCTAGAAAAGCGCAGCCCGTTGCGGTGTCTATTTTTGATCCGTCCGTATAAATGCTGATAGAGGTGGGCAGTGGACGTCGATCCTCTTTAATGAAGACTCGTATATTCTTAATCTGCTGAGAAGGGTGTAAGAGTAGGTGGTCCAAAGGTAATTCATAGTTGGCTGGAGAGTAGGTGGTATCATTAAGGGAGGCCGGTTGCTGTAGCTGAATAATTCTCTGGATAGTTGCATCTTTTACAGTTTGCAGATGAAGAGGTATAAGGCCAGCAAGGACGCAAAGTGCATTCGTCGAAGTCGTACGATAAGCTCTTGTCATGGCAAGTGCAAAGGGTCGTTGCAGGGTGAGAAGATGTTTAATTTTGCGCCCCTGCATCGGCTGTGCCCATACTGCCGCAGCATAAGTGACGGATTTTTCTATAACCGTCCTGTATAACGTCTTCAGTATATGGGGATTAAGTCCCCAGTTGAGACCTTGCATCTGTCGTAATTTGTTGGCAATGATGAGTGTTCTACATTTCAAATCCATAATGTGAAGAATCCAGGTCAACTTATCATTAAAAATAAGGCCCAAATATTTTAGAGTAGATGTAATTTTGATTCGTTGCCCATTAATCATGAGTCTAGGTCTTCGAGTAAGACTTTTTCCCTTTTTGGGGATGAGAAGTGCTTGCGATTTCGTCTCTGAAATTTTGAGTTTTAGGATTGTGCAGAGCTGCGCAAACTGCTCACAGGTTTGATTGACATGAGCCTGTAGTTCATCCCTTGTTTTGCCTTGTATTATGAATGCCACGTCATCAGCGTAAGCATATATTTGAGAATGCTCTGGCCAGTCCCTCTTCAGAATGCTATTAAAGGTAAGGTTCCAAAGATCGGGACCAGCGCACGAACCTTGAGGGCATCCTCTATCTTGTGACATATGGATTATGCCACCAGTGTATACGTACATCAGATAGCGATCTTGCAGATAATTTGAGAGAACAGAGTATATGTTCTTTGGGCACTTAGCTTCTGTAAGTGCATGCTTTATTGCTGGCCACCACAGCGTATCAAAAGCATTCTGTAAATCAGTGCTGATAAAGGCACTGTGGTAACCTGTATTTCGGTTTGCGTGAAGTTTATCGTATATTCTGGAGAGAACATGAACCGTAGAACGATTTGGTCGAAAGCCAAACTGTGCATTGCTTAGGAATCCTGTGATGTGTAGGTGGTGTTTAAGACGGTTTACAATAAGCTGCTCAAAAACTTTCCCCAAGGCGGAAAGGAGACAGATAGGTCTGTAGGATGTTGGGAGCCTAGGATCCTTATTGCGCTTTAGGAAGAGGATGACCTGTCCGATTTTAAACGCCTTAGGAAAGAGGCCAGCTGATAATAACTTATTGAAATATTCCACAAATAATGAAATATCAGCAAGGATAATCACTTTGATTATAGAATAGTCCAGATCATTTGGCCCGGGAGCACGCTTCTTGGGGAGTTGATGCAATACTGCACGTATCTCTGCGATTGTGAACAGAGGATCAGCAGAGGTGTGAGGCAAGATAGTTTCATTGCGCAATAGAGTGTGTGCAGAAGAGTCATCTTGGATGTCATCTTTAGGGAAAACTGTGTCCAAAATATTTCTGATGGATTGCTCCACAGGATGATCATCTGAGAGAAGGTTTTCACTGAGAAATAGTTGCGTCGGCCGAAAAATTTTTTCTTTAGCTATTTTATAATGTAGTCCATAGGTCTCCTTGTTAGAAGAGCAGTAATCCTTCCAAGTATTTAACTTGGCTTGGAGTATCTGTCTTTTATATATGGCCCGCTCTCTCTGGAATAAGACCAATGTATTTGTAGCCAGTCCTCTGCTGCGTTCAGATTTTAGTCGTCGACGTAGTGCTCTGCACTTCTGCTGTTGTTTACGCAGGTCAGTATTCCACCAATGTAACGACTGAAGCTTTTTGCAGCCTCGTTGAGGTAGGATTTCCTGGCAGATCTGTTGAGTTTCTGTAATCAGGGTATTCGTAAAGTTGTCTAGATCATCAGGTGAATTAGCCATGGTTAGCAAAGGTTTTAAATGGTGCAATTTGGTTGAGATTTTCCTGGTAAACTTTTTCAGTTTACGACCCGGAAGGTTATAACGAGGAGTAATTGGAATACTTATTCTCTTCTGAATTTTGAATGAAATATATTTATGATCAGAGAGTGATTCAGCATCACTCACTTGCCAATCCTGTATGAGATTAGTTGTGTGCATAGCTGCAAGTGACAAATCTGGCCATCCCCTGGCAAAGATTCTGTCAAAAGTAGGGATATTATCTGGAGTATTCAGTAGAACTAAGTTTTTCGAGGACATTAGATCCTCAAGAAGTTGGCCTTTTGAGTCAGTTGTTGAGTATCCCCAAAGGATATTGTGGGCATTGAAATCACCACATATCAAAAGATGTTTAGATCCAATGGAAGGAGTGATAGTATTAATGTATTCAGTGACAAAAGATAAATCATCTGTAGGACTAGAATAAAGTGAAATTATTACTATTGTGAGATTTGCAGAATCCAGAACAACTGTGACTAGATCTCTAGTCATTGTACACAGTCCAGTCACATTAATGTGACCACCACGTACTTTCCATGTCAGAGTTAAATAACCAATCACAGAAGGCAGGTGGCAGCACAGTGCAGTTGAGCGTATATAAAGGGTGTGTGAGGGCTTCGGAAAACATTTCAATCGTTGGCGTAATGCAGAAACGAAGCGATTTATCCGACTTCCAAAAGGGCATGATCATTGGCTTTCGGGCCAAGGGTGGAAGCATTTCCGAAACGGCTGAGTTTGTGAACTGTTCGCGTGCCGCCGTGGTAAAAGTGTACCGTGCATGGCAAAATGGGACTGTCCAAAATCAGCGACGTGGCAAATGTGGTGCACCACGGGCCATAGATGACAGAGGCGAACGACGGTTGCGGAGATGCGTTCGGGCAGATAGACGGGCTACCGTTGAGCAACTGACCACCAAAATGAACCAAGGGGCTACCAAAAGTGTCTCCCAAAGTACTATTCAGCGAACATTGCTGCGTCTGGGCCTCCGAAGCAGACGCCTGGTTCGTGCACCTATGCTGACTGCTGTTCATCGACGGCGAAGGCTAGAATTTGCACGCCAGTACAGCAGCTGGACGTCCACTGAGTGGCGACAGGTTGCGTTTTCGGATGAATCGCGTTTTATGCTCCATCGGACAGATGGACGTTGGCGTATAAGGCGTGAAACCTCTGAAAGGAACCACCCTGCAACCATTGCCGGAACGGTCCAAGCTGGAGGCGGGAGCATTATGGTCTGGGGAATGTTTTCCTGGCATTCTCTAGGTTCACTGATCATTGTGGAAGGCACAATGGATCAATACAAGTACGCATCTGTCCTTGCGGACCATGTTCACCCCTACATGCGCATTGTTTTTCCTCAGGATGATGGCATCTTCCAGCAGGACAATGCGAGGTGCCATACAGCTGCCAGTGTACGTGCGTGGTTCGAAGAGCACCAGGATGAGTTTACCGTCCTCCCCTGGCCAGCAAACTCACCTGACTTAAACCCAATCGAGCATCTGTGGGACCATCTCGATCGAGTTGTTCGCGCCATGGATCCTCAACCGCGTAATCTAGCGCAGCTGGCCACGGCATTAGAGTCGGCATGGCTCAACATCCCAGAGAACACCTTCAGGGACCTATGTGACTCTCTTCCTGCACGTCTCGCAGCAGTCCGCTCTGCGAAAGGTGGTTATTCTGGCTTTTGACAGATGGTCACATTAATGTGACTGGACTGTGTATGAATAGCCAGGGAAAGGTTGGGATTACAAGACACAATTGCAGCTCGAGGAGGGTCTATTGAATCTTCATTCTGAAAAACACTCCACGACAAGGGCAGACCAGCAATCTTTCCATTGCGCGTGTAGGGTTCCTGTAAGAACACAAGATCTATGTCGTTGGCTATAACGTACTGAGTTAGTTGAGACATCGCTGCGTGTGCCTTTTGGAGATTAATTTGAATGCAATGAAGTTTATCTGATAGGACATGTTCTGATTGATTTACTGACTGTCTTATGATACGATGTGATGCTTCTAAGTCTGGTAACGTGGGATTGATAACAGGGGCAATGTCTGGCATATGCTGGGTGGTCCGTCGGGAAGTCTGTTCTTCTGTTAAAGTTGAGGTCAAGACAGTTGATGCATGTAGGTTGGTCGGCCTCACAGTCCTTAATGTCGTGGGGGCCGGAACAGTATGCACAGTATTTCTTGCTACGGCACTCTGACTGTAGGTGGCCGTAGCGTTGGCAAGAGAAACAGCGTTTAATGGCAAAGTATTCCGTAATGGCGTGTCCGTACCAGTTAAGGTGGAGGCGTGGACGCTGCATAATGGTGGCGAAGGCTGTGGGCTTGCATTCCGCGACCCACTTAACATTTTTACGTTGTTTTAAACGGTAGAGGATTTTGATGTTTTGGCTGCCAATACTGAATTCTGAAGCGAAGGCTGTTTCAATGTCTTCTTTGGTATATTCCAAAGGAATGTTATGTATTGCAATGAGCGGCTGTCTTTTAGTTGGCTGTTTAAGATTAACTATTTTATTGGCTTTTTCCGTTTTTAAGGCCTCTGTCAGTTTATGCTGATCCGCCTCTGACTCACAGACAACTGCTAGTCCTCCCTTCCGAATGGGTCTGATTTCTTTAACTTTGACTCCTATCGCGGGAAAGGGAAATTCCTTAGCTAGTGTTTCTTGGAATTGGCGGCCGTTGGTAGATTCCTTAGGATATACCAGAACTGTTGATTCGGTGGCAGCTGGGGGTGGTTGTTGCAATGCTGCAGCGTAGGAGACAGGAGGAAATGATAGACTTGAAGTAATTTGAACAGGTGGAACTTGAGGTTGCGGAGTAGTATAGTGCGTGGAATGTTCATGTGCTAGTTCACAGCATAAAATTGTAGAGGTATTAACGCTACTGTCTGCTGTATCTGGTTTAATTACAGGATTTATATAGTGCGTCCAAAGAGTTGAGTAAATGCTCCCGTGGTTCTGTTGGTAGCAAATACTTATTGCAGCGATATGTCAAAGCTAGATTTTTGATATCCTTATACAAAATCTTAGCTTTTTCTGCAAATGGTATATCTGATTCCAAAAGTTCTTGGATGTCGAGATCACTTTGCGAGTCGTTAAGGTCAGTGTCAGAAGGAATGGATGAATGACGCGACATTATTACATATAATGATTATACTACAGCCGAGAACAGACGGTTTGGTAATAAGAGACACATATAAAGTATTAAATAAACCAGATAAGTTTAGTAAATAAATTGCAGATTATAATAATAATTAACAATCAATAGTATTGTATATCAGCCTGTAAAGGAGGCTTTTCCTCCTAAATCAATAAAGCATGAACATACAAATATAAACATCAGAGACATACATGAAATACAACATAACTTATGAGTAGATATGGATCAATGGAAAGCTGTAATGTAGGCTTCCCCACATACTAACAATGCTTGCACAGAAATCGTTTTACAGGCAATGTGGAATAGCGAATCAGTAGTGATGTATAATAAAGGCAAGGCCGAGTACGTGAGTACTAATTATATTAATAAAATCCCTAATAATTAAAAAATTAAAATTCTAAGACGACAAAGTTTCGATATAAGAAGAACTTTAGCCAAATATAAAATATTTTTGTCCTAGAAGGATTTTAAAATTTTACACTTTTTGTTCCTCTCCATAGGATTAACATGGGAAGATTTCTCAAAGAATAAGAGTACATCTCTTAGTAGAAACCAATTAAAAATAAGTAATTAAATCAATAATAATACAGTATATTATAGAAAAGAAACATGTATCAATGAACCTTAATATAATGAATGAAACAAGCAATTATAAAACACACAATATATCTGGCAAGATATAACACTCTAACTAAAACATGGTAGAAATATTCTAAGTCCAGCTTTTAGTACAATGTTTACTAGCTAGGAGCGCTGCAACTCGCGCATGCGTGAAAGCAAGTGATTCTGTCGATGCTCAAACGACCAACCCTATGGAGCTTCTTCCTAATGGCGGGCCTAAATGCTCAGCCAAAAGGCCCGACCCTGCGCTGCTTATAGCTGAATTAACTTAATAAGGTAGAAACGCAGGGGGAAAAGTCATTTGGCATGTAAACAAACAATTTAAAAACGTAATAATTCAAAAAGTACTTGAGCTATGCTGGTAAAAATTATATCGATTTGTAGATAAATAAAAGGCCTACCTTGCTGTGTAGGTTGGAGAACCGTAGGTGTAGAAGTGACGTCACAATTCAGATGCAAAGAAAAGAAAATGGCGCAAAAGTGGGTTGTGGGAAAATCGCCATAATATGAAACACACTAATCACAGGATGAGGTTGATTGCATTAAACGGTGGCGAAATCCATGGGCTTTCCAATGAAATATCACACAACACTTAAATCCCGCTGGGAGTAACACAGCGCTTTATGAAACTTGAGCTTCACGACGGCACTTCATTCACCACGAGGACGAAAAGGCAGCCATTGCTACACTAGTTCAAAGCGAAAGCTGTTAGAAATTGAAAATTTAATAACTCCGGTTCTAGTGAAGATAGAAAGATAAAACTTGTATCAAAATGCTCAGCAAGAAAAACACTTTCCGATGATATAAGAATCGTGCATGTACGAGCAGAACTTCCGCTATCAGGAAAACTCAGCAACGGAGCGTGTAGGAAACACGTCTTCACTCGCTCGCGTCTCGGAGGCGATTACAGGTGACAGGTGACTGCAAACCCTGGACACCCGCACGACTTTGCTAAGGACTACTCGGGTATAGTCCAGGACCCGCAACTATCTAGAACAACACCCCCTGGGCGACACTAACGTCCCCCACAGGGCGCCGAAACCCAACCCCCAGATCAAACCCCTGCAGTCATGCCCACCAACAGGGTTGATGTTGTCCCTCTTGGTGCACCGTCATCCTAGATCGCCCAGGCCCCAGTATTTATTGAGTTACATCAATCAAATACATGGCCATACAAGGGCTCTACACCACACATGGTTCTGAATACATATACTTTCTGGATACATGCACATATAACTTGCTACTCCAATACACAAACTTACATCAAACCTGCTAATACATAAATTCACCAATATATAAAATGACTGCACGATACACTAATACATAAATGCACTAATACTTGATACATGCTACACTATAGACCTTCTTATACATGAGTACACTAGTTATGAAACTTGCGACGCAGTACACTGATACATGAATGCACGTGTACCTAATAAATGTTACACTAAGACACTAATACATAACGCTATTAAGTGGTAAAGAATTTTTTTACAGGCAATGCATACAACATACGCTATACTAATAAATTTAAACGGATCATAATGAAAACTGTCATATTGGAAACTTACATCGAGCCTGCTAATGCATAGATACTCCAATTTAAAAGATGGCTACATGATACGCTAATACATAAATGTGTTAATACAAAAAACATGCTACACTAAATAACCTTCTAAAGCATGAAATCACTAGTTATGAGACTTGCTGCACAATAGGAATGGGACTTGCTACACAATACACTAATACATGAATGCGCTAATACATAATACATGCTACACTGATACTCTAATACATAAAATAGAAGTTTTACAGACTTTGCATAAAGGCCACTGCATACTGATGAAAATACAGACGCTGTAATGCGTATGACCTTCTAGTACATGAATTCACTATTTTCGAGACTTGCTACACAATACACTTAATACATGGATGCATTTGCACGTTAGATTTGTTACTCTAATACACTGATACATAAGGCTGTTAATTGGTAACCATTCCATTGACTGTTTCAAAGGTTGGTAGGCTGGCGGGGTTATTGAGTATTATCAGGTCATGACTCGCAATAAAATCTTCCAACCTCCGACCCCTGGGATCCGTGTGTGGATATCCCCAGAGCTCAGAATGTGCGTTGAAATCCCCAGCAATGAGGTGATGGGAGGTGGGATATTTATGCAGGAGCTTACGTAGCAGTTCGAGTTGAGTCGTGTCATCGTCTGATGGCGGTATATAAACACTGGTCAGAAGGAATTGAAGACCTTGCGTTTCTAAGGCCAGGGTAATCTGATCTCTCCCTGTCTGAACTATTACCGGAGCCCATTTTGATTGACAGCACACTATGGCTGCACGGACCTCCTCTCCTTTGTGCTCGAAAACAGTCCACGACAGTGGGAATTCAGCCACCTGATTGCTGACTGTATAGGGCTCTTGGATCAGGAGGAAGTCCATCTTCTCCTCCATTGCGTATTGTGTGAGTTGTGCTGTCGCCGCTCTTGCCCGCTGCAGATTGACCTGAATAAACCTAACCTCCTTCTGCTCCAGATTAGTAGTGTTCATTTGAATTGTTTCCAGTTGTCTAAGAGGTTGTAGGAAAGGTTGATTATTTGATGAACTTTGCGAAGACTTAAACATTAGAGTGAGCTAGTAGAGCTATAGAAATGATTAAGGTAACTGTAAACAAAGATTGTCTATATGTGGGTACAGTTGACAATTCAATGTGGTGCAGGATCGTTCTGTTATAGTCTGGTGCTTTAGTCTGAGTACTCTGTGCGCGATTGCACCTTACGCAGTTGCGGTTGATAAGTCGGGCAGGACTGCTCATACGCTGCATGCTCTGTAGGGAAGTTGGCGTGGTTGCAGTCATTAAAGAGCTGGCAGTTTATACATTTGGGCCTACTCGCTTGACATTCTTTCAGGTCGTGGTTTCCACCACAGTATGCACAGTAGTGACGGTGCTTACAGTGCTGGGCTGTGTGCTCAAAATCTTGGCACACAAAGCACCGTCTTACTCCCAGGAACTCTGTGATATGGTGGGATCTCCAACCACGTATGATATTACGTTTGTCCATCAACTTCCGGAATGCTTGTGGTGTGCACTCGACGATCCATTTAATCGCTTTATTCCTGCGATCGGTGAGCTTGAATGAGGGCGCGAATTCCGTAATATCAATATCCACATGTTTTGTAACAAGTTGGGCAATTTCCTCCGCTGTTGTGCCAGGCGGAATGTTGTGAATTGCACATTTCGGTGTCCGCTTTGTTGGTATTTTAACATTTATCTTTTCTTTTAGTTCTTCGTTGTCCCTTAGCGCGTCGCTCAGCACCTTAACTTCATTTATATTTTTGCACCTAACCGCGTAGCCGCCTTGCTGGAGTCTACGTATTGATGATATTTCTATGCCCAGTGATGTTAGAGGGGCATGCCTATCCAACTCCTGCTGCAGGTTGCTGGCATCTTCATTTTCTTTGGGAAAAATCAGAAGTGTTGGCTGTGGTTGTTTCCTCGGATTCTGCTTAAGGACCTCTGCATATGATGTTGCTTGATCCTGGGCGTTGTTGTCCGTGGGAAGTTGCGGCGCTTCTGGTGTTGTCCGTGGGGTTGAGGGATCTTTTCTTGCATCAGCGGGCATTATTGAAGATCTTGAAGATCGACATGTGGATGAGAGCGCTGTGGCAGGATGAAAATGTGTATCATTAGTACAGGTGTCCGTGAACTGCGGATCAATGCCCAATGCGAGGTCCCTTAGGAGTCTCATATGTGCGCTAATTTTTTCCCTCAGAGAGTTCGGAAGATACCTTTTATTATTTTTCTTTGTGCCAAGCAAATCTATACATTTTTGGTAGATATCATTTATAAAGGTGTCCCTTTCCTCTTGGCCTCTATAAAAAGCAGGATTCTCTTTGACTTGTTCCGTAGTTGTCTCCATCGGTGGTGTAGTCTGTAAATTGTCGTCTGGAGCTCTCTGAGAGTTAAGTACTACTGCGCATGGTACTATTACTGGTACGTCGGAATGCTCTTCATCCTGCGAGTTGCAGGAACTCATGCGGCTTCGTGACATCTTACTTGTGAGAATTGCCTCTGGTCAAGTATTGTTGTTAAAAGTTGGTCTGGTCAGGAACAGAGCGCTTAAGTTGGTTAGAAATAGTGTTGTGGTATCTTTGCAAATTTGTAATGTTAAGTCTATGTAAATAGAAATTTGATAGATATTGATATGAAAATTTGTCAGGGGATGTAAATAGTGTTAGAAATCATCAAATCACTTTTTATTCTATGGAAATCGAATTATTTTTGTTGTTATGAGGGCCTATTGTTTTGTTATTTCGTTATGCTAAAGGGATGCTTGTTTTATACTATTGTTAGATCTATGTTAAATTGCTAATGTTAAGTCTATGAGAATAGAGATTTACGAGGTATTGGTGTGAAAATTTGTCAATGGGGGTGTTTGGTGGTAGAAATAATCACATCGATTTTTGTTTTGTGAAATTCGAATTATTTTTATAGTTATTAAAGCCTAATGTTTTGTTATTTCGTTATGCTAAAAGGTACTATAAGTATATTGTTTTTAAACTATTGTTGGATCTATTTAAATATCAGACTTTGGTTGAGTTGTTTAGATGCTTTATATTTAATTTAATAACTATAATTTTTCAATATGAGATAGATAAATAAGTTCAAATGTA
>KK115320.1:35619-76076 GCA_000611955.2 Stegodyphus mimosarum | reverse complement strand
TATTATGTTATGCGCGTTATGCAATAGTATTATGTTTTAACAATTCAATTTAAAATTCAAAGAATATGTAACTGCTAAAAATTTTAATATTTAATTAATAACTCATTAGAACTATTTTTTAGTTAATTGGTATTTATACCATTGGATAGAGTAAAAAATTAGCTATTAGAATATATTAATTACTGATATTAATATTAGAAAATTTTCAAATTACTATAAATGCTATATCTTAAATATTTTTAACTTTATATATATAAAATATATATGGTTTAAAAGAAAAAAAATTTCTATTTTTAATTTATGTCAATTTCAGATTAATTTATCAAATTATAAAAGATATTGGAGCTATAAATGTTATATAAAATGACCGTTATGGCTGAGTTCAACAATGCATAAGACAATTATTTGCTGTTAAAATCTCTGACTTACTGATCAGGATTTTCAAGATGTCATATTTCCTATTGTAGTGATTATATTGGGCTGTTGAATACTTCAATCTGTTCCTCCCTTAGAGTTCTTCAAAATGATATTATTTTTATCCTTTTACGATGATTTTTTCCGCTTATACAAGGTCACTAACGAGAGCTCAAAAAATACGTCAAACACATTCAATAACATAGACTGAACTGGTTGCTCTAGACAAGTGACAAGTAACGGAGGACGCGGGCACTGTACCTTTACCATAGAGGTTAATCTGTATTGCACCGCGTCCACCCCCGTCTAGAGTCAACACCAGAAACAAGGCAACCATACAGAAGCATCCCGCACCCGCCGCCGAAACCCAGCGCCTAATGCAGGCCACCGACCGTCCGCTACCTCAAGGGCCACTGGAAATTTATTAAAACATAAAAAAGAGAATACATGTCCATACAAGGGAAATTCTCAACACAGTGAGAGATAACACAATCTATAAGTGTTAAAATAGGAAGAGTACAATATGAGATAATAGGTGCTGGGTGCAAAGCGGGATTAATGAGTGCTGTACAAATTAGATACAATAATAATGACATAAAGGTACCATGCACATGTAAACAATATTGCTTAACAAAATAAAAAAAGGATATACATGATTAATGTTACAATGATATGATAAAATTAGCAAAGATATTTACTGAATACGCCAAAGTGACACTATGAAAATATGCAACGCTATACCATATGACATCAATACATTCAACTGGATATTACAGTACGCAGCCATGGATTAGTGAAGAACCATTTAAGTATATTAAGCACCATGAAAAATATATTGTACTGATGCAATAGAAAGAACACTGCTTTACTGTTATAAGGTATAGAAAATAAGTACGATACTAAGTGAGACAACTAGGTAATACTGAATTTAAACATGATATATGAAAAGACTAGGGTTGCACCATTTAGACAGAAGACTACTGTATTGTGATAGTAGCTAAGAATGTTACCAGATTATTGATAGGACGACAATGCATTCAAAGGTTTTCACTGCCTCTCACAATATTGTATTGCTAAATAGAGTTGCGGTTCAAGAATACTGAACATATAGAAAGTTTACAACGCAATGGGAGGAGGGCTTATGGAAATAATATAGAATGTACAGTATAGTGACTTATTTCCTTAGAGAGATATACGTATACAGTGTCCTAAAAACTATGCTTATGGATTTATTAGAATTGATACTAGTAGCTAAGTAGATCACGACTAAGACATTATTGAATACAAATTCTATACAAAAAGAGGATGAGATGTATATGGTACAAATTTCAAAGCCGAAGGATAAGGATGAAGTACATATGGTACAAGGTGTATAAGAATCATGCATTACAGAAAGGTAAGAACATGAGGTTGAATCACATGAAGTCGTGATCACTGTAAGATCCGGTAAAATAGACTATGATATCATACACTATATTCCGTGATGCAGTAGGATCGGCATAAATATGCAAAAAGGGGTGATGTTGCAGAAAGAGAAATGTAGTTTATATAAATACAATGCAGTAAAGTAAAAATATCTATATATACAACTAAAAATTACAGTACTGAACAATGAAATATTCTGTACTGTTATGATGAAGAGGACATTGATATACCGTTTTAGAATAAAGGAGGGAAATACAATACTAAGTGATCAATTATCATGCATATATAAGAAATACAAAAAGATATTACAGGATTCAGACATGATATAATAACAGATTACTATGATATATTACACACAGTATGCTAGGCTGACAATATAATATGATTAAATAAATATTAATGGATTCAAACATGAAATAATAACAGACGACTAGAATACAGTCAGCTAGACTTGCACCATAATGTATACTACCGCTGAAATGATAGTCGAAGGCTACCACGGTATATTAACAGACTACGAAGATATATTGCACACAGTCAGCTAGGCTGGCACCATAATTTATACAACCGCAGAAATGATAGTCCAATGCTACCACGGTTAACTAACATATAGTAATAGTAGTTGAAGATGTCGCAAGTTTATGGTGAGTACTAAGATACACAGAGAGTTTATCCATTAGAGTCAGTAGAGGATTTCTCAAGATAAACAATCTCATAAATGTTAAACATATCACGGCGAAATTACTGTTGCATTAAGCACCACATTCCACTGAATAATTATATCCAGAATAGAAAAGTGAAGGTGCAGGAATACTGGTACAAATTTCAATACTTAAAGATGACGATGAGGAATGCATATGGTGCAAGATTTTGAATAATAATAAGAAGAATAAGTATACAGTATACATAACAGAACAGAAGGTGCCCTGTGTTGAAGTAGACACTGTAAAATATGCTAAAATAGATTACAATGTCAAGCACTATAGTCCTATAAATAATTAAATCCATAATACAGATATACGGAAAGACTAAACTATAATATACCTATAATACAGTTCTATCTATCTATCTATCTATGATACAATACAGAACCTAATATATATACATGCGAGTACAATTTGGTTAGATTATACTGATGCAATAACACTGCTCTACCCTTTGGAGTATATTATGTGACTTGACAGAGGTCAGTTCCATAATCGAAAAGTAATGCCATAATTGATGTGATGCGTTTAACTAAATGTTTCTGTTTGATAATGAACTTAGCAAATGCATGTTGATTAGAAGAGGGAATTGGTATATGATAGTTTTGAGTGAGAGCACATGTGGTTAGATAGTGGTCAGGAGATCCCGTCAGACCACAGACACATAAGTCAGTAGAAGAAGTACGATGTTTATAAAAATAGGCCGGAAAGGGTCCGTGGCCGGAAATAAATCGTACTAAGTGAGGATTCACGATCTGACGAGCTGGATCAACATAAGATAGATGGTAATGTGTTCTCCGTCCAGTGGAGCCGGTATCCCATTCAGTCTGCCAGAGGGAAATGATTTGCAGAAAACAGCTCTTTTTAGAGCGGAGTGAGGCCATTTAATTTGAGTAAATTCAGATTGAAAACCGGCAGCTGCTTCTTTAGCAAGTTTATCTGCTAAATCATTGCCTGCTGTGCCGGAATGTCCCTTGGTCCATATTAGATGGACGCTATATTCATCGGTGGTTTGTAGTGTTCGCTGGATCTCCAGGACTAAGGAAGAAGTTGGTTTTGGATGCAAGAGCGCATAGAGTGAAGATAAACTGTCAGTAAAAATGATGGCAGATGGTATGGCAGAGGTTTTAACATGAAGTATGGCTTTAAGGAGCGCTAAGCATTCAGATTGGAAAACACTATTGTTCGTATGCAGAGAGCCTTTCCAATGGTAAGTGGGAAGGTCATCATGGAATACTACAAAAGCACAGCCAGTTGCGTCTTCAATTTTAGATCCATCAGTAAAAATATTGATTGCTGAGGGAGGTGGTTGTCTTTCTCCTTTAAGGTAAATGGACAGTCCTTTGCCATACATGGAGGGATGATTGGACAATGGATTTGTGACAGATTCATAGTCTGTGGGAGAATACAGGACGTCGTCTAGATGGGTTGGTTGCTGTAACTGCTTAACTGTAGTTATGACAGATTCCTGAAGAACTTGTAATGGCAAAGGGACTATTCCTGCAAGGACACAGAGTGCAGCTGATGAAGTCGTGCAATAGGCTTTGGTCATGGCCAATGTAAATGGTCTTTGAAGACTCAAAAGGAGGCGCACTTTCCGACCTTGCATAGGTTCGGCCCAGATAGCAGAGGCATATGTAATTATTTTTTCAATTACGGTTTTATATAAAATTTTTAGAATTTTCGGGTTAAGACCCCATGAGAGACCTTGCATTCTACGTAAATTTTGAGCTATTGAGGTGGTACGATTTTTGAGATTGGTAATGTGAGTGATCCAGTTGAGTTTTCCATCAAAGATGACACCAAGGTATTTTAGAGATGGTTTGATTTTGATACGATGATTATTGATTAGGAAAGTTGGTTGTCTAGAGAGAGAGCCTCCTTTTTTCGGAATTAGCAGAGCCTGGGATTTTTCCTCTGAAATGCAGTTTTAATGCTGAACATCGTTGATGGTAGAGAGCACAAGTTTCGTTAACATGACGTTGGAGTTCATCTCGAGTCCTTCCTCTGATGATAAAGGCTACATCGTCCGCATAAGCGTATAAAGCTGTGTGCTCCGGCCAGTCCGCATCCAGAACACTATTAAAAGTTAGGTTCCAGAGGTCAGGACCGGCACAGGAGCCTTGAGGACAACCACGAGTATGATGCTTTTCAAGGAGACCTCCATCATGTATATAAATGAGCTTACGATTTGAGAGATAGTCCTGTAAGACAAGAAAGAGATTTCTTGGACAATTAGAATTGAGTAAGGCCATTTTAATAGCAGGCCACCACAACGTGTCAAAGGCATTTTTAAGATCAATACTGACAAATGCGCTGTGGTAGCCGCTGTTGCGATTGCTGTAGAGTTGAGCTGTAATTCGTGCTAGCGCATGTATGGTGGATCGTCTTGGTCTAAATCCGTATTGTATTTCGCTGAAATAATGCGTGTGGTCCAAATGAAATTTTAACCGGTTAATGACAAGACGCTCATAGATTTTGCCCAGGGCAGAGAGGAGACATATTGGTCTATAAGATGATGGTAAGATTGTATCTCTGTTTTTCTTCAAGAATAAAATCACTTGGCCCACCTTGAAAGCTTGTGGAAAAACGCCATGATTAAAAAGTTTATTGAAATAGGTAAGGAAAAATTGGAGGTCTGTATTGATGGTAACCTTGATGATTGAATAATTGACTCCGTCGGGTCCGGGAGTACGTTTATTGGGCAGTGTGCGTAAAATAAAGCGGAGCTCATTAAGTGCAAATGGTGGATCTTCTAGAGAGGGCAGAGTGATAGGCGTGTTCCGGATAGAGGCATGATAGGAGGTATCATCTGTAGTGGAATCATCAGGGAAAACAGTCTCCAAAATGTTATGGATAGCTTGATGACTAGGATGATGAGAAGAAAGATGAGATTCATGAAGATGAATAATGGCTGGTTTGAAGAGCTTGTCCATAGCGAGCTTATAATGAAGACCATATGTGTCTGTATTAGTAGTACAATAATTATGCCAGGATTGAAGTTTGGCTTGCATAATGAGCCGCTTATATTTGGCACGTTCCCTTTGATATATAGTTAAGGTATTTGTATGTAATCCTTGGCGTCTTTCCACTTTAAGGCGACGACGAAGAGCACGACATTTCTTCTGCTGTATGCGTAAAGTGTCATTTCACCAATGTAGAGCATACAGCTTTTTGACTTTACGTTGGAGTAACATTTCCTCACAGGTAGTTTGAATGTTACTGATGATAGCATCTGTTAGCGATTCCAGTATCTCAGGTGAGTCTGAGGCTGCAAGCTGAGGTTTTAAGGCTTGTAACTTACGAAATACTTTCTTGCCAAAAGACTTGACCTTTCTACCTGGGAGGTTATAACGTGTAATGATGGACACTGTGGAATGCTCTTGAATTTGAAAAGTGACATACTTGTGGTCAGAAAGACTTTCCTCTTCTCGGACCTGCCAATTTTGTACTAGGCAGGCTGTATGTGCCAAGGCCCAGGTTAGGTCGGGCCAGCCTCTGGCAAAGAGACGATCGAATGTGGGCATTGAGTCTGAGGCGTTGAGGAGAATCAGTCCTTTGGAGGACATATAGTCCTCGAGTAGTCTTCCCTTTGGAGAAGTCGTAGAGTATCCCCAGGTGGTGTTATGGGAATTAAAGTCTCCGCTAATGAGCAAGTGCTTAGGTCCAATAGATGGCATTAAAGTATCAAGGTAAGTAATGGCATTGTTCAAGTCATCATGGGGATCGGAATATATTGAAAGAAAAACAAATGATGTGGACTCAAGGTCTAGAAGGATGGCGACATGATCTCTTGAGGTGGAAATGATGATAGGTGACCAAGTAGGAGTGCAATTTACTATAGCAGTACGGGGTGGCTGGGAGGCATCTACATGTTGATAGATCGTCCAGGAAAGTGGTAGGCCTTTGATATGTCCATTGTGAGTATAAGGCTCTTGCATAAATATAAAATGAATGTTGGTGTTCAGCGCAAATTCTGTAACTTGAGCCATAGCCACCTGAGACTTCTGTAGATTGATCTGTAGACAATTGAGTCCATCAGTCAATTGTCTATTATGCAAGTTAACATGAGTGTGGATCGTAGTTGGTGAGGTTGCGGAGGCGGGCGATGTGGCTCTGATAACAGGGGCACTGGTTGGCATATGCTGGGTGGTCCGTTGGAATGTTTGCTTTGCGAGTGAAGTTGAAGTCGAGGCAGTTGATGCAGGTGGGTAGTTCTGCGGGACAGTCCTTGATGTCATGGGGTCCAGCGCAGAAGGAACAGAAGTGTTTACTGCGGCATTCCGTTTGAAGATGGCCAAATCGCTGGCAGGCGAAGCATCTTTGGATGGCAAAGTATTCTGTAATTGTGTAATTGTGTAGAGTATAATTGTGATACAGTACATATTTTGATATGGTATATATGCAGCATATAGAATAAGCATTATAATGTTGTAATATAATATACTAGAATATATAACAGATTGATAGTACAATAAGAATGCTATGCAATGTAATGCAATGTAAGAACATAAACATTACCGTGTAGCAGTAAAATTAGTTAATTTTATACATAATGACAATACTAGCAATGATTCCAGTTTATACATAATGACAATACCAATGATATTAATACTAACAATACCATTATCAAACTAAATGCAAGGCGCAATATCACTATAGTTTGTCAGGTATTGATCAGTGACTGCGCATGAATTACACTTGATATTAAAATATATCAGCAAAATGAAGGTTATTCTAAAATCAACCACACTCATAGTTGCTCTTTTTGCTGAACAGGTGATTAAATTGGTTGACAGAGATCCGTACCAAGATGAAAGAGTTTCATCATGATATTATGTATTTTGGTAACAAGATGCCTCTGTTTAATAAGGAATTTACAGAAGCCTTGTTGATTGTGCCTTGGAAAAGGTATATGGAATTCCCTTGTAAGTTCACAAGTTGTAAGATAATGCTCAGGTGAGCCCACTTGTCCGCAAACACACAGATCTGTAACCGTGATATGGAAACGCTCATAATAGACAGGGAAAGGTCCGTGTCCAGTCACATATCTAATTAAAGAAGAGCTAGTTATGAGGCAATCTTCATCTATGTATCCAATATGATAATGCGTTCTGCGTCCAACCATATCGGAATCCCATAAAGTCTGCCATTGCATTAAAGTTTTCAAGTGCAGTTCACGAAGAAGACGAGAAATTGGCCATGGCAAACTATATGTGAGAACGTTATTGTCCATAGCTGCCTCTTTGGCTCGTAGATCTGCCAGTTCATTTCCTCTTGTGCCTGCATGAGCACGGGTCCAGAACATGGTGATATTAAGTTCGACATTGAGTCGGAGGTCTTTTTGAATAGCCGTTATCAGTGGTGATGTATGCAATGGATTGTTTATTGCAGCCAATACGGATTGGCTATCCGTTATAATGATACAGTTATAAATTTTATGTTGGATTATATACTTTACAGCATGCAAAATTGCTAGGGCCTCTCCCTGGAAAACAGAATTGTTCTCGTGTAAATGTGCCTTCCATGTGTATATAATATTTTCATGATGGAAAGCTACAAAGGCACAACCTGTATGGCAATTATCTATTTTCGAGCCATCTGTGAAGATAGAATACTCAGTAGACGGTAAATGCGAAGTTTCTTGAACATTGACTTTGACGCCAACGTTATAATGAGCCGGATGTATATGCAGTCTGTTGAGAGTTGTTTCATATGCATCAGGAGTATAGATATCAAAGTAAGAAACTGGCTGTCTGAGTTGTTTGACCAACTGTCTGGCCTCCTCCTCTAGTATACGTAGTGGCAGTGGTAATATGCCTGTGATTACCTGTAAGGCGCTTGTAGATGTTGTGCGGAATGCCTTCGATATATTTAGTAAAAACGGACGTTGTATAGTAAGTAGGAGCCTGTGTTTTCTTCCCTGCATAGGCGAACACCAGACGGCGGATCCATAAGAAATTATAGGGACTATAACCGTAAGATATAGAATTTTTTGTATATGTGGGTTAAGTCCCCATTGAAAGCCTTGCAGGTGTTTAAGTTTACGTGCAATTTCTTGTGTTTTATGTTTAAGAAACATCAGATGATAACACCAGTTTAATTTATCATCGAAGACAATTCCTAAATACTTCAGTTGATGTACAATTTGTATTCTTTTATTGTTAATCGTTATTTTTGGGCGACGTGCTAATGATCCGCCTTTTTTAGGGATTAGTAAGATCTGTGTTTTTTCTTCAGAAATGTGGAGTTTAATTTCCTTGGATAATGCAGTAAAGATATCACACGTTTCTTGAGAGTGGCGTTGCAGTTCATCACGTGTCCTCCCACGCACAATAAAGGCAACATCGTCAGCGTATGCGAAGGTACTTGTATGTGTTGGCCAGGAGTGAGCTAAGATTTTGTTGAAAGTGAGGGTCCATAAATCAGGGCCCGCACAGGAGCCCTGTGGACAACCTCTATTCTGTTGTCGAGTCACATGTCCATTATTGTGAATAAAAATCAGTGAGCGTTCTGATAAGTAACTAATTAATGTCCGAAAGATGTTGATTGGA
This sequence comes from Stegodyphus mimosarum, assembly GCA_000611955.2. NCBI lineage: Eukaryota > Metazoa > Arthropoda > Arachnida > Araneae > Eresidae > Stegodyphus > Stegodyphus mimosarum. The sequence goes on along the minus strand of KK115320.1, from coordinate 66,979 downwards.
CACTTTGAATTTTGTAAGGCTTGTATGACTGCCGGCCACCACAACGTGTCAAAGGCGCTCTTTAAATCAATACTAATGAACGCCGTGTGGTAACCGGCAGTTTTGTTTGTATAGATGGCATTTGTTAAGTCCTGCAGAGCATGTAAAGTCGTCTTACCTGCACGGAATCCATATTGCCTGTCACTAAGATAATTAGTGGTAAATAAATGATGCTTGAGACGTTGTACAATAAGGCGTTCAAAAACTTTATCTAATGCCGAAAGGAGACATATCGGACGGTATGACGGTGTACTCCTGTTCTTCTTCAAGAAAAGTATTACTTGGCCAATTTTATATTCTATTGGGAATGTGCCAGTATTAAGGAGTTTATTAAAATAGATGCAAAAGTATTTCAAGTTAGAGAGGATAATGATTCGTATGATATTATAGTCGATACCGTCCGGTCCTGGGGCCTTTTTCCTAGGAAGGTGCTGGACTATTTGTTGAATTTCTGCAATTGTGAAGGCAACATCCGGCAGGGTATCAAGATTTACCAAGTTCTGTCGTATCTCCGTTTGTTCCGCGGTGTCCGTGGAGATGTCATCCAGTGGGAAGACCTCGTCTAATAATGTATTTATTATGGAGTCTGTACTAAGATTTGTAGGCTGAGAAATTGTAGGAAGATGCAATGCTGCTGGTTTGAATAATTTATCAGTAGCTAGTTTATGGTGCAAGCCATATGTCTCCGTATTGTTGGTACAAAATTCTCTCCAGGATTGGATTTTGGCTTCAATAATCATCTTCTTATATCTCGCTCGTTCACGTTGATACACTTGTAAAAGACGATCAGCTGTGCCGAGACGACGTAATTGCTTTAATTTTCGCCGCAAAGAACGATATTTCTGTTTTTGTTTGCTGAGGTTGGAGTTCCACCAGTTAATAGAGTTTAACTTTTTAATGTTTCTTTGTGGTAAGACATTGTTACATATCTGCTGAATATTGTGTAAAAGAGATATGGTAAATTCATTTAGTGCTTCTGATGTATTACTGGAATCTAAACACGGAGACATGTAAGGCAGGCAATCTCTTATTTGTCTACGTAGTGCTGGGATTTTATGACCTGGCAGTTTGTATCTACGTATTATGGAGGTACATGTCTGTTGTTGCAGCTGAAAGGTGACATATTTATGGTCCGATAGACCACAAGAGTCATCCACTGACCAGTTCTGTATAAAGCTGGCTATTGAATTAGTTGAAAGCGTTAGGTCAGGCCAGCCATAGGTAGAGGCATGTTCAAAAGTCGGTGGAGAATCACTGGTATTATGCAAGATGAGATTACGCGAGTGAATAAAGTCCTCTACTTGACGACCTCTAACATCGGTGAGGGAATACCCCCAAATATTACTGTGGGCATTAAAGTCGCCGGCAATAATCTGGTTGGGGATATGATAGGTTTGGTTTATATCTTCCAAGAATTGCAACGCCATATCAAGAGATGCTGTGGGTGGAGAGTAGATTGAAGAGAGAATTGTTTGAAGACCAATAAGTTCCAGCATTATTGCTACATGATCCCGTTCTGTTTTCAGAATAAAGGGTGACCATGAGGGATTACATATAATAATGGCAGCACGTGGTGGTGCATCCTTATTAATATTTTGAAAAACACTCCATCTTAGTGGAAAGCCTGCTAACTTTCCTTCTATTGTGTATGGCTCTTGGACTAGCAAAATATCCGTTTCATTTGCTATGGCATATGTTATAGCATGTGAGGTGGCCGCACGAGATTTTTGTAGGTTAATTTGGATAAATTTGATTGCATCAAGAGTAGTGGTATAGTCTAAGTTGATGGCTGAGTCATGCATAGTTAAGTTTATAGTGCTCCTATTGATATGTGGTAATGCTGCGGAGTCTTGCGATGTGGGATTGATAACATGCACAGAGTCCTGCGTATGCTGGATGGTCGGTTGGGTAATCCGTGCGTCGTTTGTAATTAAAGTCGAGGCAATTGATGCATTGTGGTTGGTCGGCCTCACATTCCTTGATATCATGTGGGCCTGAACAATAGGCACAGTATTGTTTGCTTCTGCATTCTGACTGCAAGTGGCCGAAGCGTTGACAGGAGAAGCAGCGTATAATGGCAAAGTACTGCGTGATAGTATGACCGTACCATCCGAGGTGAAGCTTTGGGAGCTGCATAATCGTTGTAAATGCTGCAGGTTGACATTCTGCGATCCATTTAACATGTTTTCTCTGTTTGAGACGATATAGGATTTTGAAGCCTTGTTTACCAATGCTGAATTCGGATGCGAATGCTGTTTCAATATCCTCTTTAGAATATTCTAAAGGTAGGTTATTGATAGCAATGAGAGGGTTCCTGCGTGTAGGTTGTTTAATATCTATTAATTTGGTGGCTTTCTCAGTATTTAATGCAGTAGTTAATTTACGTTGGTCCGCCTCTGTCTCGCAGACAACCGCTAGGCCTCCTTTACGAATGCTTCGAATTTCTTTAACCTTTACTCCTATTTCTGGGAGTGGAAATTCTTTTGCAAGTCGGTCCTTTAATTGTCGGCTAGTAGATTGCTCCTTTGGATATACCAGAACCGTTGATTTCGGAGTTGTTGAAGCGCTGCTGCGTATGTGATATGGGTATTTGGTATAGGAGCCGCTATCACCTGTGGTTGTTGAGGTGGATGATGCGTTAAATGTTCATGTGCAACTTCACAGCATAAAATGGTGGAAGTACTGACACTATTATCCGTGGTTGTTGGTTTGTTAATCTGCTCTGGTCCCAGTAATGCCAATTTGTAAAGTGCATCTAATGAGCTCAATAAATGCTCTCTGGGCTCTGTGGGTAACAAATATTTGTTGCAACGATAGGTTTTGGCTATGCTTTTTATATCCTTATAAAAAGTTTTAACCTTGTCTATATATGAAATATCTGATTCCAGCAGTTCCTGGATATCTAAATCACTTTGCGAGGTGTTTAATTCTTCCTCAGAAAGAATTGAGGATTGGCGTGACATATTGGTGCACCGATCACAATTTTATAATTATCATGTATAAAGGTAGTGGTATATAAGAGCAATTTACAAAATTTTACTATATGAATAATACTTCAATATCCAGAAAGAACAAAACACATCAAATAATATGATTACAATAAGAAAATTAGAAGGTTATTAAAAAAACAAATAATACAAGAAAATTTATAAATAATATTTCATAATTACTCATAAAATTTAATATAGTATACAGTTTATAAAATGGAAACACTAGTAATAAGTGTAATGCAAAATAACTGTAATACACATTGATTTAAACCAATATCAAGAACTTGTCGAAATGCATATAGCGTCGAAAACCAATTTCGACAAATAAAGTCGATTACGACAAAGTGAGAAAAATTGATAAAAGGGGTTGTGCCAGTTGGACAGACCCTGTGGAGTTACATTTAATATTAATTCAACTAAGCCTATTTATATACAGGGTGCTGAAGTACATAAATACAAAATGTAAACATTACAAACCTAACTCCGAAAATAATACAGTTAGAGTCAAATAAGTTCAATTAATTGAAAGAACATAAAATTTTACATAAAATAATGAAAACCAGGTTATTGTAGCACTATTAGTAATGAAGATATGAATTTTTTAAAATTTAAACATAATTTCTGGAATTTGAAGAAATTTTTGCAAAAACTTAAGCCTACCTCGTTGCCACGTGTTTCGCTAGCCGAACCCTTCCGTCGACCCCACGGCAGAGAGGTGAACACAAGAACCGGGAAAAGTGCGGCAGCCTATTTTCTTTTGTGATTTGCACAAAAACACAAATTTTTCAGGAACCACTGATCACAGGCACTAATATCGTGTATCCACAGAGAGCTCACACATTCACAAGCATTTTATGACAAAGAGCGCCACTGGCACTGCTGTAATTCCAAAGTTATTGGCACAAAACTCAGAGCTACAAAAACGTGCGTCCTCACACCTTGAATGCTGGTGCGACTCTGGGTTGCTCTAGACAGCAGGACGGTGGCCATGGACGGTGGCCATGGTTGCTCTAGACAGTGGACAGTGGACGGAGGACACATGCACCTTGACTTCACCATAAGGTTATTGGGTAATGCATGTGTCCACCCCTATCCAGAGCCATGGCAATAGAGTCTCAAGAGAGGCACGCACCCGGCACCGAAACCAAACGCCCGATCCAACCGGAGGCCAGTCATACAGACCAAAAGCGCCTCCCGGGCGTTTATTGAGGAAATAACAAAAATTACAGTGCCAAACAAGGGCGAAATCTGTACAATACAAATAAGGAACACAAAGATAGGTAGGGCACACAATACCCCCAACAATCCAGCACAAATACACGCCCACACACATCAACAGTATTTGGTCCCACGACACTAGTATACCGCAGGAATCTACACGCCTCTACAATGCCACTACAAGACCATATTATAACTGGGCTACTGTGTTAACATTAAAAACTATTATATAACACACTGCATTATTACTCACTACAAGACTCACTACTCACTACAAGACTTACGACACACCACTGACTATATATAAGTCATTTTCCATGGGTATGACTTTCTATTATAATATATAAATTAACTCAGTTACATACTGATTTTTATAAGGTACAGTACAGTTCCATAAATACTATTTGGTTTGCAAATACATACTCAACTCAACGAGAACAATGGTTCACTAGAAATAAACATAAGATAATGACTTCAGCATGTATGCAATACAATAAATAATTTTGATACATACATAACTGAAGAGTAGAATTGAAGGAATTAAATATTGAATACAACATAATTAGTTATTATTTATGATTAGTTTTGCTATACATAATGTACGTTTCACAGTTCAAGGAAGTAACTAAATCATTGGGGATGTAAGATTGCACGTTAAATATTGAATACAGCATAACTATTTATGTGCATATGAAAGACCATGAATAATTTGTACATTCGGAGCAAAAGTACAGTGTTGACAGTAAATGTAGGATGAATAGATGCAATAAAGCAAGTAAACCATTGGATACTAAGAGTTGCATATGTGACAAGAGATAAAACCTATCATAACAATATAGAAATTTTAGCAAAACTACATCTTTTTAAATACAGTAACACAATTATAACATAAACAGATAATATATATACAAGAATAAGCAGGGTACATAATCATAATATCATATCAAAATTCCTATCATGACAGTATAAGGATGAGTAGATGCAATAAAGCAAGTAAACCATTGGATACTAAGAATTGCATATGTGACGAGAGATAAACAGGTTACATATTCAGAATATAATAATACCTATTATACCACTATAGAAATTTTAGCAAAAACTACATCTGTTGAAATATAGAAACACAATTATATCATAAACAGATAATATATATACAAGAATAAACAGGTTACATAATCATAAAATCATATCAAAATACCTATCATAACAGTATAGTAAACAGGTTACATATTCATGATAGCATAATACCTATCATAACCTATCATAAGGAATAATAATAAAAGAATAATACCTATCATAACCTATCATTAGGAATAATAATAGATGAATAATGCATAATACTTATAATAAGGAATAAACAGGTAACATATTCATAATAGCATAATACCTATTATAACACTATAAAAGTTCTTACAAAAATACATCTTTTTAAATATAGAAACTCAAGTATAAAATATACAGATACTATATATACAGGAATGAACAGGTTGCATAATCATAAAAGCATTCCAGAATACCTATCAGAATAGAATAATACTTCAGGAAGTCTGACTAAACTACATCTCTAAATATAGAGACGCAATTATAAAATAAACAAATGATGACTGTACTTCCTGTCTGAAAGGAGTATAGAGGTAGAGTGAACAAAATTACATCCATTTATCAGTATTGAAACATAGGCATATTAAAAGAAATCTAACAAGAGTATATTCGTGAACAATGCAAAACATTGTACTGCACCAAGGAAGAACAAGACAATATCTGTGATAAGAACAGTAAACTATATGCATTTACCATATACTGGTACAAGGTGTCTATAACAGTATGAAGAATTTATATGGGACTATGTTATAATATATAAAAGTTATCAAGTCATATTAAAAAGATACATTTCATTAGTTAGGACATTATATTATATACAATATAATATCATACAAATTTATATCATACAAATTGCATGTATATACCTACTTAAGGATGACAACGAATTATTATGGATAAACTGTAAATATGGAATACCACATAACTAATTATATACATAGTGCACGGCAATAAATGTAATACTATAAACATAAATAAAATTACAGAATCAACGTAGTTTACCAATTAGGTTCAAGATAATGCATAATGACACTACGCTTTTCCACTTTGTACACTCTATATATTGAATTAATCAATCAGGATAGGAATTTGCAGTATTGCAAATGTATAGCAATGTATTGCAACACAGCAACAATAAGTAATAAAATGATATTTAGAGCATTAAATTAGTCATCAATTAATAAGGTATTGCAAAATTACCATCATGTTAAATATTTAATGTATGGCGATGTAATTATCACATAATTCAAAATTACACAATCAATGATATATATAACATATAGTGAGTACTTAGATATATGAAAGTTGATAGTATAATAAATATTAAAGTATACTATGGGATACAGGTTCGTACAATCGAATTTACAGAATAACAGTATTTATACTTATACCAATAAATAATATGTCAGTATGAACATAGAAAATCATGATTCAAATATATATTACTCTTTCATTTATAAATTTGCTGCATATTTGTCTATATACATTTACTCTTTATCATACGATAAACAAGCAATTTAAGCAGAATCATAATTTGCGTACAAATTGAAAACACAATATATAGTACAAGGATTATGACATATTACACAATCAATAAACACAGTGGGAGTACATATATACATTAAACCAAATCATAAATAACCAAAATTAAAGTATAGAATTTGAAACTGATACATACAATCCTGATAACAGAGCAACACAATGGATTCATGTACACATATTCAATATAACTGTATTGACTTAATGAACGGGACAGTACCATATTGGAATACAATTATGTTGCACATTTCTACCAATTTATAATAGATTGCTATTAGACAACCAGACACAGATCTGTTCCTAAGGAAAATAGTTTTTCCATAATTTTGGAAATCTTTTGAATAAGATGTTTCTGTTTTATGACAAATTTACAGAATGCTCTGGTGTTAGTGGGTGGTATTGGAATATGTAGATCTTGGGTAAGTGGGCAAGTTGTTACATAATGATCAGGGTTGCCCAGAGTACCGCAAACACATACGTTGGTATTAGTGATTCGTTTGGAGTAGAAGTAGTCCGGAAACGGACCGTGGCCCGAAATATATCTGACAAGGTGAGGATTAGTAATATGCCTATGATGATCGACATAAGAAATGTAGTAGTGGGTACGACGACCCGTATCTGCACTATCCCACTCAATTTGCCATTGAGACAAGGTTTTCAGGAGGACCTCTCTCTTAAGAAAAGAGGTGGGCCACTTGATATGCAAATTATGTGCTGTACTGTCCATAGCAGCCTCTTTTGCCAAAGCATCAGCTATAGTGTTGCCTATTGCTCCCGCATGGCCCTTTGTCCAGATAAGAAATATCTTATGAGAAGTAAGGGATGATTGTCGTAATTCTTGCTGTATTTCTGTGATAATAGGTGAGATATGCTGTGGGTTTTTAATAGCAAAGAGTGAGGATTGACTATCAGTAATTATGGCACTTGTTGATTCCTCTGTAGTATTAATAAGATGTATTGCTTGAAGGATGGCTGACGCTTCGGCCTGAAAGACACTATTTTGAGAACAGAGATGTCCTTTCCAACTGTAAAATTGGGCATCACCATAAAATGCCACTAAAGCACAGCCGGTATGAGCATCCAATTGAGATCCATCCGTATATATACAAAGTGGCGGAACCATTGGAAGAGTTTCATTTTTAAGAAAGACATTAATACCTAAGCCAGCCAATGCTGGATGAGTATTCAAATGCAGAGTCGGGTCTTCATAGTCTTGAGGATCTAAAAGCAAATCATAATGTGACGTCAATTGTTTAAGTTGACGAACTTTCTGAATAGTTGTTTCTTGAATGACTTTTAAAGGAAGAGGTATTAACCCAGCCATGACTGTTATAGCAGTTGTAGAAGTTGTACAGTAGGCACGCAACATTGGCAATGCAAACAGTCTCTGTATACTATAGAGTTGACGAGCCTTACGGCCCTGCATCGGATCAGCCCACACTGACGCAGCATAAGTAATAATCTTTTCGATAACCACTATATATAGTGTTTTCAAGATATGTGGATTAATGCCCCATTGATAACCTTGCATGGAGCGCAGACTTTTGGCTATTGAGGTGGTACGTTGTTTAAGCTCTTGTACATGTTTCATCCAATTTAATTTTTCGTCATATGTAAGGCCGAGAAATTTAAGGTTAGATACAATTTTGATTCTCTTGCCATTTATGGTAATGCAGGGCCGACGATTCAGTGAACCTCCTTTTTTAGGAATAAGGAGAATTTTAGACTTGGTATCAGATACCTGTAATTTAATTTTGGAGCAAAGGTGATAAAAGAGATTGCAAGATTCTGTAGCATTGCGCTGTAGTTCATCACGTGTACTTCCTTTGACTATTAGCCCCTCAGGGGCTCACTTTTGTGAGTACGGGTGTGGCAATCCCGAGGTACCCTAGCCCTTCAGGGGATCATCTTCTTGATGAGACGGGTGTCACGATCCTGGAGCCCCAGTGATCTATCCTCTTTTCCGTCTCCTCTCCTCTGAGCTGAAACTTTCGTCTTTCCTTTCTCCCTTGTGGTTTTCCTCTTCGGAGGTTGGGGCTCGTTATGAGAGACTAGAACAGCCCTTGTCTCTAGTTTTCCAATGACGAGAAAACTGCCCACGTGTTTGCCGTGCGTGGAGACCCGTGTCGCTGGAAAGGAGGGTCCTGGTAGTTGAGGGGCGAGGTACTGTCCCCAACACACTGCTTTGGCCTCTGCTTCAGCTAAACGGGTGGCACCTTGTCGTCCTCACGGGTGTCAATCGGCTGGTCACTAGTCCTTGTGTCAGTGGCTTGGGGATAAGCTCTCGGGAGTTCCTGCTTTCGGGAAAGCCGACTGTGGGGCTTCAGTTTGCGTATAGGTCTGGCTAGCCCTAACACAGGAATCTGTGTTCCCTTGTTGGGCTCCGTGGTGGGTGGGGCGGTCGGACCCGAATCTTTCTTCTCCTCAATATGGCTACTCACAATATTTATATCATTCCGAAACAAACAGAAACTACCAAAGTCCTTCCAAATACTGAATTGTGCGAAACTTCTACTGTAAAAAAACTGCGAACAGATGCAAATGCCAATAACCCTAAAAACTGTCCACGTTTCCTTGTCATTTCTAGTACTTCTGGCGAGCTTCAAAAATTATCACCTTTTGTAATTAGTAAGTACATTCAATCGTGCATTGGTGAGCCGAGGAACGTAAAGCGTCTCCGTTCTGGAGACTTGCTTATAGATACGACATCGGCCACACAGTCTGCAACCTTACTTCAAGTAACCAAACTTGGGCCAGTTACCGTCAAAGTAACACCGCATAAAACTTTGAACTATCGTCGTGGTGTCATCTCGGAAATCGACCTTCTATACGTTCCCGAAGAAGAGATCGAATCCGAGCTTGCGGATCAAAATGTCTGTGGTGTTAGACGGATCAAGATGCGTAAAGAAGGTCAGTTGATTAACACGAAACACGTGATCCTGACCTTCAACTCGCCTGATCTGCCTAAGAATATTAAGGCCGGGTATCTAAATATCCCCGTAAGACCTTATATTCCAAATCCCATGCGTTGCTTCCAGTGCCAGCGTTTTGGTCATACCAAGAACTCGTGCCGTGGCAAATTGACATGCGCGCGATGTTCACTGGTAGGCCACGAGAGCGAAAGCTGCTCCGCTGTGCCACTGTGCATAAACTGCAAAGGTGACCACGCAGCATTTTCCCGATCATGCCCAAAATGGAAATTAGAAAAGGAAGTACAGGCTACCAAAGTAAATAACAACATCTCTTATGCAGAAGCCAGAAGGCTAGTACAAACCAATCAGATTCGACCAAACACCTCTTTTGCCGCAGCCGTGAAATCAACTAAATCAGTTGCAGTACAAGTGTCAGTCGGGACGCAAACACTTCCAATAAAAACACAGGAGACAAATAGTAAAAAGAAAAACGAAAAACCAACACATTCAATTCAAAACAAGGAAACAGTAGTTGAAAGCAAACCTAAAAATAAAACTCAACATAGAAATGATAAAAATAGAAGCCATAGCAATAGCTCATACGAAAGAATGATATCTGAATCAGGTGATTCAGATAGTATGGAAGTAGAAGAGGGGCTGGAAATCCCCAAACATCTGCTTCCACTTAAAACAAAACGGCAACACCGAAAAAATAAACATCAATCATAATGGCCACCCTCATCTCCTGGAACTGTCGCGGCTTTCACCGGAACTTAATCGATATAAAAAATATTATCAATGCTCATAATCCTGTGTGCTTCGCAATACAGGAGACAAACCTGAAACCCGAAAAGCCAGCAAAACTTCGGAGGTTTTCTTTCGTCAGGAAAGATAGTATTGCAGGTGAGCGTGCCAGTGGAGGTGCAGGTCTTCTCACCTCTCTGGACTATCCATCAAATGCTCTTTCTCTGACGACGTCTCTCCAAGTTGTCGCTGTGCAAATAAATTTGAATATTGTGCTTTCAGTTGTCTCTATGTATTTGCCTCCAAACGAGCACATTGACCAACAACATTTAAATGAGCTTGTAGAGCAGCTGCCGAAACCCTTTCTCCTTATAGGAGATTTTAATGGGCACAGTCCGCTCTGGGGAAATAAAGACACCAATTCAAGAGGAAGACAAATCGAGCAGCTAATTGAAGATCACAACCTTTGTCTTCTCAATAATGGGCAGGACACATACTTCCACGAGCCTACAAGAACTTTTCACGCCCTTGATCTAGCCATCTGTTCACCATCTCTGTTGCCATTTTGTACTTTTAGTGTCGGGAATGATATTCACAACAGCGATCATTATCCCATTTTCGTATCTCTCTCACGAAGAGGAATAAACCCCATGTCGAGATCCCCTCGTTTTATATATGAAAGGGCAGACTGGGAACTCTTTTCTTCTGTTGCAGAGCTCACAGCAAAAATGGTAGAAGATGCGCATATCGATGAGGCAGTGGAAGCAATTACGTATGCTATCAATCAAGCAGCCACGCTCTCTATTCCAAAAACATCAGGAAAATTGCCTAAATATTCCAAACCATGGTGGAACCGCAATTGTCAGGAAGCAGTGAGAAAACAGAGAAAAGCTTGGGGAATTTTCCGTAGATACCCAACTGTTCGAAACCTTATAGCATTTAAAAGAGCCAAAGCAAACGCACGAAAAGTACGACGGCAGAGCCAGAGGGATTCCTGGATTTCATATGTGTCATCAATAACATCCTCTACGCCAAGTAACCGAGTTTGGGAGAGAGTTCGAAAAGCATGTGGAATTTATAAAGACCACTCACTTTCCTTTTTGGAAAAAGATGGCCGAGTGATTAGCACCATAGAAGAAATCGCGAATACTATAGGTGAGGCATTTGCTGCCGTTTCTTCCAGCAGAAACTACCCACCCGCATTTCTTTCTATAAAGCAGCGCTCCGAGAAAAATCCCATTGCATTCAACTCCTCCAACTCTGAGCCCTACAATAGAGATTTAACCATGTTTGAGTTAAAGAGAGCCTTGTGTCAGACGCATCAGTCTTCTCCGGGTCTTGATGGCATCAGCTACGAAATGCTGAAGCATCTGTCCTATAAGTCACTGACTGCCCTACTAACTCTTTACAATAGGATATGGAATGAGCATACATTCCCCAGTGCATGGAAGAAAGCTGTTGTCATTCCGATCGCGAAGCCAGGAAAAGACCCGCGGAATCCCTCGAATTATCGGCCAATTGCCCTGACCAGTTGCGTATGCAAACTGTTTGAAAAAATGGTAAACAGCCGCCTAGTCTATTACTTAGAAAAGAATAACATAATATCCTCTTATCAAAGCGGTTTCCGGAAGGGAAGGACAACTGTAGATAACATGCTCCTTTTGGAGACATCAATTCGAAAAGCTTTCCTTAGAAGGAACCATCTTGTCTCTATCTTTTTCGATATTGAGAAAGCTTACGATAAGGCATGGCGATATGGGATCCTTCGTGATCTTCATGACAGTGGCTTACGCGGCAACTTACCTTTTCTAATTCAGAACTTTCTGACGGGCAGAACGTTTCAGGTAAGGATTGGCTCTGTGATGTCTGAGATTTTCGAACAGGAAGAGGGTGTGCCTCAAGGCTGTGTACTAAGTGTAACTCTATTCAGCTTAAAAATAAACTCTATATTGAAAGAACTTCCTCCAACTATTTTAGGATCTTTATATGTTGACGACCTTCAGATTAGCTGTCGAGGAGCAGATATGAGACATATAGAGAGACAATTGCAGATCGCTTTGAACAGGATCCAAGAGTGGTCAAACAAACAAGGGTTTACTTTTTCCGAACAGAAGACCGTGTGCGTGCACTTTTGTAGGAAAAGAGGTCTCCATCCTGAACCTGAACTATATCTGAATGGATCAGCGATCCCGGTTGCGCCTGAAGCAAAATTTCTAGGGCTGACATTCGACCGTAAACTGACTTTCCTTCCTCACGTTTTAAATTTGAGGAAGAAATGTATGAAAATACTAAACATCTTGAAAGTCTTGGCGAACACGTCCTGGGGCGCTGACCGATGTTCTATGCTTCGTATATACAGAGCACTCGTTCGTTCTAGACTGGACTATGGCTCAGTTATATATGGATCCGCCCGGTCATCAGTGTTGATTAAGTTAGATCCTGTTCATCATCAAGCTCTGCGGATTTGTTCTGGAGCATTCAGGACATCTCCTATCCAGAGTCTTTATGTTGATTCTTACGAACCATCTCTCCATTTGAGGCGTGAGCAGTTGTCTCTTTTGCAATATTTTAACATTTTATCTCAACCTGACAATCCTAATAGGCTAGCTTTACTAGATAGCAGTTATGAAACTTTATTTGAAGCACGTCCATCCTGTGTGCCTACCTTTTCTTTAAGAGTTCGCCCTCTGATCGAGGAACTCTCCCTGTCTGATATGGCCCCACAAGCAGTACAGCATTTTGAAATTCCGCCTTGGGAAAATGCTCAAATCCAGCTTCTTGATATTTTCAATAATTGCAACAAAACAACCACTAATGACACCATCTACAGACAAATTTTTGCTGAGCACAGGTATAAGTATAGAAATTACCTTTCCGTATACACAGATGGATCCAAGTCAACTTGTCATGTTGGAATGTCGGTTATATCTGGTGACCACGTGGAGGGCAGACGTTTACACGACGCATCCTCAGTCCTAACCTCTGAACTGACTGCCATATATTATGCGCTTTTGTACATCTCTACGGTAGGCCATAAAAAATTCATTATATATACAGACTCCTACAGTGCATTGAAAGCCTTAGAATCTTTTTCCAGCACCGAAAATCCTGTGGTAGTGGATGTACTCAAGCTGAATATAAAATTAAGAAGTCGTGGATACGAAATTCTGTACTGCTGGGTTCCCGGACATACAGGAATAAAGGGTAATGAGCTGGCGGACATCACAGCAAAATCTGCTGTTGAACTGTCCGATCGCCTCATCCCTTTGAAAGATATTGGTCATGTCATCAAACATAGGTTTTTAATAAAATGGCAGCAAGTTTGGGACTCTCAACCTTATAACAAGTTGAGAAGTGTAAAGCCAAAAATAGAGATTTGGAATTCTACTAGAAATCGTAAGGAGGAAGTTCTCTTGACACGGCTCAGACTTGGTCACACTAGACTGACACATAGCTATCTGCTAAATGCTGACAATGAGCCCCTGTGCTCAAAATGTGGTGTATGTTTAACTGTCCGTCACCTTTTAATTGAATGTCCCTCTTTTAATAGTAATCGTCAGAAACATTTTAACAGCTGTGACTTACCTCTCGACCATTTAATTGGAAGAGAGGTCAATCGTAATTTATTTTACTATTTAAAAGATATTGAGGTTTATCACCTCATCTGAACTGATTTTAATTTTGTATATTAGATTCAACACTTGTGAATTTAACTGATTTTATATGACCTCATCCCCTGGATTTTGTACATTCCTTTATCTACTTGTTTAATTCATAGCTATTTTAATTTCACTGTCTTTCTTATTATTTTATATCTCATTACCTTGTGTCTGGCGCGTATGACCATTTCTGGTTTTGTGCCAAAAAATTTCACTCACTCCACTCCACTCCTTTGACTATTAGTGCAGTATCATCTGCATATGCAAGTATAACGGTATGTGCTGGCCAGTCTGATTTTAATACAGAGTTAAATGTTAGATTCCAAAGATCTGGGCCAGCACATGACCCTTGTGGACAACCTCTATCCTGAATTTTATGGATAAGACCTTTATTTGTGAGATAGAAAAGGCGTCGATTGGAAAGGTAACTCTTGAATACCTTATAAAGATTCCTTGGACATTTTGCTTCCCGTAGAGATTGCAATATGGCTGGCCACCACAGTGTATCGAAGGCATTTTGTAAATCGATACTAATAAAAGCACTGTGGTGACCATTATTTCGATTAGTATGCAAGATATCGTTGATCTGTGCTAGGATCTGTATTGTAGAGCGTCCTGATCTGAATCCGTATTGAGCATTATGAAGGAAATTTTCCTTATGTAAATGGAATTTCAAGCGATTAACAATTATTCGTTCATACACTTTTCCAAGTGCAGATAGCAAGCATATCGGACGAAAAGAGGATGATAGAAGAGGATTCTTACCTTTTTTGAGAAAAAGGACTACTCGCCCTATTTTAAAAACAGATGGGAAGACTTCTAGAGAGAGGAGCTTATTGAAAAACTCATGAAAGAAATAAATATGTGAATTAATGATTGCTTTCCCCTCAGGGGCTCACTTTTGTGAGTACGGGTGTGGCAATCCCGAGGTACCCTAGCCCTTCAGGGGATCATCTTCTTGATGAGACGGGTGTCACGATCCTGGAGCCCCAGTGATCTATCCTCTTTTCCGTCTCCCCTGCTCTGAGCTGAAACTTTCGTCCTTCCTCTCTCCCTTGTGGTTCTCCTCTTCGGAGGTTGGGGCTCGCTATGACAGACTGGAACAGCCCTTGTCTCTAGTTCTGAAATGGCGAGAAAACTGCCCACGTGTTTGCCGTGCGTGGAGACCCGTGTCGCTGGAAAAGAGGGTCCTGGTAGTTGAGGGGCGAGGTACTGTCCCCAACACACTGCTTTGGCCTCCGCTTCAGCTAAACGGGAGGCGCCTTGTTGTCCTCACGGGTGTCAATCGGCTGGTCACTAGTCCTTGTGTCAGTGGCTTGGGGATAAGCTTTCGGGAGTACCTGCTTTCGGGAAAGCCGACTGTGGGGCTTCAGTTTGCGTATAGGTCTGGCTAGCCCTAACACAGGATTCTGTGTTCCCTTGTTGGGCTCCGTGGTGGGTGGGGCGGTCGGACCCGAATCTTTATTCTCTACAATATGGCAAAACCACAAATCTATTTTACTAAAGACTTCAATGTCAGTCACGACGCTCAAAGCGCAAATTCTGAAACTTCAACTGCAAAGAAAATACGTACGGATGGAAATGCGAGTAGTGGAAAGAACTGTCCCCGCTTCCTTGTTGTCTCTAGTCCTTCTGGCGAGCTGCAAAAGATGTCTCCTTTCGTAATAAACAAATACATCCACTCTTGTATTGGTGAGCCTAGAAATATAAAGCGTCTCCGCTCTGGAGACTTGCTTATTGATACAATTTCGGCTACCCAGTCTGCATCTTTACTTCAAGTGACCAAACTAGGCCAAGCAAATGTCACTGTTACATCACACAAGACATTGAATGTTTGTCGCGGTGTAATCTCGGAAGTCGACCTTCTGTATGTTCCTGAAGAAGAGATCGCATCCGAGCTATCTGACCAAAACGTCTGTGGTGCTAAGCGGATCAAGATGCGTAAGGAAGGTCAGTTGATCGACACGAAACATGTGATCCTGACCTTCAACTCGCCTGATCTGCCTAAGAATATTAAGGCCGGATACCTAAATTGTCCAGTAAGGCCATATATTCCAAACCCCATGCGATGCTTCCAATGCCAGCGCTTCGGCCATTCTAAGATGTCTTGTCGTGGCAGCATCACATGCGCCCGATGCTCACAGATTGGTCATGATAGTGAGAACTGCACCGCCGCGCCTTTATGTGTAAATTGCAAGGGTGAACACCCAGCATTTTCTCGCCTCTGCCCGAAATGGAAATCTGAAAAAGAAGTGCAGACTACAAAAGTTACAAGGAACATCTCATATGCTGAAGCCAGAAGGTTAGTCCAAAGCACACAGGTTCGACCAAATACATCTTACGCCAGTGCTCTTAAATCATCTCGTACAGTTGCCACCCAAACTTCAGTTGGTATACAGACTCAACCAAATAAAACCCAACCGATTATTAGCAGCAAGAAAAAAGAAAACCCAACACATATAGTGCAAAGAAAAGAAACAGTAATTGAAAGGAAACCCAAAAATCTCACTCAGAAAACAGTCAATAAAAATAGAAGCCCCAGCAACAGCTCTTTTGATGGGATGATTTCTGAATCTGTGGATTCAGACAGTATGGAAATAGAAGAGGGTCTAGAAGTTCCCAGGCATCTTCTCCCACGAAAAACTAAAAAGCAGCACAGAAAGAACAAAGAGAAATCATAATGGCCACCCTCGTCTCATGGAACTGTCGCGGTTTCCACCGAAATTTGCTAGACATCAAAGCAATAATCAATACCCATGATCCTGTGTGCTTAGCAATACAAGAAACTAATCTAAAACCAGAACAGCAAGCAAAACTTCGGAGGTTCTCATTGCTTAGGAAAGAAAATCTTGCAGGTGAACGTGCCAGTGGGGGTGTAGGCCTCCTCACCTCACTGGACTATCCATCAAATGCACTTCCATTGACGATATCCCTCCAAGTTGTCGCTACCCAAATAAATTTGAACATTGTTGTTTCAGTTGTTTCCCTGTATTTGCCTCCAAATGAGCACATTGATCAGCAGGATTTAAATAATCTTATAGAGCAGCTGCCTGCGCCATTTATCATAATAGGAGATTTTAATGGCCATAGTCCGCTCTGGGGAAGTAAAGACACAAATTCCCGAGGAAGACAAATTGAGCAGATGATCGAAGATCATAGCCTTTGTCTCCTGAATAATGGGCAGAGTACGTACTTCCATGAGCCTTCAAGGACATTCCACGCTCTCGACCTTGCCATCTGTTCACCATCTCTGTTGCCATTTTGCACTTTTAGTGTGGGAAATGATCTTTACAACAGCGATCATTACCCCATTTTTGTATCTCTTGCACGAAGAGGAGCAAACCCCATGTCCAGAAGCCCACGGTTCATACTTGATAGGGCAGACTGGGAACTCTTCTCTTCCATTGCAGAGCTGACGGGGAACATGGTAGAAGATGTGCATGTCGATGACGCAGTTGAAGCAATTACTAATACTGTTATACAGGCAGCTATGCTCTCCATTCCTAGAACATCAGGAAAAATGCTGAAATATTCAAAACCATGGTGGAATCGTGACTGTCATGAAGCGCTTAAAAAACAGAGAAAAGCATGGGGAATTTTTCGTAGGTATCCTACTTTGCAAAACCTTATAGCGTTTAAAAGAGCCAAAGCAAATGCACGAAAAGTAAGAAGGCAGAGCCAGAGGGATTCCTGGATTTCATATGTGTCTTCAATAACATCGTCTACGCCTAGTAAGCGAGTTTGGGAAAGAGTTAAAAAAGCATGCGGAATTTATAAAGACCACTCACTTTCCTTTTTGGAAAAAGATGGCCGAGTGATTAGCTCCATAGAAGAAATTGCAAATGCTATTGGTGAGACGTTTTCTGCCGTATCTTCCAGCAGAAATTACTCTCCCGCATTTCTCTCTATTAAGCAGCGCTCCGAAAAAAATCCCATTGCTTTCAATTCCCCCAACTCCGAGCCCTACAATAGGGATTTTACTATGATTGAGTTAAAGAGAGCTTTGTTCCAGACACACAAATCTTGTCCGGGTCTTGACGGCGTGAGCTACGATATGCTGAAGCATCTATCCTGTAAGTCACTGAATGCCCTTCTAACTCTTTACAATAGGGTGTGGAAGGAGCATACTTTCCCCAGTGCATGGAGGAGAGCTGTTGTCATTCCTATCGCTAAGCCAGGAAAAGACCCGCGGAATCCCTCGAATTATCGGCCAATAGCCCTTACTAGCTGCATATGCAAACTGTTTGAAAAGATGGTAAACAGCCGCCTAGTGTATTTCTTAGAAAAGAATAATATATTGTCACCTTATCAAAGCGGTTTCCGAAAGGGAAGGACCACTCTAGATAATATGCTCCTTTTGGAAACATCTATTCGTAAAGCTTTCCTTAGAAGAAACCATCTTGTGTCTATTTTTTTTGACATTGAAAAAGCTTATGATAAGGCATGGAGGTATGGGATCCTTCGTGATCTCCATGATAGTGGCTTGCGTGGCAACCTACCACTTTTCATTCAGAATTTTTTAAGTTCTAGGACCTTCCAAGTTAAGATTGGCTCTGTTTTGTCAGAAATCTTTGAACAAGAAGAGGGTGTGCCTCAAGGCTCTGTTCTTAGTGTCACTTTATTTAGTCTGAAAATTAACTCTGTATTGAAAGAACTTCCACCAACTGTTTTAGGATCTTTATATGTTGACGACCTCCAGATTAGTTGTCGAGGGGCAGATATGAGACATATAGAGAGGCAGCTGCAGATCACACTGAATAAGATCCACGAATGGTCAGTCAACCAAGGATTTACGTTTTCTGAACAGAAGACCGTCTGCGTGCATTTTTGTAGAAAGAGAGGTCTCCATCCTGAGCCTGAATTACACCTTAATGATTCTGTCATTCCAGTCGCACCTGAAGCAAAATTTTTAGGAGTGATATTCGATCAGAAACTGACTTTCCTTTCTCATGTTTCACAGCTGAGAAAGAAGTGTATAAAAGTACTTAATATACTAAAAGTCCTGTCGAATACCTCCTGGGGTGCTGATCGATGCTCCATGCTTCGCATCTATAGAGCGCTTGTCCGCTCTAGACTGGACTACGGCTCAGTTATCTACGGATCAGCTCGGTCTTCTGTGTTGCTAAAACTAGATCCTGTGCATCATCAAGCTCTGAGGATTTGTTCTGGAGCTTTCAGGACATCTCCTGTTCAGAGTCTTTACGTTGATTGCCATGAACCATCACTTCGTTTTAGGCGTGAGCAGTTGTCTCTCTTGCATTATTTTAGCATTTTATCACAACCTGACAATCCTAATAGGCTAGCTTTGACTGATAACAGCTGTGACACTTTATTTGATGCACGGCCATCCTGTGTGCCTCCGTTTTCTTTGAGAGTTCGCCCTCTGATCGAGGAACTCTCCCTGTCTGATATATCCCCCCAAGCCATGCAATACTTTGAAATTCCTCCTTGGGAACAGGCAGGAATCCAGATTCTTGAAATTTTTTCCCATCAGATGAAAAAAAACACTAACAATGTCATCTATGTCCAACTTTTTGCTGATCACAGATATAAATATCAAGAATATGTTCCAATATACACAGATGGTTCAAAGTCAACTTGTCATGTCGGGACGGCATTTGTAATTGGTGACCATTCAGAAGGCAGAAGCTTGCACCACGCTTCCTCAGTCTTAACAGCTGAACTTACTGCAATATATCATTCACTTTTGTACATATCAAAGCGACGGCAGAAAAAGTTTATAATATATTCCGATTCCTACAGCGCGCTAAAAGTTTTAGAAGCTTTTTCGAATACCCATAATCCGGTAATCTTTGATATCCTGAAGCTGAACTTGAAATTAAAAAGGCTCGGATTTAAAATTCTCTATTGCTGGGTTCCCGGGCATACCGGTATAGAAGGTAATGAGCGGGCAGACGTCGTCGCAAAATCAGCTGTTGAAATATCCAGTCGCCTCATCCCTATCACAGACATTAGTAGTTTTATCCAGCAAAAGATATTAGAAAAATGGCAGCAGTTTTGGGATGTTCAGTCTTTTAATAAATTAAAGAGCGTGAAACCTAGAATCGAACTTTGGCATTTTACTGGAAGACGTAAGGAGGAAGTTCTTTTGACTAGACTTAGAATCGGTCACACCAGAATGACACATAAGTATCTTTTAAGTGCTGATAATGAGCCTCTGTGCTCAAAATGTGGTGTAGTTTTAACAGTCCGTCACTTTTTAATTGAATGTCCATCTTTTAATAGTATTCGCCAGAAATACTTTAACAGCTGTGACTTACCTCTCGACCATTTAATTGGAAGAGAGGTCAATCGTAATATATTTTACTATTTAAAGGATATTGGTATTTATCATCTCATCTGAAATGATTTTAATTTTGTACATTAATTTCAAGACTTGTGATTTTAACTGATTTTATATGACCTCATCCACTGGATTTTGTACATTCTTTTATCTACTTGCTTAATTCATACCTATTTTAATTCCATTATCTATATCACTTTTTATCTCATCACCTTGTGTTTGGCGCAGTATAACCATTTCTGGTTTTGCGCCAAAAATCTCACCCACCACCACCACCACCACTAATGATTGCTTTAGTTAGCTTGTAATCTATCCCATCTGGACCTGGAGCTCGTTTATTTGGAAGATGTCTAAGGATCGTTTGAATTTCAGAGATTGTAATTTCCAGATCATCCTCAGTATTAGGTATGCTATGATTATGCCTGAGACTGGATTGCTCTATTGTATCTTGGGAGGTATCATCACTAGGGAAAGCTGTATTCAAAATATTAGTTATTGTGACATCAGTCAGACTATGATGATTTGCTACTTGTGACTGGAGATGGATATAGTGTGGTTTGAATAACTTCTCACGAGCAATTTTATGATGCAAACCAAACGTTTCTTGATTGTTAGTACAATACTCCCGCCATGCGGCAATTTTTGATTGTAGGATTTGTCTTTTATATGAAGCACGTTCTCTCTGATAAAGCTGTAATGTACTGGAAGTAAGGCCGAGACGTCGTTCAACCTTTAAACGGCGTCTCAAAGCCAAGCATTTCTTCTTCTGTATAGTTAAATTGGAATTCCTCCAATGTAGTTGGTACAATTTCTTATTGCTACGCAATGGCAGGAGATCGTGACAAATGTCTTGCAAAGTAACTAGTAAAAGTTCAGCAAAGGATTCCAGTTCGTCAGGAGAAGATAAAGATGATAATTGTCTTCTGAGCAAGTTAAGTTTAATACGTATGTGTCTGGAGAATTGTCTAAGTTTTCGTCCTGGCAGGTAGTACCGAAGGAGCACTGGTATAGAACTATTTTCTGAAATTTGAAAAGTTATGAATTTGTGATCAGAAAGACTAACATTCTCACATACGGTCCAGTTCTGTATTAAAGAGGCAGTGTGCACTGTGGTAAAAGTTAAATCTGGCCATCCTGTTGCATATATTCTATCAAAAGTAGGAGGATTGTCAGAGGAATTTAGAAGAAAATAATTCTGAGCTGAAAGGTAGTCCTCCAGTTGTCGACCCTTTACATCGGTGTCCAGGTATCCCCATATGGTGGAATGCGCATTGAAATCTCCACCAATAATTTGGTGAAGATGTCTTGTTGAGCTAGATAGAGAGTCCAAAAAATTAATTGTAGATGTAATTTCTTCAGAAGGGCTGGAATAAATGGAAACAATTACTATTGTGAAATTTTCCAATTCAAGAAGGATTGCAACTTGATCTCTAGTAATTTTAACAATAGAGGGACTGAAATGTGTATTGCAGCATATGATTGTTGCGCGTGGCGGATCAACTGGATCCTCTTTGTAAAAGGAAGACCACAATAAAGGAAATCCTGCCACCTTTCCTTGACGAAAATAAGGCTCTTGAGCTAGAATAAAATCAATATTGTTCTCTAGTGCAAATGCTATTGTTTGAGCAGTGGCAGCATGCGCCCGTTGTAAATTTATTTGTAAACATTTGAAGAAAGGAACTGGCCTATGTGTAGAGAGATGTATAGCACCTTTATTGATAGGAGGTGAGGCTGCGGATTTTAGTGACTTGGAGCTGGTAGCAGTGACAGTCTGTTGAAGATGCTGAATGGTCTGTTGGTACTGTGAATCGTGAGGCGTTGTTGAAGTCGATGCAGTTAATGCATCCAGTAAACTCGGCGTCGCAATCTTTTGTGGCATGACAGCCTGCACAAAAGGCACAGTAGTGTTTGCTGTGGCAATCCTTTTGTAAGTGTCCAAATCTCTGGCACTTATAACACCTTCGGACGTTGAAGTGCTCAGAGATGAGGTAACTTTGCCATCCAAGATAGAGTCGCGGGTGTTGCATAAAGATGTGGTATGCTTTTGGCTGACAGGCAACGACCCACTTGACATTTTGGCGCTGTTTTAATCGAAATAAAATTTTAAAATCACCTTTATCTAAGTCAAATTCAGTAGTTATTGCCTCTTCCAATTCTGCGGGTTGAATATCAGGAGATATATTATGGAAAGCAACCAGAGGGTGTCTATTGGCAGGTTGCTTGACGTCAACAAAATTTGCTGCTTTTTCCGAAGACAAAGAAGTAATTAATTTTTGTTTATCTGCTCCCGATTCGCAAACTACCGCGAGACCTCCCCTTTGTATGGAGCGTATTGCGGTTACGTGTGCTCCTATTTGTGGTAGAGGCAATTCCTTGGAGAGTTTTTCTTTTAGTTTCTTACTAGTAATTTGTTCCTTGGGATAAACAAGGAGAGTTGGAGCTGGAACAGAAGGCGTAATATTTTTTTGTAATGCTGCAGCGTAGGAGTGGCTCAAATTGACTGAAGAGGAGATTGGCGTAGGAGCTGGAGAAATCGCTGAAGGTACAGAGACGGGAGCGGTTGGAGGATGATGAACAGTCTCACAGCACACTATTGTTGAAGTATTTACTCCGATATCCTCCGTAGGAGGTTTAGGAATAAATTCAGGCCCTTCTAGTGCTAATTTTCGAAGGGCTTTCAGTGATGCCAAAATATCCTCTCGTAGGTCGGAGGGTAGTAAATTTCTGCCACCCCTGCAAGTTGTTGCTATTGCCTTTATATTCTGATACAGTTGCTGTATTTGAGAATGATATGATAAATTTGATTGAAATAACTGAGATGGACGGTTCTCAAAGGAGATTGCACTATCAGTTGAATCAGATGCTGATTGAGACATGTTGATGCTCAACACATATATAATTAAGAAGTATATAGCAATAAATATCAATACAATTGGATTACCAGTATGTAATTAATTGAAACAAGGTAAATAATGTCTCAACCTATCGGATTAAACAGTCAATTAGCACAGCAGAGTTCAATAAGTAATATTTGAAAAGCTGTAAAATAGGCTTTTCTGCCGAGAGACAACCCTTGCTGGAAGATCGTTTTACAGGTAATAATTAAAAGTCATAAGAAACCATCTTGCTATACATAGGTATGTAGTACAATGGCAAGGACGAGTCTGTCAAACTTTAAAAATTTATAAAAAAAAGAAAAAACAAAATAAACAAAATCTAAGACGACAAAGTTTCCAGATTACACTAGCTGTACCTGAATATACAAGGATTAGTTGCTAGGTATATTAGAAAATTTACATTATTTACGCCTGGCAAATGACAAAAATAACTAAAAATGCTTATAAATACTATAATATGAGTATTAAAAATCAAACAGTACTACAATTCTATATAAACATTCAATATATAATGAAATATAAAGAAAACCTACAAATCAAACAATTAATATGAGGAAAAATTACACAAAATTGATCATTCCCATAGTATTAACATTAGGAGAAAGACGAGTCTACCTAGTAGTTCACTTATTGACCACAGTAGCGCTGCTAATCGCGCATGCGTTGTTATTGTTGATCCGACAACTCTCTGAACAACTTACCCTGTGGGGCTACGATGACGTAAACGAATGAACTTTGTGGCAAAGTGGTCTAAGATAGCGTCCTTATGACGTATGAGAGCACAATTGGAGGAAAAGTGGTCCAACCGAGCGCCACTTTCGCTTTGGACTCAGAAAACGTAACCAAATGGATATAACCACCACGAAACCATACAAATGCACAGAAAATGACACTAAAATTGATCCATAGTCAACAAATGTCCCAAACAAGCAATTAACATACAGTCACCACTTCAAAAATTACTGCAATCCAGGCAAAAAGACCACGACATCAATGCAAACAAACCCCCAAAAATTAATCAAAAATACCTAGAACAACCAAAATGATACAAATGTTATACCGTTAGAAACAGAGAAGAGCACACCTTCACTACACATGAAAAGCAGGCAACTGACCCCCACTGATGTGATGATACCACGCACCAAATGAAGACACAGCAAAACCGATGAAGAACGCCACATCCGAAGCACAACGATGCATCCAACAAAACGAAAGTGCACCAAAACACTCTTCAGTGATACAAAATCACCCACACACTCACAAAAAGTGCCGCCGGCACCGCGTCGGGCAGGAAATGGATGAAAACCCAGTGCTGCAAATCCCTATGGCACTCCAACACAGAAACACGCTGTAACAGGCAACTCCAAAACGACGCATCCAAAAAACTTGAAGTAGGTCCCGTTTTGTAGAGCAACGATTCACGAACACAATGACACAAAATTTGCCAAAACCACTGCAGAAATTCCGCACCGAAGAAGGCCCAAAAGAGGAGCGAAAAAAGTGCGTCTTCTCACGTTGAAGTCTCGAGCGGCTCGGTTGCTCTAGACAGGTGACAGGTGACGGAGGACGGGGGCGCCTGGTGTCTAACAGAGGTAAACAGGCGTATGCCCCGCGCCCTCCACTATCTAGAGACAACAACTCCCTGGAGCCGCATGGCGCCGCACCAGGAGTTTATTGAAAGTTGAACATGAGAAATTAACATGGCCATACAAGGGCTGTTTTGAGGCAGTACTTAGTACTGGAACGTAACACTGAGGTATAAATTAGGTACTGATTGGTACATACATATACATACATAAAACATACATATAACATTAAATTAACATACAGACAACAAAAATTAGAGAAAAAGAAATACCTAACACATATAACCTATTACTAAATTCTACACAGCACTTAAGACATAAAACCTATTACTAAATTATACACAATGTTTAACTGTACATTATTGTACTATATTAAAACTTATGCATTGTTTAAAAACACACATTACGTACACATAACTTAGTACTGAATAATTACTGAATAAATACTGAATATACACACATGTTTACTGAATATATGCTGAAACACTTAGATACTGAAATACTGATAAACTGATAAACTGAATACGCACACAAGTTTGTCTGGATACATTATGTAAATGGGTACACATGGATTACGAAGTACATATATTGCAGATATTACTAGATACATACAGACTTGATTATACCAATACATATTCATTCTATAAGAGTTCTGTATTTTGCTGTTAAGCTTTGTTAGTGTCTGTAGCAACTCATATTAAAAGTGCATTTGCGGTGCTTACTAAATTGCGCATTTACGTGGCTTGGCAGACGTCGTGACCCAATGTCATGAGTTTCTCAATGATTTTACAGATCTGTTTGACACTTGGTTTATGCCGTACCAGGAAGCGATGATAGGATTGCGCGTTGCTGGTATGCATTGGCAAATGTAGCTCGCTGGTCAATTGGCAGTTGAAAAGGTAGTGATCTGGATTCCCGTCCTCGCCGCATGCACATATATCTGTGGTGGTGATGGCATGGCGTTGGTAATAGGTCGGGAAGGGACCGTGCCCGGTGACAAAATTAACTAGTGGCGGAATGGCGACCAGACGGTCTGTTGTGACTTTTGGGAAGTAGGTATGAGTACGTCGACCCGTTGCTCCTACATCCCATTCTGCCTGCCACTTAGCTAATGCTTTTTGAAGGAGTTGGTACTTAAGGTATGAGGGTGGAGCCGGGATTGCTACGTGTTGAGCATCTATGCCGCTTGCCGCCTCCTTGGCTAGGACGTCTGCGGTCTCATTGCCTCTGTTGCTCGCGTGTGCCTTGACCCACACTAGCTGGATGGTTGTGCCATAGTTTTGTTGCAACAGAGTTTGGAGGTTTATGACGTTTGGCGATGTATGTGCATGGTTTTCCAGGGCATAGAGAGCTGAGAGGCTGTCCGTATAAATTCGCGCGCTAGCCACATTAGTGTCCAGTATGTGCTGTACTGCTGCTGTCAGAGCTATGACTTCGGCCTGAAATACACTGTTAAATAAGTTTAAGTGGCCCTTCCAGGTGTGGCGTGTTGTTTCCTCTTCCATATGAAGGAAGGCTGCACCAACACCTAGCTCATGCTTTGAGCCATCTGTATAATATTCGGTTGGAGTGCTGGGTAGTCCTGTGCTGTTTTTATATATTTGAAGGCCTGTGCCCTTGATTGAAGGGTGCGTCTGTAGCACATCTCCTCGATTTTCGTAGAGCGCTGTACTATACAGAGTGCCGTCATAGGTTGTCTCTTTTCTGAGGTGGATTATTCGTGCGTACACCGCCTCCATCTGCGCTCTGATATGCAGTGGCATGATACCGCTTAGGACCTGTAGAGCATTTGTGGCAGTAGTGCGGTATGCTTTGCATAGGTTAAGTAAGACTGGTCGCTGCAGTGTGGATAGCTGCTTGGATAACCTGCCTCCCATTTTGTTGGCCCATATAGGAGCTGCATATATTGCAATTTTCTCAGCGACTGTGGTATATAGTAGTTTAGTGAAGTGTGGGCTTTGGCCCCAGTTTCTCCCCTGGAATTGCTTAGCCAGTTTGGCGATTTGTGCCGTCTTGGTCCGTTGCGTTTGCACGTGCGGTATCCAGGTAAGTCCTGGATCCCATATGAGTCCTAAATACTTCAGTTCCTTCACAAACTTCAAGTTCCTATTCCCGATCTTTATACATGGTTTCCTGGTCGGGTTTTTCCCTGGTTTCGGAATTAGAAGTGCACAAGATTTCTCTGTTGAGATGTGCAGTTTTAGCTCTGCACAATGGTTCCGAAAGATGGCACATGTTTCAGTTCCATGTAGCTCCAGTTCCTCTCTGGTATTCCCGCGCACTATTAGGGCCGCATCATCTGCGTACGCAATAACTTCCGTGTGCTCCAGCCATTTTGCCTTTAAAACTGCGTCAAACGTGATGTTCCAGAGTAATGGCCCAGCGCATGACCCTTGTGGGCAGCCTCGAACCTGTGTTTTTGTGACTATGCCCGCTTCGTTAGAAATGAGCTCTCGCTCTTGCAAATAATTTGACAAGGTGAGGTAAAGGTTTCGGGGGCAATCGACGGCTCTTAATGCTTGCTTGACTGCTGGCCACCACAAGGTGTCGAATGCGCTGGCCAAGTCAATTGAAATGAGGGCTGTGTGACAGTTGCTCTCTCTGTTCTTGTTGATGCAGTCTTGTATGGCCGCTAGTGCATGTGTTGTAGATAGTCCTACACGAAAGCCGTATTGCTTGTTGCTGAGATAGTTGTTACGATGCAGGTGATAGCGTAATCGAGTAACAAGGAGTTTCTCATAGGCTTTGCCCAGCGCCGAAAGGAGGCAGATGGGCCTAAATGATTTAGGCTCGGCTGGGTTCTTATGTTTCTTTAAAAATAGAACCACCTGGCCCCGTTTGAATGCCTTTGGGAACAGGTGTGCACATAGGAGCTTGTCAAAGTATTTATGGAAAAATGTGGGACTGGCTCGGTAGGCAACTTTGACAATGGAATAGTCAAGACCGTCCGGTCCCGGAGCTTTCTTCATTGGTAGAAATCGTATGACATTATTGATTTCCTCTCGGGAGAATTGTCTGTCATTTGGTGAGTCTGGAATCTCGGCGTTGTTGCGTATGCACTGCTGTTCTGGCGAGTCTTCATTGGGATTATCCTCTTCAAAAATGGCATCTAAAAGAGATCTTGCTGTGTCCATGGCGATGGGGCCTGTGTGTGTCGCTGTTTGTTGTACTTGTACTTGCGACGGTTTGTAAACCTTTTGCGTTGCAAGTTTGTGCAGGATCCCATAAGGGTTCGTATTGTTACTGCAGAAGTTGCGCCAGCTGGCTACTTTGGCTGCTATAATGTTTTTCTTATATTGCGCGCGCTCAAGTCTATATCGCATGAGGGTGCATTGCTTAGTTTCTTCGTCAGCGGCAGTGCGAATTTTTCTACGTAGAGCCCGACATTTCTGTCTTTGTTGTCGAAGGGCACTCGTCCACCATGAGATTCCCTGGAGCTTTTTAGCAGTGCGTATAGGTAATACTTGTCTGCAAGCATTTTTAAGTGCGTCCATTAGTTCTGTTGTATAGGCATCTAAATCTTGTGGACTGTTGCACGCATTCAGTTCCATCTCTTTCTCACGTAGGATGTTGGAGAACTTCTGAGTTAGTTGTCGTATCTTGCTGCTCGGCAGTTTAAACCTCTGTATTATGGATATGCTTATATCTTGTTGTATATTGAAATGGATGAATTTATGGTCTGAGCTTGTTTCCACATCAGAGACGTGCCAGTCTTGTATATTGTTAATGATGTTTGCCGTGGTAATGGTTAGATCCGGCCAACCTTGATTGTACGTATTGTCAAAGGTGGGAATAGCCTCGTTGGTGTTATGTATGTGTAGATTATTGGTTGCTACAAAGTCCTCCAATGCTTGGCCTTTAGGGTTAGTAGAGGCGTACCCCCAGATGACGTTATGGGAGTTGAAGTCGCCCCCTATAATCTGTGCTGTTCGAGGGTAGCTTCTGTTGATTTCATTATATCTGCTTATTACAGGATCTATTGCTTCTATTGGTGGTGAGTATACCGATGTTAGGATGTATTCTGCATGTTGAAACGTTATTAAAATTGAGACGTAGTCTCTATATAGCGAAACTATCTGTGGCATCCAGGCCGGATTACAGCATACAACAGCCGCTCGTGGTGCTTGCGTTGTGTCTGTTGTCTCTTTTTGGAATGTTTTCCATGTAATCGGTATACAGGCTACATGTCCCTCTCGACAGTAGGGTTCTTGAAGTAGAATGATATCAATGTCTTGTGTTACCGCATACTGTACTAGGTTGGATGTTGCTGACTGTGACCTTTGGAGGTTGATTTGTAAGCATTTGATATAATGATTGGTATTGATATTCGCTGTGATGGATGTGTCAGAGGTTGCTGGATTCTGCGGCGATTGCTGTTGTGGCTTATTCATATTCTGTGCTGCGTCGGATGCGTTCAACGTATTTCCCATATATGGGGCATTCGACGGCGTATGCCGGGTGGTTACAGGATGTTTTCTCTTTGTTTTTGTAGTTGTGATCCGCGCAATTAATGCATGTTGGCTTGGTGGCGGTGCATTCGCGGATTGTGTGATCTCCTGAGCAGTAGGCACAGTAACTGCGGTTCTGGCAGTTTTGTTGAACGTGTCCAAAGGCTTGACAACGGTAGCATCGTTTGGTATTGTAGAACTCGGTAATACGATGTCCGCGCCAACCAATGTAGAGTTTTCGGGACTGCATGAGTGTTTGGAATGCTCTTGGGCTGCACTCTGCAATCCATTTGACTCCATGATTGCCTTCTTTTAGCCTGTAGCAAAGTTGGATATCGCTCTTGGGGAGTTGAAATTCCGAGCCTATAGCTCCTTCAAGATCAGCCTGTTGTACGTCTGGGGAGATGTTGTGGAAGGCCACTCTTGGCTTTCTAGTGCGCGGTAGTCTGGCTTCGGCGAATTTTTTAGCTCGATCACTCTGCAGGGTTGTGGACAATTTGGTAATGTCTTCTTTATTGTGACAGTCCACTGCAATTCCTTCTTTGGGTATATGGCGGAGGGCAGCTACCTTTATGCCGAGTTTCGACAGTGGAAACTCTTCGCTTAGCTTAGCCTTGAGGTCTTGCCTGTTGAGGTTCTCTGATTCTTTTGGATATATTAGAAGTGTGTGTTTTGTTGCTTTTGCCGTGATATTTGCGTAGGTTGGTTGCGTAGGCGAAGGTGCTGTGACAGAGTCTTTGATAGGTGGGGTAGGCGTGTGGGCTGCAGAAGAATGATGCACAGCTTCACAACACACAAGAGTGGAAGTATTAACTCCCAAATCCTCAGTAGGAGGTTTGGGGATATATTCGGGCCCTTCTAATGCTCATTGTCGAAGAGCTCTAAGCGATGTCAATAGATCCTCCCTCAATTCCGATGGAAGGAGGTTTCTACCTCCTCTAGCAGAAGTAGCTATGGATTTGATATTTTGATACAGTTGTCGAACTTTGGTATCGTAAGGAAGATCCGAACAAATAAATTTAGAAGGATCTTTTTTTGCTGTTGATGGAACTGTTGGAGGTACTGAATTTTCAGACACTGGGGAGTTAGCAGTTGATGTAACAGAGTGATGAGACATGTTTAAGTATGTCTCATGAATGGAGAAAATACACTATAGTCCAAATATATATTAAGTTATATAGTCTAATATGATATAGTCCAAAGGTATACCTATTTTAGGGGTACACACACTGTTTACAAGTGTCTATTGAGTCTTATTTTTATAATAATGTGTTTAATTTAAATATATTGTATTGAGGGATTGCTACTCTGATCGTAATGCTAAGTCTATGGGAATAGAACTATTTGTGATATTCGAATAAAATTTTGTCAGTGGGTGTTATTGGTGGTAGAAATAATCACTTGACTTTTGGTTTTATGAAAATCGAATTATTTTTAGAGATATAAGGGTTTAAAATCTTAATGTTACGGTATGCAAAAAAGAACCAGTGTCTTATTATTTTAGGCTATTGTTGGATCTATTTATAATATCAAATAGTTATTAAGTTGTATTTAGACTTAATATTTAGATGAATAAGTTTAACTATAATTTTATCAATATGAAATAAATTGAAATATAGTTTTAATATATGATATGCTAGTATATGATATGCTGGTAATATGATATGCGAGCTTTTAAATCATGTTATACAACAGTTCAATTTAAAAATTCATAGAATAAATGATAACGGAAAATTTAATATTTTACTTAATAACTCCTATGAACGGCCTTTTAATTAATTGAGATTTACACCGTTGGATAGAGCAAGAAATTAGCTTTAAGAAAATATAATTTATTAATACAATGTACGTCCAGAAAGTAAGTTCCGTTTGGTAATAAAAGTAAATTGTGTACAGCTACAGAAAAGTTATTTTGCACAAAAT
>KK115320.1:0-34406 GCA_000611955.2 Stegodyphus mimosarum | reverse complement strand
CTGATTTCACAAGCGGCGGGATTTTCAATCAACACCGACATTGTAAACAAGCACAACAAAGCGTACGTGACTGACAGCGATCTCCAAATGGCGCGCGTTTCTTCTCCTTGATACAGAGCGTCTACTGCGCATGTGCGGAACTGCGATCGCAGAGCTGCAGCGGAGATAAATTGAAACGGAACTTACTTTCTGGACGTGCCTCGTATTTAAATTAAGAGATTTTTAAAATTTTAAGCTATAAAGATTACTTATACAAGTTTCAATGCTTTAGCTATTACAAGAATACTGTTAAATATGATAGTTTAGAAAATATGTTATATTTTACATATTATAATCTGTATATATATAATATATACATAGATTTAAAGAGAAAAAATTCTATTTTCTATTGATGTAATTTTCAGTTTAATATTTTAAATTATGAAGAATCTGATAGCCCTTAAATTAATATGAGAAACCGTTATATCAGTACTCAACAATGTTATTTATATGAAAGATTTCAAGCTTACGAATAGGGATCTTTAAAATGACATAATTTCCAGTCCGTTGGTGATATCAAGTAGCTGTTTATATCAGTCAACTCTACTCCTTGAGTTCTTCAAAATGATGTTTAATCCAATTTTCTATGATGATTCTATACGCTTTTTCAGCTTCCAATGCAAGAGCTCATAAAAACACGTCTAACACAATCAACAGATCAGTTAAGACTGGTTGCTCTAGACAGGTGACAGGTGACTGCAGGCCTGGACACCCGCACGACTTTCAAAGACTACTCGGGTATCGTCCAGGACCCGCAACTATCCAGAGAAACACCCCGTAGGGTCCCACGAGCGCCCCACACCGGGCACCGAGACCCAGCGCCCCGTCCAGTCTCCACTTCATGTTGTGCCGACCATTGTGGGGAATATTTATCCCAATTGGTGCACCGACATCCAGCCGCCCGGCCCCAGTATTTATTGAAATTCAAAAGCAAATAAATACATGGCCAAGAAGGGGCATTGTGAGATACTATTGCAATACAAAAACAATTGCTTTTGCAGGTACACTCATTAAGCACTGTCCATTGCAGGAGAAAAAGTAAGGCTGTCAGTTCAGTTGCACCTTGGAGTCGCATAATACACTTATATTCTGTGCACAACTTCCTCTACACCACTTGGCAGAGGTCCTGCCCCATTGCCTCCAGTTTGTTCATTATGTTCTTTAGGTTGGTTAAGCACGAACGCTGCTTTATTAGCAAGCGCTTGAATGGTGTTTCATTTTCCCTAGGGAAGGGAATGTGCCACTCTGCCGTGAGAGGACATTCTGTGATATAATGATCGGGCGAACCTGTGCGGCCGCAAACACAGGTATCAGTTGCAGAGATTCCTCTTGCCGCAAAGTAGCTGGGGAAAGGTCCGTGCCCCGTGACAAAGCGGGTTATGAAGGGTGCAGATTGGAGACGATCGAGTGAGACTTTGTGGATGAAATCATGTGTCCGTCGGCCCTGCTCAATCGTGTCCCATTGCTTCTGCCACTCTTGGATTGCTGCTTCCTTCATCATGCGGTTCGCATGAGACTTTGGTAGGGGGAGTAACATCTCTTCTGCTGCTATGTTACCTGCCGCCTCCTTCGCTAGTTCGTCTGCCATCTCGTTCCCCTGGGTGCCAATATGGGCACGCACCCAGGAGATTCGATACTTTGCCTCATAGGCTTTCTGCCGCAATATTAGTTGGATTGCCCGTATTATTGGGGACTGATGACGCGGGTTGTTGACTGCATGAATGCATGAAAGACTGTCTGTATAGACTGTCCCCAGCATTTCTTCCTGTTTTGCAAGCAATTCTACTGCTTTCTTTAGCGCAAGGGCTTCGGCTTGAAAGACCGAATTTCCTTGGCAAAGATGCCCTCTCCATTTGCTAATTATGTTGCCTTCCTTGTATACTACGAAGGCGTTCCCTACTTCGTTGTCGATCTTGGAGCCATCGGTGTAAATGAACACGCCTTGGCCCTCTATGCGGGGAGGAAGTTCTGGTGAGTGGAAGGCCCTGACACCTATTCCATACTCACTTGGGTGGACAGTAAGGATGGAGCATCTCTTTTCATAATTGATTGGGTCGTAGGTATCGTCTCCGAACTTGCACGCTTGTCTTAGGAGGCTGAGTCGCGCTAATGCTGCGAGGGATGTCTTAGGAGGCTGAGTCGCGCTAATGCATACGTTAGGATTTTTTCAGCCACTGTGGCGTACAAGAACTTGAGAATTTGAGGTCTCAAGCCCCAGTGTGGCCCTTGCATTTTTTGTAGGCTATTCGCAATCCTTCTGACTTTTTCTCGCTGGCACTTTAAATGTGGTAGCCAAGTGGACTTTTCATCTAGAATGACTCCGAGCAGCCGAAGTTCCTTCACTCTTTTAATAGGCTTTCCGTTGAGCGTGATTTGCGGACTTCTGATGATTGTCTGCCCGGGTTTGTGGTAAACAATGTAGCGAGATTTGGATTCTGATATAACTAGCTTTTTTTGCTTGCAGAGGTCTACGAATTGTTCAATGACCTGTTTGCAGTTCTGCAGGAAGTCTCTGCTTTTCCCTCCTACCACGAAGGTGGCATCGTCAGCAAAAGCTGTTATTTTTGTATGCTCTGGCCACTTATGAGATACTATGGAATTGAAGGTAACATTCCACAAGTCCGGACCTGCGCACGACCCTTGTGGACAGCCCCTTGTTTGACTTTTCTTCACAAGTCCTTCATGTGTTACTGCTAGGAAGTGTCTGTCCTTGAGATAGTGCTTGAAGATCTGGAAGATGTTGTTTGGTATGCCTGCCAGGTGAAGAGCCTCCAGAACTGACGGCCACCACAAGGAGTCGAAGGCGCTCTGCAGGTCCAGGCTGAGAACAATTGCATGTTTGTTTTCTGCATGAAGATTCTTGATCTCTTTTTGAATCTTCTCCAGCGCTGTAATTGTGGAGCGATGCTCTCTAAACCCGAATTGATCTTCCGAGAGGATGTTGTTCTTATTGAGAGAGTATTTCAATCTCTGTATGAGGAGTTTTTCATACAGTTTCCCTACTACTGGGAGCAGGCAGATAGGGCGAAATGAGGCTGGATCTTTTGGGTCTTTGCCCTGTTTCTCGAACAGGACGACTTGGGCTACCTTAAGTGGCTGCGGAAAGCAATTCAGCCTTAGCAGCATATTGAAATATTTTGCAAAGAAACCTGGTTTTGCTTTATGCATTGCCCGGAGGATTGTGTAATCAATCGAGTCCGGGCCTGGTGCTTTCTTAGCTGGGAGGGACCTAAAAGTTACTGCAACTTCTCGTTCTGTGAACGGAACGTCGTCTACGGCGTTGGTGCTTAAGGTATATGCAGAGTGGATTTCCTGAGGTGTTTGGTCTTCTTCATGGAATACTGCATCAAGAATCTGCTTGAATGCTGTTTGGGTTATGCTGGAGGTACTGGAGGTGGCCCCCGTGTATGTTCTATGCTGGGGAGGTCGAAAAATCTTATTTGAGGCTATCTTGTAGAGAGTGCCATAGATGTCAGTGTTGTTAGTACAATAGTCCCTCCAACTTTTAAGTTTTGCTTCTCTGATGGCTCTTTTATATAATGCCTGCTCTTTATTGTAATTGACACTTATTTCTTTTCTCTTCTCTCTATCCTGCTCACTTTTCATTCGTCGTCTCAGGGCTCTCGTGCGACTGCGTTGGTGGCGCAGGTCTTTGGTCCACCAGTTCGCTGTTTTGAGCGATCTGGCAGTTTTGAGCTGTAACTTCTCGTCACAGAGTGATTGGATGCTCCTAATCATATTGAATGTCAGATTATCTGCATCTTCTTTTTCCGTGCAGTTTGCGAGACTATTTTCTACTTCTTGTAATATGGATGCAAGACGTGGCTCTATGGACTTCAGCTTGCGTTTGGATGTCTTGTACCTTATAATCCGGTAGAGTGCGTGCTGCTGGCTCAGCGTAAAAGTGATGTAGCGATGATCCGAGTTCGATGGTGAATCACTGACAGTCCAGTGCTGAAGCTTTGCGGCTATCCCCGCCGATGACAGGGTAAGGTCTGGCCAGCCCTTGCCTATCACCGTCTCAAATGTTGGCAAACTGTCCGGAGAGTTGTGTAGAACTAGTTCATTGCACGCTATAAAGTCAACAACTTCGTATCCTCTTGGGTCCGTCGACGGATATCCCCAGTCTTCTGCATGAGCATTGAAGTCTCCCACTAGGTGATTGGCCTGTGGATAGTCCGATAGTAGTTTTTGAGGCAGATCCAGGTAGGGTGCAACATCTTCGGATGGCGGAATGTACAGATTAGTGAGAATGACACTCATACCTAACGTGTCGACGACAATTGAGACCATGTCTGACGATGTGTGCAGCGTGATCGGAGTCCATTTATTCCTACAGCTCACAATTGCTGCCCGGACGCAATTGGCTGTCTTATCTTGGAAAATCTGCCATGAGAGAGGAAATTCGGCCACCTGGCCATCCCGCAGCAGCGGTTCTTGAATGAGAAGAAAGTCCGCCTCCTCTTCCATTGCGAATTGTATGAGTTGCGCTGTTGCGGCTCTTGCTCTTTGCAAGTTTATTTGAATAAAGCGCAACTCGGCGTGCTCTTCTATGTGGGAGTTTACGTTCTGCAGGTGTGGGGTACTGGAAAAATTATTTGTTGCCATTGAGAGAATGATATAAAGCTAACTAAATTAAGAACTGGAATCCGTGGAATAGCTTAATGTCCTGTGATGTTCTGAGATGATTAATGGTCGTCTCCGTAGTCTGTCCTCGCCTTGATTTTCTTTATATGCGCGTGGAAAGTTGGGCAATCCGTGGCGTAGGCCGGATGTTCTGTACTTGGTGCTTCGTTTTTGCCCTGGTTGGCTACCATGCAGTTTATGCAGGACGGAGTGTTTGCACGGCAATCGCGAGTTTCGTGCGCGTCACCACAGTATGCGCAATGTGGCCTATATGGGCAGTCTTTTGCCATGTGTTCAAAGTCTTGGCAACGGTAACACCGTTTTGCTCCTGTAAACTCTTGTATCCTGTGCTCCCTCCATCCCGCTAGGAAGAATCTCTTTGTCATCAGAGCTTTGAAGGCTGGAGGTCTGCATTCCAGAATCCACTTATAAGCGCTGTTCTTCCTGTCGATTCTTCTGAAGAGAACTTGGAAGTTCTCGTTCTTAAGATTGAATGACCTACTTACTAGGTCCCTCACATCTTGTTCTGATGCGCTATGAGGCACATTATCCACTGTGCATTTGGGAGTGCGTCTGACCGGAATGCGCGTATTAAACTTGTCCCTAATGTGGGCGTTCTGAGCCAGAAAGTCTTTCAGCTTGTGCACTTCATCTTTATTGGCGCATCGCACTGCAACTCCCCCGCTATTGAGCTTTGTAATGCCTTGCAGTAGAAGTCCAGTATCCTCTATGTTAGCGTATTTCTCTAAATGCTCCTGGATGTCCTCTTTTCGAGAGCCCTCCTTTGGCAGAATGAGGAGCGTTGGCTTATCCGTTGCTCTTTGTGGTCTAGAACTGCTTTTGCTAGTGCTCACTACTTGAGCGTAGGTCTTGGTGTAATGTCCTGAGCTAGGGGGTTTCTGACTTTTCGCATCTTTAGCGATGCTGAAATCTCTTTTTGCCATGAATGTAGGCAGATGCTGGGAGTCTTCGCAGCACTGGGGATGCTGTGTGCACCTAGTATGCAAATCAGCATTTGATGTCTGTAGGAGCTCGTTATCCGTTGAAACTGCTACGCTCGAAGTAATTGGTGGGCTATGATGTAGAGCACCGTCTGGGGGAGGCTCTGTCATTGTTGACTTCTCTTCGTTGACTATCTGTGGAACTGCATCTGAGGCTAGAGCATGCTGATAAAGAGAGAAGAGAAGTTCGTAGAGTTCTTCTCGCAGGGCGGTAGGTATGAGAAATTTTGAGCTATACCGAGAGTTGGCAATCTCCACACATCTAGTGTAAATATCGAAAGGAGACTTTAGTGCTTCTTCTCCGCCTGGAGGGACTAACTTTTCCATTCCTTGTATAAGGCTCTTGTACCATTAAAAAGTCTATTGTACCATTAAAAAGTCTATTCATTGGTAATGGCAAATTCTATTGCTTGTGCCGTAGCAGCTTGTGCCTTTTGTAGATTGAATTGTACAAAATTAATTTCTTCTTTTGGTGCCTTCCTAATGATGTTGATCGCCCCTTTATTCATATGCAGTGATCCTTCTAAGTTTCTCGACCTGGAGTTTGTAGCTATGGCATTCATTTGAGTTTGCTGCATGGTTGGTATTGACGTTGCTTCTATTGTAGAAGTTGTAGTCCAAGCAGTTGATGCAGTTTGGAAGTGTGGCCCTACAGTCCCTGATGTCATGTGGGCCTGTGCAGTAGGCGCAGAATTGTTTCCCTCGACATTCCTGTTGAAGGTGGCCATAACGTTGACATACGAAGCAGCGCTTAATTGGGAAGTGCTCTGTAATTGTATGTCCATACCATCCGATATGCAGTTTTGGTCGTTGCATGATCTTATGGAAGGCGGCGGGAGTGCATTCAGCAATCCATTTGACTCGCTGTCTTTGTTTGAGTCTGTATAGCAACTTGACGTTGACATTGTTGAGACTGTGCTCTGATCCTAATGCCGTTTCTAAATCTTCTTTAGTAACGTCCAAGGGAATGTTATGTATGGCTATTAGGGGTTTCCTGGCTGTTGGCCGCTTTGTGCTAACTAATGCAGCCGCTTTCTCTGTGTTTAGTGTCGTTGAGAGTTTTTCTCTATCCTCTTCTGTATCACAGATCACTGCAAGACCACCCTTCTGAATTGGGCGAATTTCAGAGACCTGCACTCCTAATTCTGGCAATGGAAATTCTTTCGTTAACGTATCTTTCAGTTGTTTGCTTGATTTCTTATCTTTTGGATAGACCAGTAATGTTGGCTTCTGTGCGGGTTTGTTAATATTACGTTGAGCCACTGAGGCGTAAGATAAGTAATATAAATGTAAAACATAAAGAGCACTGGATATGTTACACTAAACATTAACACATAAACACACAGAGTACAGTGCATGAATAAGACATATAGTGCTATCATAGTCATTAAGCACAAACATTATGCGTAAGGCAATATACTAAACATTAATTAGTACACAAGTACTTGGGAAACAATGTATTCGAAAAATATAGATACAGTCTATACAAAGCATTAAGTTGTATGCAGAGACATTTGCTTACACTATTAACACGAGTACCTAGAATACAATACGGGCGTGTCTAGAATACGTTGCGTTCAAAGACATTTGCTTACACTATTGACACGAGTGCCTAGAATACAATACAGGAGTGCCTAGAGTACGTTGCATTGGGAAAATATAGTTACAATATACAAAGCATTAGTATGTGTGCAAAGACATTTGCCAACGCTGTTACATTTGCCAACGCTGTTACTCATTGGTCATAATACATGCATGATTAAGATATAAGAAGATATATATATATATTATGGAGAACACTAGATACGTTACACTAAACATTAATACACATACATACTGAATACAATGCATGAATAAGATATAAGAAGAAATATAGATGTATAATATAAAGAGTACTATATATGTTACACCAAACATTAACACATACACACACAGAATACAATGCATGAATAAGACATATAGTGCTATCATAGTCATTAAGCACAAACATTATGCGTAAGGCAATACACTAAACATTAATTAAACATTAATTAAAACACAAGTACTTGGGATACAATGCATTCGAAAAATATAGATACAGACTATACAAAGCATTAAGTTGTATGCAGAGACATTTGCTTACACTATTAACACGAGTACCTAGAATACAATACACAAGTGCCTAAAGTACGGTACATAAGGAAAATATAGATACAAAGGTAGATACATATATATACTGCCTATACTGCCGTACTGTGACGTTTAAAATACCGTGCAGTACTCTGTAACATTTAAAATACATTTAAAATACAGTGCATTTACATGAGACTACCAATGCAAGTGCTGCTACATACAGTTAATATGCGTGCACACACGGCCTGTGCTATATACAGTTATTATGCATTCGGGGCTTACGTAACTGCCATGTCTTATATTTACGTGCAGCTTTATTCACAGTTATGCGATCATATATGTACTAGGATGATACTTCCGAGATTGATACACAGTTGTTACCTACGGTTGTACCAGTCTACAGTCTAGATATCATTGTCGCTGCACAATAGTCGCAAGTACCGAGGCGCAGAGATACTACTGATGCGGTTTGCCGGTGAAGTACTTTTAAATTCTGCATAATTTGTGCCAAGGGGCTGTGCATTGATAGTGCGGTTTGCCAGTACAGTACTATTTACATTCTGCTTAGTCTGTACCAAGTGGTAGTACGTTGATACTGCAGTTTGTTAGGCTTGCTCATGTCCGTTAGAGGAGTGCACTGGTGCAGAGAGGGTCTATTCTGCGAGGGTTTGGGTAAGTAACTGCTGGAAATAGTACCTTGGGGTGGAGGCTATTGGTGTTATGGGGCCGGTTGACATATGTCCTGGCCTAGAGCTGAGATAGCGTTAACCACTCTGCAGATTGTATTGATGGTCCCTTTATGTTTGATGATAAGACGGTGGAACGCATCTATGTTACTTGCAGGTTCTGTTAAGTGAAGATCCCTGGTAATCGGGCAGTTGAAGAGATAATGGTCCGGGTCCCCGTCGCCTCCGCACACACAGGTGTCTGTGTTAGAGATGCCGTGTTTCAAGAAGTACGACGGGAAGGGACCATGACCAGTAATGAAATTGACGAGCGGTGGTATTGCCAGCAGTCTTTCTGTGGTCACATGTGGCAGGTATTTGTAGGTACGCCTACCTGTCAGTGCCACGTTCCACTCTGTTTGCCATTTGGTGATGGCCTGCTGAAGAAGTTGGCGTTTCAGGAATGATGGAGGGGCTGGGGTGTTGATTTGCTGTGCGTCAATATTGCTGGCTGCATCTTTAGCCAGCTGGTCCGCTGCCTCATTGCCCGTATTTCCGTCGTGTGCTTTGACCCATACTATGTTGATCCTGTTTTCCATATAGCGTTGGAGGGTCTCTTGTAGCGCAATGATGGAGGGGGAGGTGTGTTGGTGGTCTTCCACGGCATAGATGACGGAGAGGCTGTCTGTGTAGATATTAGCACACTCGATGTTAAGGTTACAGACATGTTGTATTGCCGATCTTAGGGCTATAGCCTCTGCCTGGAAGACGCTATTGTGGTCTTGCAGGTGACCTTTCCATGTGGTGTGCATGTTGCCGTCCTCAAAGTGGATAAATGCACTTCCTACACCTCTTTCGTGCTTCGACCCGTCTGTGAATATTGTGGTATTGCAGGGCGGGGGGGGCATGCCGTTCTTATAGGTGTGAACTCCGTTTCCCTTTCGTGAGGGGTGCATATTTAGAGTGTCCCCTTTAGTTTCGTATTGTGCCGGGCTATAGACTGTTGTATAGAGGCTCGCATCTTGGCGGAGATGGATTACTCGGGCATAAGTAGATTCTAGTTGGGCTCTGATATGCAAAGGTAGGATGCCACTGAGCACTTGTACTGCACTTGTGGCTGCTGTACGGTATGCCTTCGTGATTTGGAGCAAGAAAGGACGTTGAATTGTGGAAAGTTGACGAATCTTACGTCCTCCCATTTGATTTGCCCATATGGGTGCTGCGTACAGGGCTATTTTCTCCACGACGGTACTATATAGGAGCTTTTGGATGGCAGGGATCTGTCCCCAGTTCCGTCCCTGAAATTGCCTGGCTGTTTTCGCTATTTGTGCAGTCTTTAGTTTTTGCTCTTGGATGTGGGGTATCCAAGTGAGGCCTGGGTCCCACGTGACTCCTATATACTTAAGTTTATTGACGATTTTTATATTTCTCCCGCAGAGTTTAATGCAGGGCTTTCGCGTGGGATTTGTGCCCGGTCTAGGGATGATAAGAGCACATGATTTCTCTATGGATATTTGTAGTTTCAGCTTTGCGCATCGGTCACTGAAGAGTGCACATACTTCCGAGCCATTGATTTCAAGTTCTTCTCGAGTACGGCCGCTCACCAGTATTGCCGCGTCGTCGGCATAAGCAACTAGTTTGGTGTGGCTGGGCCATGCTTCCTCAAGGACCCTGTTAAAGGTGATATTCCAAAGAAGAGGTCCTGCACAGGATCCCTGAGGGCAGCCTCGTACTTGAGCTTTCGTTGTAATGCCTGCATCGCTGGCGATTAGTAGTTGTCTGTCCTGTAGGTAGCTGACCAGAGTGTGGTACAGGTTGGCAGGGCATTTGGCATCTCTGAGGGCCTGCTTGATGGCTGGCCACCAGATGGTGTCAAAGGCACTGGCGAGGTCGATGGAAATAAAGGCCGTATGCATGTTTTGCATCCTGTTCTGTTGGATGTACTCGGACACTTTTGCCAGTGCATGAGTGGTTGAGGATCCAACCATAAAGCCGAACTGTTTTTTGCTTATGAAGTTATTTTGATGCAGGTGATGTCGCAGGCGGTTGACAATGAGTTTTTCCAGTACTTTGCCCATTGCTGACAACAAGCAGATTGGACGGAAAGACTTCGGGTTTGTGGGGTCTTTGTATTTTTTGAGAAACAAAATGACTTGCCCCTTTTTGAATGCTTTGGGGAACAGATGCTTTTCTAGAAGGGCATTGAAAAACTGGGTGAAGAATGCCGGATGTGCTTTATGCGCTAATTTGATTATTGCATAATCTAGGCCGTCTATGCCTGGTGCCTTTTTCTTGGGTAAATGTTTAAAGATTTGTGCTATTTCTTTTGGGGCGAAGGGTTGGTCATTATTTGTCAGCGGTGCTTCATTGCTGTTACGGATTGCTTGTTGTTCAGGCGTGTCGGCGGTGCAGTCATCTTTGGCAAAGATGTGGTCCAGTAGGTAGGCTGCCGTGTCCAGTGCCGGAGATGTAGAATTTGAGACAGCAAGCGGCAGATGTATTTGCGAGGGCTTGAAGATCTTTTGGCTCGCGATCTTATGGAGTATGCCATAGGGATTGGTGTTATTAGAGCAGAATTCGCGCCAGCTATTGATTTTTGCCGTGAGAATATTCCGCTTGTAGCTTGCACGTTCTTGTCGAAAGGCATTTAGAAGCCTGGATTTGATCGTCTCATCCTGTGTAGTTCTAATTCTTCGACGTAGCGCCCTGCATTTTTGTCTTTGCTGCCTTAATGCGCTGGACCACCATGAGATGCCCTGTAGCTTTTTAGCTGTGCGCGTTGGTAGTGTTTCTTGACATGCACATTTGAGTGCTTCCAGGAGGTCGCTGGTCAGACAGTCCAGTTCTTCCACATTTGTGCAGCTGGAAAGTAACCTTTCTTTATCCTGCATGATGGTCTTGAATTTGAATGTAAGCTGTCGGATTTTGTTGCCCGGTAGATTATATCTCTGGATGGTCGAGATGCTGGTGTCCGCCGTGATCCGGAATTCAATGTACTTGTGGTCGGAGCAGCTTTCTGCGTCCGACACGTTCCAAGAATGGACATGATTGACTAGGTTGGATGTAGAGATTGTCAGGTCGGGCCAGCCTTGCCCATGGGTGCTATCATATGTAGCTGGGGCGCCTGGAGTATTGTGCAAGACTAGATTATTCTGTGCAATAAAGTCCTCTAAATCTTGGCCCTTGGTCGAAGTGTCAGCGTAACCCCATATTTGATTATGGGCATTAAAGTCGCCCCCGATAACTAGTGCTGTGCTAGGGTGGCTTCTTATTATATCTTGTATTGTATGGGAGATCTGGCTGATGGTATCTGTTGGGGGAGAGTACACTGACATGAGGATGAGGTCACATTTTTGGAAGCTCACCATGATGGCTACGAGATCTCTGTGAATGTGCAGTACCAGAGGGTTCCAGACCGGGTTGCAGCAGGCTAGGGCTGCTCTTGGTGGTGACTCGGAGTTGGTTGCTTCTTTTTGGAACATTTTCCATGCCAGGGGGACGCTTGGGATGTGCCCTTCTCTGCAGTAAGGCTCCTGCATAAAGATAACGTCAGTGTTCTGGGCAATTGCATGCTGCGTTAGGCTGGACATGGCTGCTTCTGCCCTTTGCAGATTAATCTGCAGACAAGTTATTAAGTTTCCTGGGTTATCAGCCAGGTGGTCTGATGTTGAGTGTGCAGGAGTGTCTTGCTGTTGCTGCAATAGGCTTTGTGCGCTGTTACTACTCATACTGGGTGCTTCGCTGGATCCGCTCGACATATTTCTGGTACGTCGGACAGTCAACTGAGTATGCTGGGTGTTGGCATGGGTACTTGGACTTTGTGCGATAGTTATTATCTTCGCAGTTGATACAGCATGGTACGGTAGCGGTGCAATCTTTGACAGCATGTTCTTCTGAGCAGTATGCGCAATAACTGCGGTTCTTGCACTCTCTCTGTAGGTGACCGAAGGCTTGGCATCGGTAGCACCTTTTTGTGTCAAAGTGCTCCGTGATTCTATGTCCTCGCCATCCAATGTAGAGTTTTCGGGATTGCATGAGCTGCTCGAAGGCGTTTGCACTGCAT
The DNA here is from genome assembly GCA_000611955.2 of Stegodyphus mimosarum. Lineage (NCBI taxonomy): Eukaryota > Metazoa > Arthropoda > Arachnida > Araneae > Eresidae > Stegodyphus > Stegodyphus mimosarum. The sequence continues at coordinate 21,900 of KK115320.1, read as the reverse complement.
TCAGCAATCCATTTTGTGCCATTGTTACCTTCCTTCAGGCGGTGGAGAAGGCGAACCTGACTTTTTGGGAGGTGGTGTTGAGATCCAATGATCGTTTCCAGCTCGTCTTTTTGCAATTCTGGAGAGATGTTGTGTATTGCAATGCGTGGTTTCCGGACTCTTGGTAGTCTTGCGTTTACAAACTCTTTAGCTTTGTCGCTTTGGAGTGTTGCAGTGAGTTTGTCGATGTCCTCTTTGTTGTAACAGTCCACTGCAAGCCCTTCCTTGGGGATATGTCTCAGTGCAGCGACCTTTATCCCTAATTTAGGAAGCGGGAATTCTTCGCTGAGTTTGGTTTTTATTAATTTCCGGTTAGAATTGTCGGAGTCTTTTGGATAAAGCAGAATAGTATGCTTTGGAGGCTTGGCTGCTAAACTTGCATATAAGTTTTAGCTGGTGCCTGTGATGGAGGGGCAGGTGCTTGCGCTGCCGTGTGAATATGGGCTGCAGCTAAGTCACACGCTAAAATTGTCGATGTATTAACAGATTTTTCTTCTGTTTTTGGAGGGGGAGCGTAGTTAGGTCCTTGCAATGCTAATGTATGTAGGACGTCCAATAGCTCCACTAGCGATGTTCTTACGTCCACTGGAAGAAGATTCCGTCCTCCTCTTTGAATATAGGCGATGTGTCTTATACCCTCACTCACTTTGGAGACTTTGGTATGATAGTCTACTTCTGAGTTTAGGAGAGTGTCTGGGTCGAAGTCACAGAGAACTGACGTGTCGTGTTCACTGGGGAGGACTGAATGGCGTTGCATGCTAGTCAGTTGCGATTGGCAGTAAAACAGACGGAGTACACGGAAATCGTAGAAGGTGTAACTTGCAAAAGTCACTTAATTAAACTGGTACTGAAGGAGGGACTATTTCATGTGTTAGCAATTAAGTTGCTTGAAGTAGTGCAGTATAAACTATCATTTCAGCTCAAATAATTCACAATGCACCAATGCCCGTCATGCACTACACTAATTGCGACGCTGTGACACTATTCCTTGTGGCGCTATTTTTGGTGGCACTATTCTTTGTGGCACTATTCTAGAGAATGGTGCTTTACTTTGTGGCACTTTTAGAATCACTTTACAAGTACATTCACTTTGAATAGGAGAAATCAGTGCAATGTATTGATAAATATTGAAGATGTAATTAATAAATTTAACAGTAAGCTATACAATTCTTGCACAATAATTAATTGTTAGATTCAGATCATGCTGTAAGAGCAATTATAAGGGTGCTGTCATTACACAAAAACCATTAAGCTCTGAGAGGTACCGATTAGGAATCAGTAACGTATATTCAAATATGCAAAAGTAGATCTGAGTACTTAATAATGTAGTAATACAGTAATGGTACAAATTATATACTAATTAATACTAGTAAGCACAGCAATACAATGTAAACGTATGTGCTTTAGGGGTCTGAGATGAGATTTTAAGTATGGGGCGTGGGAGGATTAAAAATTATGGATAGTGGGGGAGAATGCAGGGAATTTAGTGGTGAGAGTTGGTGAGAAACAGGAGCAGATAGGGTTGTAAGTTACAGAGAGAAGATGTTGAAAACTTAGTCACGGGGCGTTAACAGGTGTTAGTTTGGGGTTAAAAGTGAAATTTGGGGTTTATTAATTAGACGGTTAATTAATTAATTAGTTGGAGGATACTGTAGGGTATTAGGAGAGAGGCCTGGGGTGTACTTAGGGAGGGGGAGTTAGAATGGGGTCGTTAAAGCTATTTGGGGGGGAGATATAGAAGAAATAAAATACTAATTATAGGAGATTAGAGAGGGGGAAAATGAAATAGGTGAGGGGGGAACGAGATGGGTGTTAAAGGGAAGCTTAAGTTACAAGAAGGCAGGGACTGAAGGAATTTCCAGAATAGGTTAGCTAGGGCAGGAGTTATTTGAGAAATAAAAAGTTAATTAAAGGGGAATTAAAGGGGGGTGGAAAATGAAAGTGGTGGGGGGAAACGAGATGGGTGTTGAAAAGAAGTTTAGGTTACATGAAGACAGGAACTGAAGGAATTTTCAGAAAAGGGTAGTTAGGTCAGAAAAGGGTAGTCTTATAGATGTGTTAGAATTGGAGAAAAATGAGAAATTAAACGATATTAAGCGTAATTAAAGTCAATTAAAATGATTATAACGGGAGAACTATTAGGAGTTGGGGGATGGGGGTAGTATATTCTTTAATAGGAACTAAAAGGGAACCTGGTATATCAAAATGGGGTGTCTAGCACTAAAAGAAAAAAATTGGGGGGGCTAAGGTAAAAAGGTTAAATTTAGGCCTACAGACCCCTAATACATCGTTTGGCAAAAATCGTCATAATCACTATATGTGGACTTAGAAAAAAATTTTTTATAGGTCAGTTATACTATATGTAGCAGGTTATACAAGTGCAATGTAGTCAAAGACAATAACAACGTAATGGCGGCTACTGCTGGCGCACAAGAACCAACCCTGTGGAGATACCACTTTTAGATTAACATGGAGGGTAGCATGTCCCTCAAAAGTTGGACTTAGAAAATATTTCAATACAACAGCATGTAAACACAATGTTAAATTACATAGACATATCAAATCATCAAAAAAAGTACATATCATTAAGAACAAAATATCATCAGATAGTACATGACAAACTACATAAAATATTCTTTAGGTGGTAAAGATAGGACAACTAGCAGCAGAGATATTGATTTTTAAAAATTTTACAATAAATTAAACTGAGATTTAGCGTTGCAAAATATCCGAAAAAAAGTTCTAAGTCCAATAATCAAAACTTGAAATAATTAAAATATTGATAAAACACTTATAATAAATGAAAGAGGTCAAGAATCCTACCTCAGAGAACTGCAAACGGTGTTGATGCGTTGATTGGAAGTCCAGATATTGATTTTTAAAAATTTTTAACACTTTTTATCACAGATTTTGAGAGGAAAACCCAGGCCTAGTAGGGGAACCACGTGGTGACCAGACGGAGACCTTGCGTTGGAGGGACGGCTGTAGAGGTCAACACTGATACCATTACGTAGCGGCGTCCTGAGATCCTTTGTTGTAAGTAACAAAATCGCTTATATCTTTTGATAGAATGCACTCACACACATAAACAGTATATCCACTTGTTCGTCTTAAGATTACGCACACTTTGATGTAAGAAGCATGGCAGTAAAACCAACTTTACAGGGCAAGATAGGCTTTTCCGCGGGAGCGATGCAAAAACACGTCTTACCACGACGGAGGTCGGTGCTGGAATCAAAAGAGCAGACAGGTGACAGGTGACAGCAGGTTTAGGCACCCGGACGGCTTTCATTGACTACTCGGGTACTGCCTATAGCCTGCATCTATCTAGAGGACACCCCCGTGGCCAGTCTGACGTCCCACACCGTGCGCCCAGACCCAGGGTCTAGACCATGACCTCCGCAGTTGCTGCCACCAATTGTTCTTGTCCCGCCTGTTGGTCTGTCATCCAAAGTCCAGACCGCAGCGTTTATTGGTTTCTAAAAGCAAAAGAAGTTACATGGCCAAACAGGGGCAATATAACATTATGAGTTCAGTACATTAATACTTACTAATACTTTTACATATTGCCAGATATTTTTACATATAGTAGTTACACAGGTTCTAAATTAATTGCACAGGTACTAAATGCATGCACAATTTTATCATACTCGTTTACTATATGTTACACAATACTTTTACACGTTAATTACTAGATACGTTTACATATTACCAGATACTTTTACATATATTAATTACACAGGTACTAAATGAATTGCGTTGGTACTAATTGCATACACAGTTCTTATCCTACACATTACTAACAGTTGCACGATACACTTACACATTACATTTACATAATACCAGATACTTTTACATATATTAATTACACAGGTACTATGTTACTTACACTGGTACTAAATGCATGCACAGTTCTTATCATACACGAGACACTTGCATATTAATTACCAGAAACATTTGCATATTACAAGATACTTTTACATTTATTAATTACACAGGTACTAAGTTTATTTCACAGGTGCTGAATGCATGTACAGTTCTTATCATACTCATGTACTAAAGGTTACACGATACACTTACATATTAATTACCAGATTCATTTGCAAATTACCAGATACTTTTACATATATTAATTACACAGGTACTAAGTTAATTACACAGGTACTAACTGCATGCACAGTTCTTATCATACATGATTCACTTACATATTAATTGCCAGGTGCATTTGCATATTACCAGATACTTTTACATATATTAATTACTCAGGTACTAGGTTAGTTACACTGGTACTAAATGGTTGCTCAGTTCTGATCTTACACAATGCACTTACACATTAATTACCAGATACATTTGCATATTACTAGATACTTTTACATATATTAATTACACAGATACTAAGTTAATTACACAGGTACTAAATGCACAGTTCTTATCATACACGATACACTTACATATGAATTGCCAGATACATTTGCATATTATCAGATACTTTTACATATATTAATTATACAGGTACTAAGTTAATTACGCAGGTTCTAAATGCTTGCACAGTTCTTATCATACTCATTTACTAAAAGTTACACAATACACTTACTTATTAATTACCAGATACATTTGCATATTACCAGAGTCTTTTACATATATTAATTACACAGTTACTAAGTTAATTACACTGGTACTAAATGCATACACATATATATATTAATTACATAATTATTATTATAATACATATATTAATTACACAGGTACTAAGTTAATTACTCTGGTACTAAATGCACAGTTCTTATCATACACGATACACCTACATATTAATTGCCAGATACATTTGCGTATTATCAGATACTTTTACAGATATTAATTACACAGGTACTAAGTTAATTACACAGGTTCTAAATGCATGCACAGTTCTTATCATACTCAGTTACTAAAAGTTACACGATACACTTACTTGTTAATTACCAGTTACATTTGCATATTTCCAGATACTTTTACATATATTAATTACACAGGTACTAAGTTAATTATACTGGTACGAAGTGCATGCACAGTTCTTATCATACACGATACACTTACATATTTATTGCCAGATACATTTGCACATTACCAGATACTTTTACATATATTGATTACACAGGTTCTAAATGCATGCACAGTTCTTTTCATACTCATTTACTAAAAGTTACACGATACACTTACTTATTATATAGCAGATACATTTGCATATTACAGATACTTATACGTATATTATTTACACAGGTACTAAATTAAATACACAGGTACTAAATGCATACGCAGTTCTTATCATATTCTTTTACTAAATGTTTCCAGATACATTTACATACTAGTTACCAGATACTTGCACATATTGCCAGATACTTTTACATATATTAATTTTACAGGTACTAATTTATATTACACAGGTATTGAATGCGTACACAGTTCTTATCATTCTCATTTACTGAAGTTGCCAGATACATGGAGAAGTTTGGATTTAAAACTAAATACACTCGTACAGTTCACGTAACGTACAGTTCTTATCGTACAGTATCAACAGTTCACGTTGAGCATACACATTATCTTGTGCGTGATTATACTGAATACACTGTTCTTATCGTACACAGATATGTACACATGTAGATCATACACATATATTACTAATAACCTGTTACAGAAATAATTTGGTTTATCGTGTGCCTATATTTACATTATTATATACATAAGCATACTATATGCTTATATCGGAATGATATCTGGTTGTGCCATGCATCGGTTAGTTTTTGTTGGTTCGATATTGCTTCCTGGGGTGCACTACATTGCTACCTGAGGTATATTCACTGAGCCTGAGGTATATTCACGTTTAACTTGTTATGGTTCACAAACTTCTCTTCCCATCGCATCAAGTTTGTCCATAATGTTTTTGATGCGGGTGAGGAGAGTAGGACGTGTCGGTATTAATCTTTTGAAGGCTGCTACATTTGTCACTGGCAGCTTGATATGCCATTGCTCTGTTAATCTACATTCAGTGAGGTAATGGTCAGGGGTGCCTATTTCTCCACAAACACACCTATTGGACGCAATTATGTTCCTCTCCGCTAGATACGCCGGAAATGGCCCATGTCCGGTAATGAATCTTGTGATGAAGGGTGCTGTTATCAGGCGGGTCGAGTCTACTTTATTAAAAAAGTCGTGTGTCCGTTTCCCTTGTGGCACTTTGTCCCATTCTGACTGCCAAAGCTGTAGTGCAGTACTTGCAAGTGCTCTCTTTAATGTTGACATAGGATGTTTTGTTGCACTTGGTTCAGCTCCCTGATCTCTGGCTGCTTCCTTTGCAAGCCTGTCTGCCTCTTCATTCCCCTCCACTCCTTCGTGAGCTTTGACCCATGAGATTTTGATGTTTATTGCTGAGGGGCTGCTACGGAGCTCTTGTTGAATGGATTGTATGAGTGGAGAGGTATGTCGAGGGTTTTTCACAGCATAGATGGTCGAGAGGCTGTCTGTGTAAATAATTATTTCTGTCTCATGAGACTGCTTGGCCCACTTGATGGCATTCAGTATGGCTACTGCTTCCGCTTGAAATACGGAGTTGCCTGGACTCATGTGCCCTTTCCAGTTGTGAATAGTTCTTCCTCTTTTGTAGACAGTATAGGCGCTGCCTACTTCATCATCTATCTTGGAACCGTCTGTGAATATTTGAATTCCCTTGTTCACTAAGGTTGAGTCTAGCGCCGGGTCATGAAATGTTAGGATACCTTTGCCATAGTGCGCTGGATGAGTATGAAGTAGGGAACCTTTTTGTTCGTACTCTTCGGGTGCTATAATCAGGTGTCCAAAGGTAGATGTTTTCTGCAGTTGCATAGCATTGGTGATGGCTGCTTCCCTTAGTGCCATTATTTTTAACGGGATAAGGCCTGCAAGTGTTATAGCTGCAGCTGTTGATGTTGTACAATAAGTCCTCGTGATCGCTAGTGCAAACGGGCGTTGTGAGCTGCTGAGGATCTTTTCTTTTCGTGTGTTCATTGGCGCTGCCCATAGAGCAGCTCCATAAAGAAGAATCTTTTCCACTACTGTGGAGTAAAGAATTTTTAAGGTGTGTGGACGAAGTCCCCAGGTTGTGCCTTGCATTTTCCGGTAGTGGCCAGCAATTTGAAGTGCCTTTCGGCGTTGTTCCCGTAGATGGGGTAGCCACTTGAATGCTTCATCAAGGAGGAGTCCCAACAGTTTTAGGACTCGTACTCTTGCTATTTTGTTATTATCTAGTTTTATCTGTGGGTTTCTTTTTATAGTTTGTCCAGGCTTGTGACATATTAGGTACTTCGATTTTTGTACCGAAATTCGTAATCTTTTTGTCTCGCAGAGGGTATGGAAAGTTGCAATAGTCTCGTTACAGTTGTATTCTAGTATATCCCGACTTCTTCCGCCAACTACAAAGGTGACATCGTCGGCAAAGGCGTATACTTTGGTGTGCAGCGGCCAGGTGTGCTGCAGGATTGAATTAAAGGTCAGATTCCATAAATCTGGACCTGCGCATGACCCCTGTGGGCAACCTCGCAATTGCTGTTTAGTTACTGTTCCAGCTTGGTGTATTACTACCATAGTTCTATTGCTTAAATAGCTTTTTATCATTTGGAACAGGTTGTCGGGTACATTTGTTGCCTGAAGAGCCTCTAAGATAGAAGGCCACCACAGGGAGTCAAAAGCGCTTTGGAGGTCCAGACTTATAATTGCTGCATGATGATTTTCTGCATGGAGTCTCTGCACCTCCATTTTGATGTTGTGTATTACGTGGATTGTTGACCTTTTTTCCCGGAATCCGTACTGCACTTCGGCTAAAATTCCTTGTTTATCAATGTGATGCTTTAATCTCGTAGTTATTAGTTTTTCCAGTAACTTTCCCATAGCAGGGAGAAGGCAAATTGGTCTATAAGACCTTGGATCAGCTGGATCCTTTCCTGGTTTTGAAAAAAGGATCACTTGTCCCCTTTTAAAAAGCAGAGGAAAGTGCCTTATTTGCAACAGCTTATTGAAGTATAGGGCCAGAAATCCCGGTCTCGCTCTCTGTACTGCTCGAAGAATAGTATAGTCAATTGAGTCCGGGCCTGGCGCCTTTTTCCTCGGCATGGTGCTTAGTATAGTTTTGATCTCCTTGATCGTGAAGTTGGGATCATCTGGGAATGTCGTGGTGAGGTTATACATGGCATTGTTGAGCAAGTCTTCCTCATCATTTGGATCTGTTGGAAAGACAGCTTCAAGAATTTTATTTAAGGCTGTTTCCGTATAGTTAGACGTGGTGGTGACCGTTGCTGAGAATGTTCTTAATTGCAGGGGCTTGAATACTTTGTTCGTCGCGATTTTGTGTAGTACCCCATAGGTCTCTATCGAGTCACTACAAAATTGCCTCCAGCTGTTTAGTTTCGCTTGCACAATGGCTTTCTTGTACTGCGCCTGTGCTTTATTAAATTCTACACTATACCTTTGTCTCAGCTCTTGATCTCTTTCTTTTTTCATTCTTCTTCTTAGAGCACGCGTCCTGCTTCTCTGCGCCCGCAACTCTCTGGTCCACCAGTTAGCCATCTTTAATATCTTTGGCTTTTTGAGACTTAGCATTGCATCGCATTGCTGTTGAATATTACTTATTATCTCTTTTGTGCAGTGATCTGCTTCACTGCTGGACTGACAGGACGCTATAAGTCTTTCTAATGGCTCCAGGTGTATTCGTAATGAATTTACTAGCTTCTTGATCTTTTGCGGTGGAGTAGCATAGCGTCTATTACTTGGCGACTGTGCTGCTGCTGTATGTTGAACGTAATATAGCGATGGTCTCAATATGTTACTGTGTCTTGCACTTTCCAGTTTTGTACTACTGTTGCCATAGCCGGCGTCGCAAGTGTGATATCTGGCCACCCTTTTCCGTTGGTGGTTTCAAAGGTTGGTATGCTTTTGGGATCATTTAGGATAAGTAAGTCCTGGCTTGCAATAAAATCCTCAAGTTGGCGACCTTTTGGGTCTGTGTAAGAGTATCCCCAGAGTTCTGAATGGGAATTGTAGTCCCCTGCAATGAGGTGATATGGGCCTGGGCATCTTTGTAGCAGTTGTTGAAGCATATCAAGATGTTTGTTGATATCTGCCGTTGGTGGAATGTACAGGCTTGTAAGCAGGAATTCAAGACCTTGTACTTCCACTGCTACTGTGACCTGATCTCCATTCATTTGAATTGTCACTGGTGCCCATTTAGCCTGACAGCATACAATGGCAGCTCTGACTGCTTCTTCTCCTTGATGTGCTAACACTGTCCATGACAGTGGGAATTCTGCCACTTGATTATGTACCACGTAAGGTTCCTGTATAATTAGAAAGTCTATTGTTTCTTCCATGGCATACTGTATTATTTGTGCTGTAGCTGCACGGGCACGCTGTAGATTGGCCTGGATGAATTTTATTACACCATGCTCCAGATTGTTCTATCGTATTGTTCTGGAGTGAATTATCTTGCCCAGTGGCCGGATGTCGCATAGTATTTACAGTTGGTCTTTGTGATTGTCTACTTTGTACGGACATTTTGATTGAGTTGAGATATGGTCAATGTCTCTCTATGCTAGACCAAGTCCAGGAGTGTGTGATCTTTGGTGTTAATTTCGAGTACTTGGCGATTGGTTGAATCTCTGAGTGTTACGCTTGGAGTTTTGTTTTAGTCTGAAGTCCTACTCCTGATACTTCGTTCTTGCCTGAACTTTCCTTAATTGGCGCTGGTAGGTTGGGCATGTTTGTGCATACGCAGCATGTTCTGTGGGATAGTTGGTAAAGTTGCAGTCATTATGCAGGGTACAGTTGATACACTTGGGCCTGCTTGCTTTGCATTCCTTGATATCATGTTCTCCACTGCAGTAAGCACAATAATGTCTGTGTTTACAGTGTTTGGCCGTGTGCTCGAAATCTTGACATACGAAGCACCTTCTGACTCCCAGGAATTCCGGAATGTTATAAGATCTCCATCCCTTGATAATGCTTCTTTGATCCATTAGGGTGCGAAATGCTCTCGGTGTACACTCTATGACCCATTTCAGGGCCTTGTTCCTTCTATCATTAAGCTTGAAGGAGGGCATGAATTCTTCTGGTGCTAGCTGTGTGTTTTCTACTATTAGTTGTGAGACTTCTTCTGCAGTGGTGCCATGAGGGATATTATGCAGTGCACATTTTGGGGTGCGTTTGGTAGGTATTCTGACGTCTATTTTGTCCCTCAGTACATCATTTTCACATAGTGTATTTTTAAGCTTGTTGATTTCACATTTATTTTGACATTTAATGGCATAGCCACCTTGTTGAAGTTTTCGGATTGAGGAAACCTTAATCCCCAGTGATGCCAGCGGCGCATGTTGTTCTAGTTCCTGCTGTAGCATTGCTGGGTCTCCATTGTCTTTTGGGAGAATCAATAATGTCGGTTGCTCCTTACTGGTTGGGATCTTTTTCAGAATTTCTGCATACGATGGTGTTGGAGCTGGGTCATTATCCTCTGTTATTGGATCATTAGCCTCTAGTACTGCCTGGACTTCTTGGGTGGCAGGCTTTGCTTCCTGTGGTCTTAAGGAGGAACGACGGGTTGATGAGAGCATTGCATATGGATAGATATGTGTGTTGTCAACATAGGTTTCCGGGAATTGCGGATCATTTCCCAATGCAATGTCTCTGAGAAGCCGAACGTGGGCACTGATTTCTTCCCTTAAGTGATTTGGGAGGTACCTCTTATTATTTTTCCTTGTTGCTAATAGATCTAGACATTTTTGGTAAATTTCGTTTACTAGATCTTCCCTTTCCGTATTTCTGTTATAATATGTAGCATTGCCGATGGCATTGTCCACTATATCATCCTCAAGTGTCTGTGACTCACTCTGTGGGTCATTTTGAACTGCTTGAGAGTTGGGGATGACTACACATTCTGGTAGTTGGATATCATCTGATTGGTCTTCTTCTAATTCCCTGCTGGGGCTACCTTCGATACAGTCCATTGAGTTCTTTGAACTTGTGCGGCTGCGAGGCATTGTTGTATGTCTCTGTAATTCTTTGTCTAAGCTTTGTTTGAATATTAAGTGATTTGCCTAGATTGGCTTTGAGGTGCAGACTCAATCAGACTATACTCTACTTGCTTGGTGAGAGGTATTCTATTGCTGTTTTGCTGTCACTTAAAAGGTAGATGCCCCACTTAACAAGCTGTTACTTAGACTCCTCAGGGCTATTTACTAAATTCTTAGTGTTATTGGTTGAGCACTATTAATTCTGGCACATTTATACTATTAATTCTGGCACTTTTCACTATTAATTCTGGCACATTTACACTATTAATTCTGGCGCTTTTCACTATTGTATCTGGCACCTTTACACTATTAATTCTGGTTGAACACTTTTAATTCTAGCACATTTACAAAAATTGCTTAATTCACTGTTTTGATCACTGAATCAAGACCTGTCTAAGTTAGGAGGTGGACTTGAGGGATGTGAAATTAATATTTCAGGGGGGTCTAACAGTTTAAAATTACGAAAAATCGATAGAAATGCGAAATGGGAGCGGGGGAGGGAACAAGTAAGGGGGGAGGGAAGGGAGGGGGGTGTCAGAGGAAAGAGAAAATTTAGAGAAGGTGTGGGGAAGAAGAACGGTTAGTCCGGGGGCAGTTGAGCTTGAGAAATGAGAGAAATAAAACTGAATTAAAAAAAAAGGGGGAGAAAGAAGGGGGGAGTGAGGAGTTAGTGACTGATGTCAAAAGAAAGAGGAAGAAATTCTATGAAGGAAGTGGTCCGAAGTGTCTAGGTTAATTAGAGGCGGAGATATCAGAGAAATAAAACTGGATTAAAAAGGGGGGAAAAAGAAGGGGGGAGTGAGGAGTTAGTGACTGACGTCGATAGAAAGAGGAAGAAATTCTATGAGGAAAGAAAGTGGTCCAAAGTGTTAAGGTTAATTAGAGGCGGAGATATCAGAGAAATAAAATGTTATTTAGCGGATTAAAAGGGGGGAAAGAAGGGTCAGCGGGCTTGTAAGTTCGTAAACTGTATATTACGTATCTATCGAAAGGGAGTGACGAGTAGAGCTTGAAAAAATTAGTTTGAGGTTTGAGAGATGATTAGGGGGGGGAGAAATTTGAGAAATAAAATGAAATTAAAGCCAATTAAACGTAATTAAAATAGGAAGATCTCAGAAAGTTATTAAGTTATCAAGTTAAAGCTTACAGATTCTTGTATGGGGTGGAGAAAGGGACCTGTGTACAGAAATTGGGGGGCCTAGCTGCTAATTTAAAAATTGGGGGGGGCTTAAAATCAAGGTTGTTTAAAAAGTGATTGGAAGTATATGGTTCAAACCGGCAAAATTTTCCTTTATAATGTTGGGTCCGGACTTAGAAAAATCTTGATATCTGCTGGTATGTCACAGTTGCTACTTTATATTGTCATCCAAGATGCACAGAAGTAAATATGAATGATATAATAATTAACCTTAATGTTACTAACTCAGACTATTAACACTGCTGAGCCAAGTGGCCCGACCCTGCGCAGATTCTGCAGGAATTTCAGCAGAGGGACACCATGGCAGGTAGAATTACTCAGGACTTAGAAATTTAGAGCATGAAATTTCAAAATTGTAAAATATTAAAAATACATACAATTCTATATAATAGAACAGTAGAGCATAGGAAGACACACAAATTGCTCTTTAGTACACTAAGATAACTATAAAATTTACGGAGATATTGAATTTTTGGGAAAAATAACTATTTAGCACTTTGCTCAACAGTGGTAGTGCGGTACAAGTATCTTAGTTTAAAAATACATATTTAATTAAATATTGCAATGGTAATCACAACAACAGTAGGAGCAGATATTATGCATACTAGGTATCATAGAAAAATTAAAAATAAACTGAACATTGATTTTATAGTGACATAAAATACATTCAAAAACAGTACTTTAATAAATAGTAAACAAACAGTGGCTAGAGATCAACCAAAACACTTGTTTCAAGAATTTTAAAAATTATGAAAATAAATGAAAACCTCTTTCAATCAAACATAACCTTATACTATGGAAATTATATATTACACACAGAATTATCCATGCACAATGGGACAGTAGTTAATTATATTTTGGGTATACAAAATAGAGACTTTGAGGATTTTCCTCAGAAATATGCCAAATTGAGCAAAACACAAATTTCAAACTAATTTAATACAATTAAAAGTGCAGGTATGGTGAATAACATATTAATGCAATAGTAGAATAGTATACTTATTCGGCATGTACACAAAAAGACAATAAGGTATTTAGAAAATGAGATAAAAATTCCTAAAAACAGTACTGCTGTTGAATTTATACACTGAGTCCAAAATATTCTAAGTCCCACTTTCGGTTTCTTAAAAAAACAAAGTAGAGGCAAAAGTTATGGAGCATTCGAAAGTAAATAGAATTCCTACCTTGATGTCCTGCGAACGAAGTTCCTGGCATGAAATGGTGAGGAGATACCGATTTTTAAACTTTTAATCCAAAAAGGGCACTTTGCTCCCAAAGACGAAGCCTAGTAGAGAAGCACGTGGTCACCTCCCGAGAGCCTTCCGTCGAGGGTACGGCAGTATAGGTGGTCACTTCCGCGTACTTTTGCGGCAGCCTATTAGATTGATTAAAATGCTTATAAAATTCGAAAAAATGGTCACACACACAAAATTCACACCTCGTTGTATTCCTTAGATGATGACGCGTACGCACATACTAAAATTTCCACTGTAGCTGCAGTATTACCGCGGATGCAGGCAGATTTTGACGGAGCGACGAAAAACACGTCCGTTGCCTTCGGAGACAGGACAGGAAAAAGTATGGGGGGCACCTGTACATCGCTCTTGGCAGATTAGGTCTAGCCCCAACATACTAACCATCTGGATCACCACGCCCCATAGGGCCAATGGGCGCCGCGCTCGACGCAATTGTGGATGGTCTGCTCAGATGGTGGGTACAAAAGTGACCAACCGGGCGCACACGTCCAACAGCCGATCCCCGGCCACACAGGCCGACTCCCCCCAAAGTTCGAAAACAGGCATGAGATGTCCTCCAGTCGCTCGCCCACCGGACCAGAGTCCTCTCAAGCGTTGCTTCTCCGTTGGTCGCTCCGGGGGGGACTTTATTTAGCATTAAAGGAAAGGTACAGTTTTTTACATGTTGAGGTACATTGCAGGATCTTGTATTACAGGTTGTACTATTATTGGGGTGGTTATTTACAGTTTTTACATGTTGATGTACATTGCAGAGGCTGTTAACAAACAATTTTAGATTCAAATTACAATTATAATGATAAGAATTTTAGAATAATGAGTAGAGGAAGCATAAGGTATAGAAACATAAGGTATAGCTTAATAAAAATAGATATAAGATGATATAAAAATAGTGTATTTACAGATGTACAGACGCCTTTGTTATAATGGGTGGGAGGAGGTATATTGGATATTACAGTATCAGTTCAACAGTTCTACCGTTCAGTTCAAGAGTTCTAAAGTTCTGTTATTTTATACATTCGTTGTTGAGGTTAGCATTGTTGCTCGTACAAGCACTAGTGGAGGGCGGAGGACACTTTGGGTATGTGTTGTTGACCATTCGGAAAGGTTGTAGAGTGGAGATTGTTGGTTGTTAATTTATTCGAGGGTGATTGCTGGATCCGAATATGGAAGCTGGAGGATTTTGGAGATTACTTGGTAGGGAATGGCTGAAGCTGGAGGCTGATGATTATTGGTGATGTTAAGGTTGGCATAGATCTAGTCCTGTTTGGTGAAGATAATCTATGATTTGCTTTAATTTTTTATATGCTGGAGGGTGATGTAGGAGGAATCTCATGAAAGTATTGTTTACTATGGTTGGATGATTGATATGCCAGTTGCTGGTGAGGGGGCAGTAGAAGAGGTAGTGCTCTGGGTCACCTTTGTTGCCGCATGTGCAGATATCTGTGTTGGATAGGTTTCTTGCTTGGAAGTAAGTGGGAAATGGCCCGTGTCCTGTAATTAGTTGAGTAATGAAATATTTTGTTTCTGTTCTTTCTTCGTTCACTTTTGGTAGAATGTTGTGCGTTCGCCTTCCTTGTTCTTGTGTGTCCCAGAGTTGCTGCCATGTGAGAAGTGCTTGTTGGTGGAGTAGATTTTTGCAGTGGGATTGTGGCCATGGTTGCTGTATTGTAGTTCCAATTTGTTCTTGCGCAGCTTGTTTGGCGAGGAAGTCTGCTCTGTTATTTCCTTCACAAGTACTATGTCCTTTGGTCCATGAGAGGATGAATCTTTTGTTGGGACTATTGCGGATGATGGTACGTATTTGTTGTGCTATGGGTGATGTGTTCCCTTCGTTTTTAATGGCTAATATGGAGGATTGGCTGTCGCTGACTATGTGAAGTATATTTGTAGGTATGCCATTGAAGAGGTTGATTGCATTGAGTATTGCTGTAAGTTCCGCTTGATGGACACTGTTATTTTGGTGGAGGTTGCCTTGCCATATTAGTTCTGTGCCTGTTGGTAACGTCATTGTAGCAGCACATCCCACTTTGGTGTCTATTTTTGATCCATCAGTATACGTTGTGTGATGGCTCATAGATGGAGGGTTCTTGATGTTGCATTGTAGGTTCATTATATGATTTGCAGGGTGGTAGTAGTAGGGTTGAGTTTTCATTTCATATTTTTCTGGGTTGTAGGTTATTCCTTGATAAGTGACTGATCGCTTAAGTTGAAGTGCTATTGTTTTTGTTGCTTCAATTTCTGCTATTGTTGGAAGTGGAATAGTACCTGTGAGTACTTGGAGTGCATTTG
This sequence comes from Stegodyphus mimosarum, assembly GCA_000611955.2. Lineage (NCBI taxonomy): Eukaryota > Metazoa > Arthropoda > Arachnida > Araneae > Eresidae > Stegodyphus > Stegodyphus mimosarum. Next base: position 6,052 of record KK115320.1, on the reverse strand, counting down.
TGGAGGTGGTGGAGAACGCTCTTGTTATGTTCAAGAGGAATGGTCGCTGAATGGAGTTGAGTATTTTTTCTTTTCGTTTGGTCATATGTTGTGCCCATATGGCTGCTCCATAGGTAACTATGGGGTAGATGACTGTTTTAAGTAGCAGTTTCATAATATGCGCATTCAGGCCCCAGTCATAGCCTCTCATTCTTTTTAGTGATATTGCAATTTGGTCTGTTGTTATCTTCTTGTTGCGGAGATGTTCAATCCAGTTTAGTTTTTGGTCTATTGAGAGGCCCAGATATTTGACTGTTTTTACGCATTTGATTTTCTGGTCTTCTATTTTTATGGTGGGGTTTCTAGTGATTGGTCTACCTGGTTTATGGAAGATGATGGCTTGGCTTTTGCTGTGGGATATCTGTAGTTTGATTTTCTTGCATAAGGTGCTGAATATTTGGAGTGTATTATTGCAGTTGTGTTCAAGATTTTCACGGGTTTTGCCGTTCACAACAAAGGCGACATCGTCCGCAAAGGCTACTATTTTTGTATAGGTTGGCCAGTTGTGCTCTATTATGTGATTAAATGTTAAATTCCAGAGGTCTGCGCTCATGCACGATCCTTGAGGGCATCCTCTTGATTGGTTTTTGGAAACTATTGTGTTGTTTGAGATGATGAGGCTTTTTCTTTCCTGGAGGTAGTCTGTTGTCAGGTGGTAGAGATTTGCTGGACAGTTCATCTCTCTGAGGGCTCGTTTAATCGCCGGCCACCAGAGAGAGTCAAAGGCATTTTGTAGGTCGAGGCAAAGGAATGCTGAATGGAGATTTCGTTGTTTATTGTTTTCTATTGCTGTTAGGGCATAGTCTATTGCATGGATTGTTGAACTATTGGGTTTAAATCCAAACTGCTAGGTGCTGATATAGTTGTTTTTGTAGACATGATATTTTATTCTTGAGATTAGGAGTCTTTCGAGCATTTTACCTATTGCAGGGAGGAGATTAATGGGTCGATATGAGCGCGGATCCTCTGGGTTACGATTTTTCTTTGTGAAGAGAACAATCTGTCCTACTTTGAAGTATGTTGGGAAGCAGGATAATTCCAGGCACTTGTTGAAGAGTGTTTGTAGAAATTCTGGCGTTTCTTTGCTTATAATTTTAATTATGACGTTGGATATGCCGTCTATTCCTGGGGCCTTTTTGTTATTTAATTTGTGCGCATGTTGTTGAATCTCTTGTATGGTGAAGGAGATGTCGTTGGTCGTTTGAGGTGTAGGATCATCGTTTCTTATCTGCTTTTGTTCTTCTGTGTCTTCTGAAGCATCATCAATGGGGAAGATGTGATTCATGATATCTGTAAGCGTTGCAGCAGTTATGTTATGCGTTTGTCGTGATTGGGAAGTTGCTGTTGCATGATTCTGCGTTGGAGTGAATATCTTGGTGGTGGCCATCTTGTACAAGGGCCCATAAGGATCTTTGTTATTTGTACAGTAGGAGTTCCATGATTTGAGTTTAGCTTGTAGTATTTGTTTTTTATAAGTAGCTCTTTGTTTGTTGTATTCAATCCATGCTTTTGCTTTGTCGTTTTCATTGGTGTAGGTTTTTATTCTTCGTCGCAGTGCTCTTGTCTTTTGCCGGGCCATTCTCAATGCTTTTGTCCACCAGTTTGCGTGGGATGTTGAGTTAGTGCTTTTAGGTTTTAGGGTTTGATTGCATATTTCTTGAATTTGCAGTAGGATGTTGTTCGTGGTTGTGTTCATTTCTTCCTTCGTATTACAGTCTGTGATGAGTTGTTTGAAGGTCTGCTCTTTGCTCTTCATTGCTCTTGCGAATTTCCGTGCTGCTTGCTGGTTGACATTAAACCGTTGAGTGTGGTGGTAGGTAATTGTCTGCTTGATTTCGTATGATATGTAATTATGATCTGAGTTGGAGTGTTCGTCCAGGATACATCTATTCTGTATAGTGGTTGCAAGTTGGTGAGTTGTAAGCGTAAGGTCTGGCCAACCTCTTCCATTTATTGTTTCAAATGTTGGGTTGTCTTCTGGGGTGTTGTGTAAGATCAGATTGTGGGCATTGATGAAGTCCTCCATTCTGTTTCCTCTTGGAGAGGTGTGATTGTAGCCCCATAGTATGTTTTGGGCATTGAAATCACCTCCAATTAGGTGGGCAGCTTGTGTAGAGCATAGGATGTTGTTAAGCTCTTGAATGGTGTTTTCTATTTCTTCTGTTGGGGAGGCGTAGGCACTGGTGAATATTAATTGTTGGTCTTCTGTGGTTACTATTATTGAAATTGTATCCCGTGTAGCCTTTATGATTGTTGGAGACCATGTCTTGTTAATTACGAAGATGGCGACTCTTGGGTTTTGGTCGTTATCTTGGATTTTCTGAATAAAGGTGTTCCAGGTTATTGGTAGGTTTCGTAGTTGACCTCTATGGCAATATGGTTCTTGAATCAGGATGATGTCATGATATTGTTCTGAGATGAATTGTACAAGGTTGTCGGTTGCAGTTTTTGATTTTTGCAGATTGATTTGGAGAACTTTGACATTATGTGTAGAGGTGGCGTTGATTGGAGCAGCTGTAGGATGGGAGGGATGAAATGTCGTACCGTTGCGCAGATTACTCATAGTACTGGGTTCTGGATCTGATTCTTGAAGTCTCTTCTCTGTAGGAGGGGCATGTGGTAGCGTAAGCTGGATGGCGACAATCATAATTTGTATTGTAGTGAAGGTTGTTGATTTCACAGTTTATGCAATGTGGTGCGCTTGCTTGGCATTCTTTTTCTTTGTGTTTGCCTCCGCAGTATGAGCAATGAGGTCTGTAATCGCATTCTTTGGTACGGTGGCTGAAGGCTTGGCAGTTTGCACAGCGGTGTGCTCCTATGTATTCTGTTATTAGGTTGGTGCGCCATCCGTAATTGATGGTACGGATAGTCATACACTGTTGGAAAGTGGTTGGTGAGCAGTCGACTATCCATTTGATGGAGTTGTTTTTGTCGTTCAATTTGAAGAGTGGGTTAACTGTTGTAGGATCACATCCTATTGCCTTGATTATTGTTGTTTTGATGTCTTCTGCTGTTGTGCTTGGTGGAAGATTGTGAATGCTGCACTTTGGTGATCTTAATTTCGGTATTTTTGTATTCACAATATTTATTGCTTGAGATGATGAGTTTAGGATTTTTTCTATCTGTGTGACATCTTCTTCAGTCTTGCATTTTACTGCTATGCCTCCTTGTTTAATTGGGTGGATGGCTGTAACTTGTTGTTTTATGTTCTCGATGGGTAAAATATTTTGTAGTTTATCTTGTAGGGTGGGTATTGTTCTGGCATCTTTTGCATATATGAGGAGTGTTGGAGATCTTTTGTATGTTGGTTTTAAGAGTTTTGTTGGCGGTTGTTGTTTCTTCTTGACTGCTGCTGCGTAGCTGCTAGTTTCAGGTGCCGGATTTTCATCATGGTATCTTGCTTCTTTGCAACATGCTGCTGCTTGATTGCTGTGTTGAGGAGAGATTGCTGTAGAGGGAACAGTTGACAATCTTGTGAGGTGCGGTGGAGAGGATGTTGAGTTTCCTTTATGTGAAGTTATTGGAATGTCATCTTCCCTAGTTGTTGCAATTTTATTCTGTTTGGCTGATAGTTCTTCTGGTGGTTGTGTGAGGTTGTACAGTGCTGTTAATAAGGTGTATAATTCTTCTCGTAGGGCTATTGGGAGGACATATTTAGTACTGTAACGTGCGTTTGTGATTTCCACACACCTGGAGTAAATATCGAATGCTGATGTTGGTAAATCATTCTCCTCGTTAGAGATGTCAATTGCGGTTGAAGGTCTGCTGGGAATTTTTCTTCGTGACACAGGAGTGCCCTCCGAATCCTCATTTAGTACGAGAACTGGTGGGTCATCAGCTTGTGACATGTCGAAATTGTATCGTTGCTGCTTAACTTGGGTGTTATAATGGTTGACTAGTATAACGGCACAAGGCGATAGGAACAGGGTGTGTTATTGTGTATGTTTGTACAAGTGTTACTGATACAAAATCACATTCACATTCATATATACAATTAAAAATAAAATGTGCAAGGTAGGCTATAGATGTGCGATATGATAACGGTTGCAATATAATGCAAGTAACAATTTGTATTTGATGCTAGATTTCTCTAAGTATTGGGGAAGGGGGAGTTAGAAGGCTAGAGGAAGTTGAATATAGAATGTTTTACAAAATTAGGATTGAAAGAAGTGGAAAAATGGGAAAAAAGGCTTATGTAAGGGGGGGGGTAAAAAGAAGGGGGGAGTTAGAGAGAAGTTTTATTAGAAAGAGGAAGTGGTATTAAGTAGAAAGAGGGTTGTTTGGTGAATCTAGGTGAAAAAGGGACTGAGATATTTGAGAAATAAAAAGGATTAAAAAGGGGGATGGAAGAAGGGGGGGAGAAAGGGAGAAGGGGGAGGAGTCGTTAGAAAGAGGAGCACATTCAGAGAAGAAAGAAAGTTGTTTGGAGAGTCTAGGGTAAAAAGGAGGGGAGAAATCAGAGAAATAAAAGGTTGGTTATTGAATTAAAAGGGGGGAAAGAAGGGGTCAGTGGGCTTGTAAGAAGGTTAACTATAAGTTACATATCAAATGATAGGGAATTGAGTGTAGAGTGAGAAAAATTTGGTTTGAGGGCTGTAGGTTAATTAGGGGGGGAGAAAAATGAGAAATAAAACGAAATTAAAGCTAATTAAATGTAATTAAAAAGGGAATAACTCGGAAAGTTATTAGGTTATTGGGATGGGGGTTACAGTTTCTTGAATAGGGAGGGAAAAGGGACCTGAGTACGAAATTAGGGGGGCCTAGCAACAATTTTAAAAATTGGGGGGCTTAAAATCGAGAAAGTTTAAAAGGTGTTTCTGAGTATGGGGTTCGAACCGACAAAATTTTCCTTTATAAAAGTTTGGTCTGGACTTGGAAAAATCTAGGCATCAACATTAAATCAAATAGCAGCATAGAAATAGCAAAGGATGTAATTATATGAATAAATGTTCAATAAAACACAATATTTGTTACTATTGAATATGTATAATCAGCACTTAAAGACAATTTAATGCATAGTATTATTAAAAATAGGTATAAACAGTTGTTGAATGCATGGGAATACTGATATATTACATCTGAGTACCATACGATATTAGAAATAAGCACTATTAAAGCATATATTGTAATACAAGCAATTCTAAATGATCTTAAATATTGAATGGGATATCAACTATGATCAGAAATAGGGTAAAAACATTTTTAGATCCTATAATAATAGGATAAACTATTAAGCATTGCAGTAAGAAGTGTGAAGGTACTCTAAATTGATTTAAAGACAAGTTAATATAAACTGCAGTCACTAGGTGGCATTGAAGTAAAAGTTCCTGTCTGAGAAATTCTGCAGGCGGTTGAGCCTGATGGACCGACCCTGCGGAGATATCGGGACTTTGCCAAATGGAGGAGATATTCGAAAAGTTAAAGTTCAACAGTTACACAAAAATACTAAGTCCTAAATGTCAATTTAATGTGAAAAAATCAGAAATTGAGTTTACATGAACATGCCACCTGTTAACATGAAGAGTAAAAAGAGCCTACCTTGGCCGTCTGTAGATGGGAGCTGTAGCGTAACTGGTATCCAAGATATCGATTTTTAAACAATTTCACCACTTTTAAAACTGAAAATCACTCACAAACACTAGCCCTACTAGGGGCACCACGTGGTAGCCTGGCGGAGGCTGTACGTCGAGCCTACGGCTTCGGAGGTAGACACAATTAGCGGTAAACTGCGGCAGCCTGGTATCCTTTGTTTCTTGCACAAAAATTTAAATATCTTGGGAGGAAATAATCACAGACACATGATCTTGGTATCAGAATGTTGGTAATTCGTAAACACACACAATGGTATAAAAATTTTTGCAGTGAAGCCAACTTTACTGGTGGAAAAGTAGTAAAAACTGAGGAGCGCGACGAAAACACGTCCTACCTGGTCGGTGGTCGAAGCTCAAGTTGCCTTCGGAGACAGTTGACAGTTGACGGGGAACACGGGCACTGTAACTTTACCATAGTGGTT
>KK115319.1:222568-235072 GCA_000611955.2 Stegodyphus mimosarum | reverse complement strand
GTTAATTTTGAGGTCGCCAATTATTTTTTAAAGCAGCTATCATATTTTGTTATATCTTACATAGTCGAACAGGATGCCTCAAGTGCGGAATGGAACATTATTCCCTAAGTGGGTTTTGGTAAAATATCTACTAAAGTTCAATAAATGTGTCTGCTTATCTGCAAGTCAAAAAGTGCTAATATCAGCGAAAATGTAGTGTACAACCATCTTTACAGTGTTTAGATGAAAAAAAAAAGGGGGGATGTTTAAAATCATCAAATTCGTTTTCAGTGCGTGATTTAACGCATATTCAAAAGTGCTTTGAAAATTATTGAGTGTCTGTAAGTTTGAAATTACGTAAGGCACTTTGTTAAAATTATTTGAAAATAGGAATGATGTGACTTTTTTTCTGCTTATACACAATGTAAAAAGGGAAAAGAAAATAGGTTGCCATAAATTAAAAAGTTCGCCAAGTGAATTATTCTGGGCACAAACTGAAAAAAATGCACCAAGATAAATTTTTGAATTTCTCCATAAATTCTGCACCAAATTTTACAAAATTTAATATTTAGGCATAATACGAGTTGCAGAACCGAAATAAGGTAAAACACTGGCATGCCATTTCGCAAAAAGTCCAATTTTGTGTCAGAATACCTATATTTCAACAATGTAATATATAAATCTAATATATATCCTAAGTTGTGCTTTTGAGACATGAAAAACGCAATTCGAATTTCATCAATCGACCCAGTAGAATGGGAGATAGAGAATTTTTTTTTTCCTTCTTCTTTCTTTCTTAGTGTACTGGATGCACGCCGTGCACATTGTGAGAACAGCTCCCTACTGAAAGGGGGACAACATAATTTTTTTTCAAATAAATGTTACATAGCTATAGGGTCAAAACATTAATTATTTAGCATTATTCAATATCAAAAACATAAAAAACAAAGTGTTAAGTAACAAACACTTCCCATTTTATTAACTTAAAATTATACTGTTGGAAAAATCTGCACAAATATTTATGCTGCCATGTACTTTTGATTGATATGACAATAATGAAAAGATACCTAATTAAGAAAATAAACTAGGTTCATTTACTTTTGCATGAAATATTATCATGATAGATCATAACATTTCATGGCAGCCAATTTCTCACTTGTTTAAGTCAAATATGGCATCATTATGTCTAACTAAAATGGTACAGAAAACATATTTATAGAAATGAAGATTCGAAAAAACTTATTGCAACTCCTTTTTACACTTCAAAGTTGTTATAAATATTTTGTTGTGCACTACAAGTTTATAAGACGTCTTTGAAAAGCTAAGAAAGAAGAATAAGAAAAAATGAAATTTTATTGCAATAAATAAATCTCATACAGGCTGGATAAACACCTATAAATTGAACAATGAGAAAAAGAGATTAGGAGAGATTTTCCTTAATGATAAAGGAATATTACATATCACCAAAATCACTGGTACATAAAATCTCAAGCAGAAATCACCAAAAGAAAAACTCATTAACAAAACAGTTACAGAACTAAGATGCCTGACAGCATGTTTCCATGAAGTTTCATACTTATAGCTTTGCTAAGGAAGCATAAAAACGTCAGGAAGGTTTAGGAAAAACTGGCTCTAAGGTTTCAAAAATGGATTATCTGAAAACTTTCAGAATGTTACCAAAGACCAGAAGGACAATTTTTGTATATATCTAAAGACATCTTGAGCTACTCTTACAATTTCAATGTCTAAATTTAAAGATTTAAGATATAATACATGAAATAAACTTTTACAAATGCTAAATTGGCAACAAATTCAATATGAAATGCCTAGAAAATAAATAAATACATATAAAATCACCATAAAAATAAAAAGACAAAACAATACAACACACGCATGTATATATATATATACACACCATAATTACAAAATAATTTTTTAAACAAAATATAAACATGCCTAGTATTTTCACGCATTAAGCTGCTGAAAAGTTATCAATAAAAACATAAAGTAAGAAATATAAGATATGAATTTCAATTTTTGGTCTTGATGAAAAATTACTTCTAACACACACACACACACACACACATATATATATATATATATATTTGTGTATGTATATATATATATATATATTTAGAAAAATATACTTACTAAACAGCTTTTGCAAACTCCCGATTAATGTTTTTATTTACTTTCAGATGTTACACATTTATATTTTAAGAGCTGAAACTGTAAATATTTAGTAAGAGGAATTTCTGTAAATCCTAATTAAATTACACACTGCCTTAAACACACTGCAGCTTCAGTTAACATGTAACTCGGTTTTAAACAAAATCAATTGCATATCACATTTAAAAAAAAAATTTTTTTAAAAAGCAAAATTAATTCTCTACATGTGCATTTTTTGCTAGTAAAAAATAAAACAATGTTTTGCTGTTTCAACCAACACTATTGTGATATAACAGCGAAAAGTGAAAAATTACAAATTATACAACATGAAAGAGAAACTGACCAGTAGAAAAGACACAGAAATAATAAAATCATTACAGAGAAAAGTAAAATGTAGCAAAACTGCATTTATTTCTTGCATATAGTTCCTCCCTTACGCTGATTTGTTGCATATAGTTTCCACAGTTGCTGTTAATGTGGCTTGAAAGAAGTTTCTATGCACCAAGAAAATATAAGTTCTGCTAAGTATGAGTTAATGATGCTGAGCAGTATGTAATATTCTTTGAAGAAAAATACATTTTACTTCATAATAGAACATGAAAAAATGATCGCAACATACACCTATATATCAATGATGAAAACATTTGGAGATGCAATATTCAGTGTATGTCTATGCAAAGCGGCCGGGGAGGGAAGCATTTATGCCGGAAATTAGCTCTCGGGTTTCTAGCTGCCATTTTTAACAGTTATGTGATTTATTTAACTTCGGAAAGAATAACTCTTGCTTATTAAATGATATAAGAAACAAAATTTCCAAGTCGGCAATTAACTATAATGATGACAGTGATTTTCTTTCATGGTGTTGTTATAATGCACAAATAATTGGTAAAATACGTGCAGGGGCATAGCTAGAGGGGTTTAGGCGGGTCTTCTGTCCTTGGGTACAGCACCCAGGGGGAGCCAAACTCACATGACAAAATTTTAGAATGAAATATTTTCCATTCTTAGTACACAGAAGTGGGCACAAAATCTTCAGCTGTCCCTGGGTGTTGAAAACCCTAGCTATGGCTCTTCAGCAGCTGATTAAAATAATAATAATAATAATAATAATAATAAAAACCTGAAATAATGACACGTTAATAGAATAATTAGATATTTATGCAAAACAAATCGAAAATAAGCCCCAATCAATGTTGGAAGCAATAGGTCAAAAAGCCAAAACACCATAAAATAAACCAATCAAAAATATGTAAATAAGTTGAGTAGTTGCAAGATGTATACAGTGAACGCTCACAGCATGAAATAATTCCTTCCTGAAAGCTGCTTATCAACTGAAATATTTGTAAACCAAAACAATTTTCCAAACAGGAGTTAATATATAGTGAATTAATTCATTCCTGGACTACAGATGATTGACTATTTACACTTTATAATAGTACCCTATGTAAAAGTTCATGACGCAAAACTAATGAAATAATTATAATTTTTGGATGAGACCTCCCTGCCATAAAATCATCAGGTAACTTGTCTTTAAATTGCATCTTCTTTTATCTTTCTTTTATGCGCCATTCAATTCTGACACTCATTAAGGCTTTGTTTCAACTCAAAATCCATCCAATGTGATTTGTTGTTACCTATGTTTTAATATGTTTCTAAAGTGAGATATTGAAAATACTTATAATGTGGCTTGTTATTGCTTTATTAGGATGATATCATTACATGAGGATACTGCATCTTACACCTTTTGCATAAATTTCATGGATTAGAGAACCAGGACATATCTTTTTTCTTCCTCTTATTCAGAAGACATAACTTCTACAATCACATTTTGTTCTTGCTTCTGAAGTTATTGTAGTTCTGCAATTCTTTTTTACTCAGCTTATTTTTATGGATATCTAATAATTTCCCCACATCTTTATTATTAACTTCCTATCCCATAGTTTCACCTAAAAACACAATATCATTGATAATAAAAGAAGTCCTAAGTGACAAAGCACTTAAAGTCTCAGCAAGCATCCCAATCTCACCATAATTTCCTCCAAGCCAAATTCAAGATCCTGGAAGTCACTTGCCAACAGACTTTGTTAATGAGAGCTAAGCAATAAAAAGTATTAAATGATGCTTCAGTGTTAACTGTATGGCATAGGTTACTTTCAAATATCTTTAATAACCATATGTTATTAGTTTGAATGTTTGTAGCTTAAAACATCACTTTTTTGGGGGGGAGGGGGGTCTCTTTTTTTTTTTGAGTCTGTGTGTGTGCTCATGCATGTTTAGATAATTTGTTTATGTAACAAACTTTTGTGATGTGAGGTGTTCATGGTATGACGTTCCATTGAGTGCATACAGATACATAGAATTATCTAGCTTAACCTTTTTATCAATTTAAAATGAGACATTTAAAAAACAGACTAGTAAAAATGCATAACAATTAAAATACATAGTTACTATCATTATAACTTTCTGTCCTATATTAGGCAATCACCTTAGAAGACCACACTCCAAAAGAACAAAATATCACAAGTTGAAATATGACAAGAAAATAATTGACAAAGGCACATATATGTTACTGTAAAAGCCCAAAGTCTGGTAAAACCTAGCTTTTACCAAAGTGGCTTGCTAAAAGTCAGAAGTATGCTTTAATCTGATTCCATTTCAGAGTTTTACTAAGCCTTCGCGGTAAAATCTAGGAATTACCAATGCCTTCTGGTATAAACTCAAAACTAGGGATTTAAATCGACTCTGAATAAACCTAAGAACGCAAATTCCATTGCTACACTTTTCTGTTTCTGCTCCTTATTTGTGCTATTTACAGTCTAGCTTCGCAAGACTTCAAACAACATTTTATATTGTAGCCACTACAATATAAAATAGAAGCAGTTTGTTTCCATTTCAACATATTTTCCGTTTTTTATTTTGCTGAAAGGAAATGACTGATGTTGTGAGAAAAAAGTTTTTTTATCTGAATCTGTAAAAAATAAGCACAATAACAGCTTTTATTTAACAAATGAGAAATATACTTCTTTAATAAATGATGTGAAAGAAGCAAAATCTGTGAAGCAAAAACAATCAGTTCATTAGACGGTTAAGTGCTATGACATTCTAAATATCAGAGGAGAGAACAAACTTGCAGCATCACTATCTGCAGAAAAAGCAGAAATCCTGTATTATGTTACATTTGATAAAATTTTCAATGTCATACACAATGCTCATATCATAACTGGCCACGGTAGATGAACCCGTATCATTAAGTCAACCTAATAGATATGCAGTCCAATCTTGATCATGATAAAGTCATTAAGATTTTTTTATGCTGGAAAGGTGAAAAATGAACAATGTCCTTGCCGGGACTCGAACCTGAGCCTCTCAAACACGCATCGAGTGTAGTGTGCTACCATTACAATATGAAGGCATGCAGAAAGGAGAGAGAAAATACCTTATATACTCCCCTTTTAAAGGGCAACTGGGGATTAGAGAACCCTATTGCCCAATCAAGAAGAATCATCATCCACCACCTTTTTTAATTCTGGCAACACTTAGAGTCATTAGGAGTTTTGAAGCAGGAGACATGAAAAATGATCAATGCCTTCAACCTGCACCTCTCGAATACGTGTCGAGTGTGCTATTGTTACACCATGAAGGCATGCTGGAAGGAGGGAGAAAATACCTTATAATATGAAATTCAATTTTAGTGTATAAAGATAATCTTACAAAATCCATCCAACTCCAAAGTCTGCACAGTAAAAGCGCTGATGAAGTAACATATCACCTGGATATTTCAACATTGTCATTTCGATAATCGGAGGGAATTTTGCAACCAAATCATAAACAGCTTATATGAAATGTGGTGTCATATAAAAATAGTTCACAGTAAGCAGAGACACAGTCAATCGCAAGGTTCTGTCATATGGCGGAACCAAGACATTAAGAACCTGCTTTAAACCTGGATGGGAACAAATAAGACAGAAAAGTGATCGGAAGGATTAAAATTTGTCCTAAGCAATGAAAAACAAAGCATATCACGAGGGAATCAAATGGTCACCTTACAAAGTTATGCTTGGCTGTCCTATGAAGCTGGGACTTGCTAATTTTTTCCACGTAATTTGTTTAGTTACACAGCCGCTGAAGAAAACTTAGAAAAAATTACAAATATCAATAATGAATGCACGGTTAATACAGAAGATCAAGGCACTATTCTCGACTAAATAGTTGATTTAGAATTGCAAGATAATAATAATACATGTGAAAAAGAATCATGAATAATGATTAAAAAAAAAAAAGAACCAGATATATGTTTTGGCACAATGGGTGCAATTATCAACAAAGTTCAAAATGTGAAAGCATTTCAAAAGACAGCTAAGGAAAGAGTTGAGAAGCAGACAAAAAAGATGAAGATAGCATCTACTAAAAACTTTTCGAAACCTAGTCTAGGAGAAAATATTAAAATAAAAGTACCTGATATTGACAGATTGATAATGGATTCAAAATCAGTAATAGCCATTATTACAGACATTAAAGATGATGAGTTTTATGTTCTTGGTACTAAGTTTGATAAATTAAAATCTTTGCATACAAGAAACCAGGTTACCTTTTCCAAAGAAAAATTTTTAAACTTCGAAGAAGTTGGTACAGGAGAAATAAATGTACATGAAGTAGTAAAAAACTTTAATTGCGAGATAAGGACTCAGAAAATGCAACTGTTCAAAGAAGAGTACTACGAAGATGTGTTTGTGCAAATCAGTTGATATAATTCTTAATTCAAAATGCCGTAACAATCAATCTTATAACAAGTAGTAAGAAGTATTATATGTATTAAAAGAAAACATACTACATTTTTCTTATTTTTTAAATTTCCTAATTCTTATTTTTATTTTATTTTATGTTTATTTTTATTTATTTCTTTTTTAGCTATTAATTTTTTTAACTATTCCAAAATGATTTTTAAAAATTATTAAAATCTCTTCAGTAGTTATCGAGAGAATTGTACATTAATTCAGCTTTTTCACATGAAGTCACAAAGAAAGAAAAGAAGAAATGGCACAAAATATTGCATTTTTTTAGTTTTACTTCCTGTAACTCTTTGAAAAATAATTGTAAGACAGCTTCATCTTAAATCATACCTTGTTTTGATCACTTTCACAATTTATATTATCAATTAAAAAATTAAAGTGCATTACACTGTATACAATATATCTGCAAATAGAAAATCCAATCATAAGTAATAACTCATTTCAGGCTTTTACCAGATTTCGGGTTTTTAACGGAAGGCATTGGTAACTCCTTGGTTTTTCTGCAAGGGCTTGGTAAAAGTCCGAAATGGAATCAGATTAAAGCATACTTTGGATTTTAACCAAGCCACCCTATGATTTTATTGCTATAAAATCATTAAGGATAATATACATGCACAGATACATATTCAGGAAGCATCAAACAATAGACTTCACATATATGCAATCAAAGTACAATAAAATCTCAGAAATACTATTAATTTAACTACAAGTTTTAATTTTTACTCCTACATGCAATAACAAATGCACAAGATAAAAGAATAAGCTATATAACACTTTAAATAACTAAAAAAAAAAAAAAAACGTACTGTATGATTGATGCCCCACATGAACACACTGAGCAAGGGTTCATTAGCCCTAAACAACTTCGCTTTCTGATATTTTGGCTTGAAATGTTTCTTTTTTAGTTTACTACTACCTTTCTGAGTAAGGGAAGCCATCTATAAAATAAAAAATATAATTATATGATATAAAGAAAAATACTCAATATTTAATAGCCATATTTCAAACAATGACTTCTATTCTTTTGATAAAAATGGAAGAGCAGAAATAGTACAATTCTATTTATCAACTTATATCAGCAAGGTACATTGAAAATGTATATTAGAAAGTAATATCTCATTAGCAAAAGGAAGAAAATACTATATAATTAAAAATAAAAAACATTAAAATTCTATATTTAATCTCTGTATCCATTATAACTATACATGTTCAAACAATAATATAGGTTTAAATGATTGTTATATTAACAATAATACTTATATACTATAACTAAGCAACACTTTGTTCATAATTAGAGAATAGCAAAATTTGAGGCAATATTTTAACATTATGGATTAAACAGAAAACTTTTGATTATAACGTCAATAAAAAATAAATCTCTCAATAAAAGCATGAACTATCTGTATGAATGGTTTATTCTTTATGTACTACTTAAATATGAAAAGAAACATGTCATGTACATGATCTATAATATAATTTTTACTTCAAACAACTGCAAAAAGCCAGAAAATCCATTGTTCATGACATATCATGTACACACTGAAATATAGCGAAGAAGGAAAAAAAATATCTTTTTAATGCAGCAGCACCTCATAAGTTACTCTAAGCTTTTGGAACAGAAGACATTTAAATTTAAGGAATAACATGATTTTCTTACAAATTTCTCCACTTTTATTATGAAAATTTAGCTTCTAAAATGAGACTATCGCATTAAGATAAATACAGAAATTTATAAAAGCAACAAGCATATCATCTAACAACTCTGCTATTTATAGACTTCCAAGAAAAAATATAAAGATGTTCATAAACATGCATCTCTTACAATAAATAACATCTAACAACGCATTATTAAAAATAAATTAGCTTTGGATAAAGAATTTCATAATATTTATAGATTTTACTTATAAAGATAATTTGAAAGCTAGTTCGGTGAAACACACACATAAACACAAAAATAATATATATAACGTCTACTTATTCTGATATTAATTCAGATTTATCAGTTATAATTTCAAATTCCATTCTTTACTGCTGTGAATCACAAATTTAATTATCAGTCTTCCGAGTGCAAATATGTTCATTTTAATTCAAAAATTATAGCTGTTAACGAATAATCTTATATTTATACCGACTGCAGAACCTTTTGAACAAATAAATAATTGCAAAGAAAATAAAAATTACAATTACTACTACTACTACTACCAAATTAACTGCAAGAAATCAAAATATAATCACCTTCAGAATTTCATTTATGATTACTATTAAAAAATATTTACATTAAAAAAATAGCATCAAACATTAGATGACAGACCAGACAAATTAGTATGTATACATTAAAAATATTTTAAATCCTGTAAAAATTAATAAAGCACTTATAATTACTTTAAATATATCCCTTATCAGTAGTATTCAAGGGAATTTTGAAATATGACGGTACTCAATTGATATTCGGCACCGAGATACACTCACATAACTCCTCAAAATTTCCCGTTCCTATTGATGTTTCGCTGCCATCGTTTATTTTCATACATGTGACCAAAAATCAGATAAGGCGTATTACACCTGGTATCACTATTAATAACAAAATAGAAGTTATATCAAAGTCAACAAAAATTTGTTTAAAGTCCTGAGCGATTTGTTTTGAGTAGTAGCGATTTATGGGAACATGAATAATCAAAAATGCTTGATTTCAAGAAGTATTAAAAAATATTTCCATACATGTTATTTAGAATAATATTTTAAAACAATGTTTTGTAACATATAAAACGATTTAAATGTTTCTTTAAAAGTACTAAAAATATTAGTAGTTTGAAGAGTGATGCATTGTAGAAAATATAAGAAATTTGTTAAAACTGTATTATCACATGGATACGTTGTCGCGTACTTTGAAATAACATTCTACGAAAGAAATACTAAACATGTCATTTTTTTTATGTTATTGGATAGAATGTCTACTAAAAAATGGCAACAGTTAATTCTATTCAAAGAATATTCTTTAATTCTGGTTGTCGATCTGTTTACATTTCATAAAGATTTACGTGTACGATGCAATACGACTGACTGTTATGGAATAAGTTACATGTAGGCCTAATAAATTACGAGTCTTTTTTATGGCTCAATAAGTGTTTGTTGCTTTATAAAAATATCTTGTGAATAATTAATTTAAATACACAGGAAGCAAACACATCAGCCAACAGTTCGTGGAGCAAATATTTTTGTTTTTGGATAAAAATGAATATAAAAGCTCTTAATGCATGATCTACACTGGTGTGCAAAAATTAAGGACGAAGTCGAAAAATTAGCATATCTGCTGAACGAAGGGGCAGAGCGGACAGAAAGACCAATCAGGAGATTAAGTAAGGTTATGTACGGTAGCACATGCGCAGATATGCAGGTAGACGTAATGGGGAAGTGTCTGAGTAGTATAAAGCATGTTGTCGGTGTAAGATCAGTATTTCTGGCAAAGAGATTGCACGCCGTATAGCAGTTAAAATCACACTGAGTTGCTGTCCTCAGCGAGAAATGGCGAATAATCAATCTGTTAGACGACATCTGGATGCTTTTACCCGAGGTCGAATCATTGGGAAGTTGGAGGAAGGCTGCAGTGTGACAAGTGTGGCTGCAGAGTTCGGAATTGCTCACAGCATCGTTTCATGACTTTGGAGACACTTTCAAACTATAGGAACAGCTATCCGGGGGTTTAGTAGTGGTCGTCCACGAGGAACCACACCCGCAGATGACCGGTATATTGCCTTACAGGCCAGAAGAAACAGGCGGCAGACAGCGGGAGAAATCGCTAAACACACGACACAGGCGACTGGACGACCGATATCGCGTTTTACCGTGGCCAGAAGACTGCACGGTGGTGGTCTGTTTGCACGACGCCCTGTACGGTGTGTACCTCTAACGCCTGCCCATCGGAGAAGGCGTTCTCTGTGGTGCCGGGAACACCGGAATTGGAGAGACAATGAATGGGGACGAGTACTCTTTACAGATGAGAGCAGATTCAGTCTCAGTAGCGAGTCTCATCGCATACTCATCTGGAGAGAGCGGGGAAGCCGCAATCATCCCTCGAAAATCATTGAAAGGGACAGGTGTGGAGGTGGCGGTGTTCTCGTTTGGGGAAGCATCATGCTTGGTAGTCGTACAGACCTTCACATCTTCGACGCAGGTTCAGTTAACGGGACCCGTTATCGTAGCGAGATTCTTCTTCCATATGTGCGTCTTTTCAGAGGCGCTATGGGTCCGCAGTTCCTTTTCATGGACGACAATGCACCATGTCATCGCACAGTAGCTGCCGAACAGCTCTTAGAGAGTGAGGATATTGAACGTATGGATTGGCCGGCACGATCTCCGGATCTCAATCCCATCGAGCATGTATGGTATTTTCTAGGCAGACGCTTGGCAGCTCGTACCGTACCACCAATAACGATTTCGGAGCTTCGATTGGCGCTGCAAGACGAATGGGCAGCAATGCCTCAACAACTCATCGATACCCTCATTCTCAGCATGGGCAGAAGCTGTAAAACCTGCCTCGCAGTCAGGGGAGATCATATCCCGTATTAAAGACCGGATGTTTCTTGCTAGACACCCATCACAGGGATGTTTCGGCCTTCAGTCGCATTGCGCTCTATGCTACATTTTCAACAAAGCTTCCTTTTATCCCTCTGATTTCTCTTTTAGTAAGTGTTGCCTACACGTCCTTACGTATTGGGGATATTACGGTATTAAA
Organism: Stegodyphus mimosarum; assembly: GCA_000611955.2. Lineage (NCBI taxonomy): Eukaryota > Metazoa > Arthropoda > Arachnida > Araneae > Eresidae > Stegodyphus > Stegodyphus mimosarum. The sequence continues at coordinate 223,402 of KK115319.1, read as the reverse complement.
TGTGTTGATTTGGAAAGCTTTTGTACAAAGTTATATTGAAAAAACCGTCTCGTCCTTAATTTTTGCACACCAGTATAGAAATATGAATGTTCTTAAATTACATTTATTGTATTTCTTAAAATTGAAATATCTTACTAGTTATAAAACCTAGCACCTTCATCTCCAGATATTCATAATTAATTTTGATTTTTTTCATTATTTGAATATTCACACAAATCCAAATATAAAAATGCTACTACACATAATGATTATTATTTATTTACACATTCTAAACTATGTAAAAAACAAAGCATTAAGGCCTGTCTACAAGTAGCCATGTGGAGATTCCAAAATAATGGTGCGAAACAGGAGATTTTTCACTCCGGTCGCGGACACTTAGCCGACAGGATACTTAACCGACACCGGTTAGCCGACAAGACATTTAGCCGACAGGGACACTTAGCCGACATGGACATTTAGCAGACAGGACATTTAACCGACACGGACACTTAGCCGACAAGGACACTTAGCCGACAAGTCATTTAGCAGACACGGACAGTTAGCCGACAGGACATTTAGCCGACACGGACAGTTAGCCGGCAGGACGTTTGTCCAAGACAGAGAGTTACCCGTCAGAAGATTTAGCTACAGAACATTTAACTGTCAAGACATTTAGTCAACAGGACACTAAGCCGACAGTGACGTTTTAGCTCACACGTACGAACTAATTATTTAATCTTACTATGAATTACGAAATTTCTCGACTTATCCGTAAATTCAATATTTAAGTAATATTTTCACTATCAGTAAAATTCATTTTTCGATTCTTAAAGATCTCATATGTGGTTATAATTA
>KK115319.1:136282-214776 GCA_000611955.2 Stegodyphus mimosarum | reverse complement strand
GAATTAATATATATATATATATATATTAGACTACTTGATGTTTCCAAAATATAAGTGTGGAATTGGAATTTAAATCTGCAGTTAAAATTCGAAAGACATGAAAGATACACTAATTTCACCATGAACATCAAGATGAAGCCCCGCAAAGACTAACACAATTTAAATACTCTGCGGGTATCGTTTGTGCATTCTGAAAATGCGTAATGGCAATTTTAGTTTCTTATAAGATTGAGCAGAAATTGAAAACAATATCTACAAGAGAACAAGTTTGAAAAATCGGTTGAAAGATAGTGACAGAAAGACATTAAAGATATTAAACTTTACCATGAAATGTTCTCAAAGATATTTACAATGATGGGTTTAAAACTCAGAATACTGACGACATTCAGCAATTAATTGCATCTAGTACTTTACAGTTGTATAATCTGTGTTAAAAGTATTACTGATTTTGCCTATTAATGTTGTGATGAGAAAAAATAAATTAATTAAAGCATATTTAGGTACGACCATGTCACAAGAAAAATTTGTGAATCTTGAATTATTAGCGAAGCAAAATGGTATTCCGAATTAAACATAAAATATATAATTTCTATTTGATTAGAATCTAAAATTAGAAGATTAAAATTTTAGGTGTAAAAAAAGTTAACTTTTTCATTAACTAATTAAATTTATTTCATAAATTTTTAATTAATTAATTTTATGAGAGTATAATTTAATTGCTTAAAATATGCTTTTGTTGTTTCATCTCTTCTTTTAAATTCTCTTCTATCATTGAAAGAAAATGGGAAAAAGGAGTTGGTATTGAAGAACGTACTTTTTTAAATTCGCAGCGACTTCGAACATACTAACACCGGCTCTGTCTGCTAACTACCTCGATCTGAGCGTAGAAAGAAACATTTCCTGGAATCTTATCAGAAGACAGGTAATGCTTTACAATGATCTAATAAATCGCAGTCCTTCTTTTTGCCCGAAGATCCATATGACAACTTATATAATATGCTTCATATGAAATATGCCACCTAAAAGAAACGCTGTCTCGGACGGATCTCCTCCTTTGCTGTGCCACCGAATTCAGTTGAATAGTTTTTAATGTTCTCAAAAAAACTTTTTTTTTTAATGTTAACTTTTTTTTTTAATGTTCTAAAAAAAAAAAAAAAAAATCTTAGCTTCTCAACGCCGTGCCCTTTGCATTCGGACCTCTTTGTAGTTGCTTTCCTCTTTCTTCCCGTTGGCAAAGAAAGAATAATTACAAAAATGATACTAATTGTAAAAACGTTTATTAGATTTCATTTAATGTAGCTATTTATGGTAATAACATGTTAGTAAAATTTAAAAACTGATTGCTGCGCACAATTCACAAATGAAGTGAACGTGATGAACAGAAACATGTTCGACGTCTCCCACATGTCGTGATTAAATAAAAAGTTGCCAAGTTTGAAAACAGCCTTCCATTAATCGTGCACGAAAGAGATTATTTATTTGTGGATGAAAACCAGAAACGGAGAATGATCAGTTGAATGTCTCCAGAATAGGATTTCAAGAATCTGGAAGCGCTTTTTAAGGATTGGATAGTTATTCTCGAGTAACTGCAGCATTTGAAAATTATTATTTATTATTGTTGACATGAATATATCTTTACATAACCACTAAACAGTTCGCTTGAGAGCCTCTCTTCAGTACTCAATAGTTAAAGTTTTGCTTTAGGAATATTGTTTTTAGGCGAGAAAATATTATTATGCGTCCTTTCAAGCAAGATGGTGTTCGTCTTATCCATCATGGATTTTTTTTTTTCATGGCGGGCATGAGCCATTTTAGGCTTTGGCTACTACTAAGGAAGCAATGGATGTATGTAATAAGCGGCCATCGTTACCTACTATGAAAGGACAGACAATTTTACATTCAAGCGTTCTGCGGGATTCGAATGCGGGCTCTTCGGTATGCCACTCAGAATGACTACCCACTTTCCCGTCTGGACAGCCCATTACGAACCCTAAAAAGACTGGTCCTGAGTTCTGTTCACGAATGAGTACATTGTTCAGTAATATATATATATATATATATATATATAAATTCGGAAAGATTTCAGATTTTAAACTACGTCCAAAGGGGCGTTTTTTAACGTCTTGTGCGTTACCTTTATTTATTAAATATCATGTTCTTCGCACTTAAACCACAAAATTCAGTTCAACAGCAATATCACAAAATAATTTTAAAATGAGTATATCTTTAGAATTTCCAATACACAGTTCCTCGCGCTTTAGATAAAAAGTTTTTTTTTTTCCGTAGAAAGTTGCTATTGCTCTTTTTTAAATCGTTTGAGGTTGTTCATCAAAAATTCGTTGAAGTTTTGAAAGATATAAAATAGATAATAAAACAAATTCCAGATTCAAAATTCTGGCTTCCAGATGCGCATATTCGAGTGGAAACGTACATTATTTAAAATTGGATGGCTCTAGGTACCGTTGTTTTATCACATTTGGAGAAATATACATACATTTACTTAGATTCCTTATTATTTAATTTCTTTAAATGTAATACAGGGCTACAAGATTTGGTGGCAACAGTTTGAAAAGTCATTCAAACTTTTAATATTTCCAACGCAAAACGAAAACAATAGTCTTTCAGGGATAAAGCCACTTTGGACTAATAATGACACTGGACGTACTTTCATTGCAGACCCTAGAAATATATAATCATTACTGCAAACATTGTGTAAAGACATTAGGTTTATTTCGAAGAGGAGCCATGAAAAATGTGCAACGCCTTCGCTGGGAATCGAAACACGGACTTCTCGGTTACGCGTCGAGCATGCAGACCACTACACCACGAAGGCATGCGAAGAAGGCGAGTAAAATACCGTATACACCCCCCTTTTATAGGGCGACTGGGGTTTTGGGGACCCAATCGCCAAATGGCGGTGGTGGAGAATCATCATCCACCACCTTTTTTTAGTTCGGGCGCCAGTGTAGAGACATTAGGTTTATTTCGAAGCAGGAGTCATGAAAAAATGTGCAACGCCTTCGCCGGAAATTGAACCACGGACCTCTCGGTTACGCGTCGAGCATGCAGACCACTACACCATGAAGGCATGCGAAGAAGGCGGGAGAAATACCTTATAATTGTACCATGGAGATCGTTTACTTGTTTGGATAGAAATCGTGAGACTCTGGAAATATATAATCATTACTGCAAATTCATGCAAACATCGTACCATGGTCACTGTTTACTTGTTTGGATAGGAATCGTGAGAGACGGCAGACATTAATTAAGTCAAAACACGTCATGATTAAGGCAAAACACATAAGGTCTATCTGCCGAAGGGAAGAGATGCTTTCTGAAAAAAATTAGTGCGTGTTCATGTTAAAATTCGGAAGAAATCATGCAAATACCCGTGCAGCTAGTACGTTTCCTGGATTAGAACCATGGTCAAATTACCAACATTCAGCTGTCTTATTCGTTCAGTCGCTGACGTGACTTTTAAACTAAGGATATTGTCGGAATGGATTTGCGAATATACTTATTTGACTTTAGTCGTACTGAACATATCCTGTGATGTCTTATATGAGTTCCGATATACCAGTTCTTTCCTTTCTTGGAGACTCGAAATCTGCTGAAGGTAATATGCGTTATAAAATAATATCTTTCAAAACGGTGTTTCTGCAATTTCCTGTTTTTTATATTTCATGCATTTTTTGACATTAGCAAAAATATTTTAGAATTATTCAATTTATAAACTAAGTAATGTGTCTTTGAAAGTGTTTATGTACGATTTCTATATGCATTTTATTCTTTCTATTACAAAAGTTCGGGTTAGTTCTCCTTTAATAATTATTTTTTAATTTTAAACGCCATTAGTTCAGTTTGGTCGGCAGGAATCTCGAATGACCACTTCGAGTAGGTCTCACCAGTGCGGTTAAAGTTTGCTGAATACTGGTAGATCTTTCTGGGTTCGAACACAGCCAGGACGGGCTGCCTGCATAGTTGGTTTTCCCAACACAAATACGAACCAGTTTCAACTTGGAAAGTCCTCAATGAAGTCATCTCTTTCCTTAAGCAGATAGCTCTTGTGTGCTTGTCATATTCAAAAATCCAAATTTAACTTGCTTGAGAATCAGTGTGCACGTAGCCAATAGATTGATGTAAAAAGTCCAAATTAAAATAATTTATTCACAACTCACTTTATGATGAAACTGCTAAACTTCTCATATCAAGCATTTTCTTATCTATCTCGTTAAAAAGGGAATATACCAGATTTATATCAAAATGCAAAACAGCTTAATTTACATAGCCTACTGTCTTTAATTCCAATGTCTAACAGAGTGAACTTTTCTTTATTTGAGAACAGATAATGGCGTATTAGTATTTTTATCCTGACGTGATGTAAGGCCTGGCCTAGGACATAAATAATTATGTTGCTCCTTTTGTACCAGGGACACATTAATGAAATATAATTTTTTGCAATAATACTACAATAGATATATTCCTTGTGGCGGCTCTAGTTACTCATAAGAGACATCGCTTTAACCTTCGCAACAGATCTCCTTCAGCGTGATTTGTTGGAGTACTTTCCGACGATTCACCAAGTCTTCGGGATCGAGCTTAACCCAAAGAAAGATAGAGCAGTCGAAAGATAATTTTCAGTGGTGCCATCTATTGGCGTCACAATTAATGCTGCTTAAACCTACCATAGCCAACTAAAGTTGGCCATGAACCTACAAACGTATGATACCAGATATGGTATCATACGTATGGCACCACGATATCGGTGTCTAACGGCGGGCCACCACTTCCTAACAAGTTGTCGTTCATTATCTTTTATACGAAAAATTTAACTTTTTTCAACTACTATTCATTCAAGTATTAAAGAAAAATGTAGAAAGAAATACATAAACTAGCATCAATTCAACCACTGCACATTTACTTCTCAATTTATGTAAGCAACTCCAACTACAGCAGTTTCTCAATCGAGTCGCTTCCCCCTAAGGTAGAATTTCATGTAAATTAACAGATTCAGGGGGATTTATGTTCACCCTTTTATTTATCTGTTAAATATTTAGTTACAGTTTAAGAATATAAATTACAACTTTTATTTAAGTGGCATTTATCAATATTTTCTATGCATTTGTTGTTTAATTTATAAATCAAGTTAAAAATAATCTAAATTTAAATGAACTTACATATCATTTTTTGAGTTTTGGAAAGGCGGGGCATGATCTTCTACCAGTGGTGAAAGGGGTGCATGGGGCTAAAATTGTTGAGAACTACTAGTTCCAAGATAATGACATAAGTTTGAAGACTTTCCTGTATACCTGAATTTTAAAAGAATTACGTAATGAAGCTTACATAACATTTCTTTTAGCAGTTATTAAAATCGAAATTGATACTAGCCATTGAATATATATATATATATATATATCCCACCATTTTTTTAACTTTAAAATAGAAAAATAGAGGAGAAATACTTTTAAAATTATTTGCTTTTATACTCATTAATCTATTATTAATTTACTCATCATTCATTTTATTTCCTTTTTTGTAATACATTTACCTGAATTTATTATTTATTTATTTATTATCAATTTAGGTTATCATTTTACTTCCCTCTTTGAATTTAATGTTGTTTATTATGTGTTAGTTATTTCTTTTGTTTCACTGATCCTGAACATCTTACATACAACTCTTGCAATCTCAATTTCAGAAATTAAGCTCAATGTCTTATTTTATTGAAATGTTATACTTTTTGATAGTTTACTTTGTATTTATGAATCAAATCATTGCTAGAAAATTATAATACAATTAATATCTTCTATTATATTTTTTTGAAAATTATATAAGTAAATAATCTTTAGAAGTATAAAATCATAAACTAAAAATTATCTGTACCTATCATTTTTATTAAGAGGCTATTTTCCTGACATATGCAAAAAATTTTATTCATTTTTTTTATATTTTGTAATAGTAAGCATATTATTCAATTTTTTAGCTTAAGACTTTCATAAAAAAATACCGGATACTTCAGATACATGTTGCATACATCAAAGATTAAGTTTTACATTTGACATTTTATTACTTCTCACAGTTCTTTCATAAAACTGAATTTTAGTTACTGAACTGTAAGATAACATTTTTGAGTGCGTACGGGTTCGTAATGGATTGAATGAACCAGTCGTTAAAAAGTTAACAAAATGTATTCTTTTCACAAGAAATAAAACAGAACACTGAAATATTTCCTCAGAGATATTCGTACAATATCATAATATTGTACGATATATTGTACGAATTCAAACCTTAAACAGAATTCAATTCAAAACAGATGAAGTTAATCCAATCTCACAGCGAATTCGCTACAATCAATCACAGCATTAAGTAAACAAACAGTCCGCTTAAAACAGCTACAACTACAAAAACTGAGATGAGGTGTTTCAATTCGGGTTTTATAAGCTTTTTAATTATTTACTAGAATATACTGGTAAAACCTCGATTTTTCTCGATATTTGTGGATGGCAACAGTAATTACGAGATATTTATTTATTAAATATTAAATGCATGCGCTCTTGTATTTTTACTTTTCCCATGTAGCTAAACCGTCCACGTTGCAAGGGAAAATAAAGCAATTTTAATTACAATTCCAAATAAATATGAGATTCGTAACAATATTGCTCAAATGAATCACAAAATCAATAAATTTTTTCTAAAACATTTTATTTTATAGTAATTTTTTTTATACAGATGTTCCGTTTTTGATCAACGGAATAAAGTGGTCATATAAATAATGGCATTTACAAATGTAAAAGTGATTTTCATGATACAAATATACAGAAAAATCAATATCGGTAACAAATTTAAATAAGGTTTTGCAACTGCTGGTAACTAAACTAAAGTAAAAAAAAACTGACTTCACATCACAATTCATATTTTCTTCTTCTTTTTTTTTTTTTTTTCCAAGGTGGGGGAAATGCATATATTTTGAAAATACTTAAGCCTTTTCTCCAAGGCCCTCAGCAATCAGTAGAAATCACAGTATGCAAAGTTTCACCGTGGAATGCTTGTTGGAATGAACAAGTAAATCTTCAGAGGTTGTCATAGAGAGCAAAAACTAAATGAATCTTTCCATTGTTCTCACTTGCAAATTCTCCCTCTGTTACTACAAGATGCTAATTTTAGTTTATTCTGGCGAATTACTGAATAAGCAGAAGGCATTCAGTATTTACATGCAGCCTGCTGCTTAAGAAATAAGTAACGATCTTTAATTTATAAAATGTTAAATGATATTTTGCTACTTTATCATTGATCACCATTTTCAGAAAGGTTTCAAAATGCTGCACTAGTTTAGTCTGTAAATTATTATTTCTATATATGTTACTAAATGATACAAAGATTTGTTTGATATCTATCATATAAAATGATACCATAAATATAAAAAAATAAAATATATTCTCTCTAAGACCTACAGTTCCAGATGATTTTGATCTATTGTGGAAGTAGTGATTGTTTTATAGAGGCACTGTTGAAAACCTATGTTTATTTATATTTTCAGAAATGTGGTCACTTTCAGAAGTGGTCATAAAAAAAGAGGTCACTAAATTTATTTTCATCATATTTTGTACACATTTAACAACACAACCAATTATTTCACTGCACAAATTAAACCTTTATATTTCAATACGTTAGGTTATCTTAATTTAAAATTTTTATGTATGTTACATTATTAAATTTGACTTTAACAAACTTGACATGCACACACAACAATTTTTCTTACAAAATAATTTTATATTTACATTTTTCTTTATATTTAATACATATTTCAACAGCATTTCTTTTTAAATGATTTTCCATTACATTAATACTTTCTTATCATTTGCTAGGCAATAATTAATTACAAAACAGATGAAGTTAATCCAATCTCACAGCGAATTCGCTACAATCAATCACAGCATTAAGTAAACAAACAGTCCACTTAAAACAGCTACAACTACAAAAACTGAGATGAGGTGTTTCAATTCGGGTTTTATAAGCTTTTTAATTATTTACTAGAATATACTGGTAAAACCTCGATTTTGCAAAATATTTTACATATTTAGGTGTTTGAAATGTATGCATATTGTTACTTGATTATATTGATTCAACCACTGTAATATTATGCATTCTAAAGTTGTTAATACGGTTCCTTATATTTTTCTAATCTACTTATTATAAATTAAAAATCAAAATGATAAAATTATTGGGCATATTAAAATTCCTATGTGTGATTTCTAGCAGAATTTTTTTAAAGTTTTTTTGGCTCTTTTTACAATTATTAATAAATAAAACTTTTCTTTAGTTTTATTCATTTTTTAATGCTATTAATAAGAAAGCAACTTTTCTATTACAGTTTAATGTTATTTGCTAACTCAAAATGATCTCGATTTATTATACATTATATAATTTTAGTTTTATATTTGGCTGTTTTACTATACCAAGCATTAAAAATTCAGACAAAATCCTCCCACAGGAGGGAAAAATGATAAAAAACTCAAAATAAACTTAATTTTTTTATAAACACATTTCAAATTCATAAAACTTACAATTTTCAAATCATATATACTAAACATTATTTTTGCATTTCAGTTATGAATTTGTTATTAGAAAAGTACTCGTATTATTTTCAATTATTTCAGTTTATAAGTATGGAAGTCTCAAAAGGAAATTATACATGTAAAATGCAATCAAACTTATAGGATTCATCAATCTCAGAAAAATATTCAAATTTAAAATTTTAGAACTTTTGCAAAACATTTTGATTAGATGATAATCCTTTGATAAAATGCTTAAACATTAATTCCTTAAACATAAAATATACATACACCATGTCCACAAAAGTCCTTACCTGGCCTTTATTTTTGCAACTGTTCGTTGTAGACATTACTTCCAATTACAAAAATGCATTACATGAATTTTTAAGATTCATGTTTTTGTATTTTTGAATTAAAAAAAATGTATAAAATATGAAATCTAACTTCTAACTAATTCTATTAGGCTCTATATAGGAAAATTTTACACTCGTTATAAAAAATAAAATACATGTTTGACTTCTATGCGACAAACACTGACCGATATATTTAATTTCAAAGTTTGTGATAATTGATATAATTTTGAATTTGCATTAAGAGGTCAGTTAATAAATAAATTAGAATAATTCGAGGTTGATTTTTTTTGTCTTTAAATGCTATTCAATGACATTTTGTGTGAGACAGTGTCTTTTTTTATAATTTTGTTATATTTGGTATGTCAAAAGAATTTTCACACAAGTAATTCATAAGATTTCAAAATCTAAAAATAAGTTGTAATAAATAATATTCTTGTGAAGTTTCATTACTTCAGAATCATAATTTGAGAACCACAAAAATTCATTAAACTATAAATATTTTTATTTTTAATTACTGTAAATCATATTACAAGTTGACTGCATGCTAATACTGAAGCCTGTCATTATTTTCTAAAGCATACATTCTATAAGATTCTGTGAATAAGATGGCATTTTGAAAACAATTTATACTGATTAATACTTTTTACAATAATCTGCATTAAAATGCTCACCAGGTAATCTCTTAACATCAGAAACCTTTTTCTAAACTGATATTTTATTTTTAGTTATTTACAAGTGCGAAGATTTTGCTTTTATATTTGTATACAGCCCTTAAATATAGTGTTCGACTTAAATACCAACAAACTATCTGTGGTTTATTTTTTCAAATGAGTAGAGAATTTTCTGTATAATATCTAAATATAAATAAAGGAATGTATAAAAAAGTAGATTTCACATTCTTTAAATGTCAGAATGTCAAAACACGAATGTTTGCACATTAAAAACACTTCTTTGCAATTGGAAGTATATGTACATGACCAACAGTTGTGAAAATAAAGGCCAGGAAAGTACTTTTGGGACAAAGTGCATAATAAGGTGGTTATTTTTTAAAAACTTTCATAAAATATAAATTAAAAAGAAAAGTTCCAATCTCTTAATTGATACCTTTATGCAGTAAATTATTCATTTACTTGTTTGAGCAGTCTGATCCTAGTAAGATATTTAGCCAAGCATCTCGTGACTTCAGTTATCTTCAAATCTGAATGATTTTAGTGTTTCAAATTCATAACACAGGTATCACAAAATACTGATTTTCAAATAGTTAGTAAAATTTCCTATTCTCATAATTCTACAGGAAATTTTTTTAGAAATTCAACCATTGTTCCACAATAAAAAATTCAAATCAGTATCATATCATTTTACTGATTGATATGCATGGAATCTCACTGTGCAAAAGAGATACATCTCGCATTTATCCAGCAGTTTCTTATGGATAACTGGAAAATGATAATCAGCACAATGATGAAAAATTATGAATTTTTTGCCTCCACAACACCACCATCACCATTTGTTGAATATTTAGCAACTCCTGCTTTCCCTCGGGATAGTTACTAAATCTTAGGAATAATGTTCTTATATTTTATGCCTATGGCTTTCAGTAGTGTCTCTGTAAGGCATGCAAACTTTAATTAAAAAGATCTTTGATATTCATTTTGTAAGCAAAAGCCACAATGATATAAAATATTAAGATTTCCGACGAGCTTTGGTGGGATCATAGTTCTCGAAGGACCATTTCTGCCTAGCTTCTTCAGAACACTCTTGCATCAGCACTTTCTGTTTGTCTGCACTCATTTCTAGACACTGACCACTGCTTCCATGCTGAATGGTCTTCGTCTGAAATAAAAGAATTCATAATAAATAAATTCTGAAATATTAAACTGATTAAACAGTGTCCCGAGTTATAGAAAGAATAATTTATTTCAAAATTTGTATACTTTGCATTTCAAAAGAACTGCACAACTAAATATTTCTAAATGACCGCTCATAGATTCATGGCTCCACTCTAAGAAATCAATTTATCATGGTGGGCATTCAGCCAATGAAAACTTTGGTCAAAACACATCTTTCAGTCAAAAAATTATAACTATATTTGTTTTCTTTTTAATACATATATATATATATATATTTAACTTTATATAAGTTACTTCTAGATAGAGCTCAGATGAAAATTTTACAAAAATATGCAGATCTTGATATGAGCCCTATTTAATGAAAATGTGGATGAATTAAGTGTAGTGAACACAACCAAATAAACAAATAAATAAAAATGAAACCAAAATTATTAGAGGTAATCATCAATTTTCAAATTTTTATACAATAGATTTGTTTCAGAAGAACATTTATATAACATCATGGATTTTTTACATTCTCATTTATGTAAATGCTTTTATCTAATGATACTCAATTTTCATATGATCATTAATTTTGAATTTTTAGCTTTATGTAAAATATGTCATTCATTTGATACCTGTATTAATTTCGTATACTGAAAAACGTTTTGTTTATATCTTTTGAAAAGATTTATAGTTGACTAAGGAATAATTTACCAATCTTACGTTTCTTTATAAAAGGCATGAATAAAAAACTGAAGTTATGAATTTCATATGCTTTTACTGTAATATGCCTCCTAATCAAAACTGAAACCATACCTTATTTGATATTTCTTTTAAAACAAAAATTTCAGCATATAAATATAAAAAATAGTCAGTTCTGCAACTCTTTTTTTAATATCCTGCATAATAAAAATAATAAGTGTTTTCACTTTTTAACATTTTTCAGAATTATCTTTCATGCATCCAGTATAATGCTTAGAGCAGTAGATCCGGAAGTATGAGCTGCTACTAAAGAGTGGGTCATAAGACTATTTTAGATACATTATGAAAGCTTTCAAAGCTTTTTTTAACATAAATTTTATATTCATTTATTACTTAATTTATAACTATTTATTAACTATTCAACATTAATTACTTCTACATATGTTCTTTCTTTCCTCATATTTTCAGAGCATCTGTATATGGTAAGGGCTGCAGTAGGTTATTTGAATATGGCAAAGAAAACAAGTGCTGTTTGCCTGAAGGAAGGAAAGCTTTATGGGGGACTTTCTAAGAAACATTAGCTCATATTTGCATTACATATTGGAGAAACCATAAAAATACCCATGCAGCCAAACTGTTCAACATGATTTGAACCTGTATTGAACTATTACTGTTCAGCATTTTTAATTTCTGTAAAAATAGTTGGTGAAAATGGCTGAACTGCAATAAATCACAACTCTATTCATCTGAGTTGCAAAGTTAAAACAAGAAGGAAATATTGCATTTTTAATTCATTTCATTTCTTAGCAGAACAAATTTGTCTTACGTTCTTTTGAAATGCAATGAGCACTTCTTTTTTCCCCATAATGCCAGTCTAGAATTGAATATTAAATATATTCCAAGAAAGGTGAAGATCAGATATCTGATATTAAAGAAAACATGAATGCTATTTGAATTTTCCTCATAAAATAAATATATTAAATCTACAACATAGAACTTGAAAAAAATAGCAGTCAAATTTGCATTAATGCGATTTTTAAAAATTACTGAAAAGATTAAAATGAAATATAAAATTTTATTAAATGATTAAAGGAGAAGTTAGATTGATGAATGTTGTCAGTTAACCAATAAGATAGTAAACAAACTCTTTGAACAATTATGAGATCATCACATAATTTTCAAAATGTATATTTCTTAAAATACTGCTTCTTAGAATAATACAAATATCAATTAAGTAGAATTTAAACATTATCTCTAACTGAATGAAATTTGATGATTTTGTTAAATGCTAATGCATAATCTACACTGAACCTTATTTACTTATATGCTGAGTACAAAAATAAAAACAGATTCTCCTCTTATCACACACTCCCCCCCAAATATGAAATTCTTTTTCCTCACATTTATCATTATTTTTGCTTTCCCTCTTGTGATTACTGAAATAGTCACATGATGGAAAAGTTTAAGGAGCCAATCTGAAATCAACAGGTAGGAATAATTTTACATTGACTTGTGCTCCTGCTTGTGCTTTCATAATCCATATTATATGCAGCTGAGTTTTGTATTTAAGAACAAATATTTTATTCAGCCTTTCTCACAAAGCCTGCAGCATTGTTGTGCATATCATTTGATTATTATGCTTCTACAAATCCTTATGTAGCAAAAGGAAATGAAAAGAAACTGAATGAGAAAAAATAATTTTACATTGACTTGTGCTCCTGCTTGTGCTTTCATAATCCATATTATATGCAGCTGAGTTTTGTATTTAAGAACAAATATTTTATTCAGCCTTTCTCACAAAGCCTGCAGCATTGTTGTGCATATCATTTGATTATTATGCTTCTACAAATCCTTATGTAGCAAAAGGAAATGAAAAGAAACTGAATGAGAAAAAATACACATAATTTATTGAAATAATCCAACTTAGTTGAAATTATTACATTTTACTTGAGAGATCAGTAGTAATGCTTTAAATTTCAATGGTAAAATGAGTGAGTACCATGATATTTAAGTGAAGCATTGCATTATTTTAATTAACTATTTGTCTATTTTTCTGCAACTCCTTCTACAACAGTTTCATTGCATTATTTTCTTTAACTAGTTTTCAGTATATATATATATATATTGAAAACTTTAACGATATATTGTTTGCACAAAAATTTTATTCTAAATTCAGTATATAAACAGGCTCTATTCAATGTATAAAATTAAGTCACCAGAAAAACATAAGTGTTTTATCTTTTAGCAAAAAATCTATAACTAAATCCATTATTATCTGTATATATATACAAAGGGGCTATTTTAATGAGATCATGGGTTCTCAGGCTTTATAGTATTCTGGTTCTCTTAACTTACTCCAGTTCTCTCAAGAATAGTGATAAATTTGCTAAAATATGGACCTTTATAACGGTGGATCCCTCGAGGTAGTATCCATATCTTGAAATGATGCTCTCTGTGTGTAAGCAGATACATATTTTTAAATAAAAAATATCAATGCATAATTTCATGTATGCTAGTTTATATATATATATAAACTAGGATATTATGAAAATATTTCCAGCAAATTTTATCTCAAAACTGGAACATCCCAAACACAATTCTATGTATTTTAAAGGTACAAATGTTTAATAACTGTTTTAAGTAAAATAATTTATACAGTGTCCTGGTATTTATTTAAAGTTGTGAATCATTTACAATATTATTTATTAATTCTAGAAGCATAATAATACCAATGCAAAAATTTACCTTTGGATTGTAAATCCATAGCTGATTTCCTTTAGATCCATGGCAAGGATATAAGATTACATCTTTACCAGCATAGTCTAAGCAAGCTTCATCCCTTCGGATTTCTCCATCACGGCTTAACATCCAGAACTAGAAATTTTGATGCAACATATTAAATAAAGAGGGCAGAAAATATGTATTCAAAATATAAAATTAAGAGTGGAAGAATTATTTTACTAAATATAAATAAATTGTTTGGCTCTAAAATATTTCTACATATGAAGAGCTCCTTCACTGTAGTTAAGCAAACATATAACAATATCTCAGTCAGTTTCTTTACAAAGATAAAATATGAAATAAGGAAAATATTTTGTTTTGAAAACTACTAGTATAGAATGACAGGTTTATAATACAGGTTAATAGGTTTCTTTCAACTACTCCTGGAATATAAATTTAACATGAATGTAATTAATTAGGAATAATAAAAATGTAAATAATGTACAGATAATAGAGCTGTAAAAAGACTTTAAACCTTTCCAATTAAAAACATAAAATCATTTTGAATTCCTGGTATGAGAATTCACTTAGCTTTATACTGATAAAATTAAATAATTAATACCACACACTCAGTTTAACATAAAATCTGACAACACAGTATGTGCATTGATTGATCAAGCAAAATAATGAAATTTCAGTATTTTATAATAATAGACATTTTTGCTGAATTATTTGTTAAAACAGTTAACAGAGAAAAACATATTCCTTAATATTTAATTAATTTGAAAGCAAACATAACGTAAATTTGAAATTTACAAAGTCGACTTTCATTGATTAATATAACTTAGAATGACTTCCCTTTCAAGCAAAAATTCTTTTAATTAAACCAGATTTATTTTACTTACTACATTTGTTAATGAATATAGATATCCTTCCTTACGTTACAAAATTAGTTGAAAATTACCTCCAACAGGCCAGAAACTGAAACTGTTTGTTTTACAAATGAGTATACCAAATAAGTTACAGAATTACTTTTCAGATAAAAGACAATTTTTTTAAGGATTTTGTTAATAATTATTCATTATAAATAGACACAGAGAAACAGAGGTTTTGAGTGAGTTCCTATTCAAGATAAATGATGTTTGGATCTTAACTGGTCATTGTAGCTTAGTTCAATAAATATTAGCATTAGAAACCTTAAGAAATGCAAAAAGATGTCAACACAGATTGATATCCATTTTCAGTGAATTCTTTCATATATCGATAAGTAGCATGTCATTACAGATGATTAAAATTTTCTTTTTCAGGAATTTTATCAATGAAGAATTCCAATGTTTGCCGATTTCTTTTTTTAAAAGGCAGAAAGTACCTTATCTAGATGGTACAGTTGTCGTGCAAAGCTTCTTAAATTCATCAATAAGCAAAGGCTTTAGTGGATTGTTTTAAATTAATGAATCCAGCCTCTTCTTTTTATATAATTCCTTGCACTGATTTATATCCTCAAAATTTAATATTTAATCTTTACTAAATCTTAGTACTGAATGAGCTAATAAAGAATGGATTATTAATATGTCTAATACTAGTAGAAATTAGGAATTTTTTAAAAAATATTTCTTATATATCCAAACATTCATTTATAAAATGTTACCACACAAATTAAAGTTGATTAGTTTTGTGTCATGAGAAAACACAACTAGAAATAAGATTTAAAATCTGATAAGGTAAACAGCAAACCAGACCTTCATCAACTTTTTGATAAGGGAAAAAAGGTTTTTAGTCAAATGAGGTTTTTGGCCTCAAGTAGTGGATTTTAGAAAATTGTATTTTTCAATTCAAGTATATTTTATTTCTGCAGTAACTTTTTTGAAATTATTATCCAATTAAAAGCATCCCATAATATTCATTTTTGAAAATGTTACATATTCAAAAGAAATACCAATTTATGGTTTTCAGTGATGCTGGCAAAGATTAACTTCAACACAATCTATTTTCAGATATGAGGCCAACCTAGCTTTATATGATAGTTAATGAACCTAGTTGCCATGTCACTGTGGTCAAATTCTATTCAAAATCAGGATGTTTGTCATTAGAATATGTTCATTGTGAAATGGAATGATTTACAAGGTCTCAAGAAACTGGCCATAGGTAAAGACAATTGAGAGCAAATTCGATAATATTTCCTGAGGTGTTTCTGTCTAGAATTAAAATGGAGGTTGTCAGTGATTATGTATGTTCCACTGACTGAATATTGCAGTCTGATAAAGTTCAGTATAAATAATCAAATAACCATTAAAAATCAGTACATAAAATATTATTTTATGCACTATAGAAGAAAACTAATATTTAATTTGCCCTTGGATCATGAGTACGCTTCCAATTCAACTGAGGTCGACTATCAAGTTTTCAATCCCAGTTCAACTCAAACTGACAAACTAATATTTCGGACTATAGACAATATCCTCTTCAGTAGGTGATATTACAAACAATACCTTATGCATTCAATTGCACACAGCTCATAGTTTAAGTATTAGCGATATCGGAAACGACACGAATTACTCATTTGAAGCTCTGCTTTTTACCTACAGAACTCAAAACATCAGTGCACATTTATATGCTTTATACATGAGATATCAGCTAGCACATGCTCTTCAATGCACTGAGGCTGACATGCTTCCCAGCTTGTATATTTTGCTGGTGTACTGGAAAGAAAGTATTTTAGTGGTGGTGCACTAAAGGTGGTAAATTAACCTCTGATTTGTTCTTGGATCAGTTATTCACTTCAAGTCTAATAGTTAAAGCATCAGATTTGCAAGCAAAAGCAATTTTGGCTTACAGCATATAAAGTCAACATTTCAGACCTCTCATACTCTCCTTAATGAATAGCACCACTAACAATATATCACTCACTCAATTTTAAATAGATTATTGCTAAACAGCCTTCAACTTACAGAATGCTGTAATAAAATAATATGGTAAGTTTTTGCCTCTCCTCTTCAATAAAATACATAAGAATTTCCCCTTCCTCTTCATTAGAATATATAATATGTACTTCATTTAAAAACCATGATCAAATTTTATAAACTTTTAATATAATCTTTATTCTATTTACATTTCATATAAGCATTAAATTTGTGATTAAATAAATTGGTGGAAAATATTCTTAATTGCATCCTTAGTGCCCATGAAATAATTGCACATATATACAGCAATATCTAAGATGGAAAGGGGCTGTTTATATACAGTAAAGGCTTCTGTCTAATGTGCTCGCTGTATACAAAAATAATTACTTCATAGCAGCTAAGGACACAGCTAAGAATTTTTTTTATAAAGAAATGAACAAATGTACATTCTTATTTATTAAAATTTTCTTCAGAATATTTCACACAAATGTAAGCTTAGCAATTTTTTTCAATCATCGGTAATAATTATTTGCAAGGCAATAGACAGTACCTGAATATCTCTGCCAGGGACACATTCCCATATTTGTACTCGGAAATATGCTCCAATTTTAAATGGTGACTTTTCTATGCACCATTCTTCATCTTGACTGGCCAAACTGAGTATCTACAAGGTTAGCCCAATCAAATAACAATTATATAAACTGGTCAGATTGAGTTCCACTATTTAAGGTGCTTTGAAGCAACAAAAGTACAAGAATATTGCAAAGCAAATGGATGGAAGAATGCTTATTTCTTTTGACATTTTTACAGCTTCAAGTGCATCACATCTTGCAACATCCAAAGGAGGTCAAGTTTGTCCTTAAATTATATGATAATGGAAATATTTTTGTTATTCCTACTAATAAGATAACTTTCCTTCATTGCATGCATTAGTCAGAATGATTAGTAACTGCTAATACAAATATTTCATATGAAATGTAACTATTATTATTTTGGTACTGCTTATTTTCATAATTTCTTTCTTTCACAGAAGACTGCTCAGCCAAAGATTCACTGTTAGTTATATTTTATGAATGATGTAGCCCTTACAAAATATCCCCATCAAGCATATATCTAGGAGTTTTATTTCAATTAGGCCTTGAATAATATGCAAAATGTTTTGGAAAAATATGTAAAATCAAAACTAAGATCTAAAAATTCGAACACGACTGTTCTGAAATGGAGTGAAGTGTACTTGAATAGAAAAAAATATCAATTAAGTTTTGAATATTTTTCCTTTGTTTTTTGTTTTTGAAAGAAGATGAAATTAGAAGAAGGATCTAAGCATAGAAATGTACTTATTTCTAGTTGAAACTACATGAAAAAAAGTCTTGTATAATAATAATAATAAAATGAAAACATAGTTTAACTTAGGAGTAGGATCTAAAAACTGAAATTCACATACTTTTTATTAGAACTAAGTATATTTACTATTTAAATAGAAAACATTTTCCCATTAAAATGCAGTTAATATGATTAAAAGTACTTGACATAGTTTTTACTGCATTTTTATTCCTAAAAGAAAGAAACTCCTTCTGATTTTAATATATGGTCTTGTAAAAATAATTAGTCGATGGTACCATTTTGTTTCTGCTTGATATTTTACTTTAATGGAAGAATGAAAATAACTAAGGGTAAAAATACAATAGATAAATGATTGTAAAAGATTATAACTTTAAAATTACTTTATATTTCACATTCACTACAAGTGTAGAAGACAAATTTACAAATTGCAAATTTATTCTCAGTCAATATCATTCAATAAATTATTCCCAAGGGAAAAAAAAACTATCTCGCTATAACCACTTTTTCTTTTATGTAAGTAATGATGTAACATTTATTTGTATAAAAATGTTATTTAATTGGTAAAAGAATACTTTTATTCTTAGAAAAAATCACAATTTTTATATTTAACTTTTCAGATTCGAGCTTTAGTTTCAGTTTTCTCAGCTATCATGGATAATTATAAAAGTCAAGGATAAGATTTAGATTATTTAACCTTAAATCAGAAATTCTGAATTTTTACTAGAACAATGACAGATCAGAGAAGAACGGTTTATGCTGCAATGATGTTAATGTTATTATGAGAGTAATTCTGCTTATTAGGTCATTCTTAAAAAAAAAAAAAAAAAAGATTACTGAAAAATTTATAATAACAGAAACATTTCTTCTACTTAGTTCAAATTAGAATGCAAAACATGTATCTAGTTTACATGTACTATACTTAATTCTAGTACTATACTTAATTCTAAAGAAGCAAAGAAACGTTTTTATGGCAGGAAATCCATGTTTAAAAAGAAGGGTCTCTCCTTTACTACATTAATGGGACTGAGGGATAAAAAACAATTATCAGTTATATTTTTAAAAAGATGTATTCCACTTAAAAATATTTGTTGTATTACTTATCTTTTATGTAATATAATAAACGAAATAAGTTGAAAACGAATTCTTCAGTTTTAAATACATAAAGAAAAGCATGTTATTCTATTAACAGCTGAAACCAAAATGATAGTAAAGTGTGGCTTTTATCACTAGAAAATTCCAGTTTTCCTTAAAAAAATTACTTTCATTTTTGATATCCCCCAAATCGAAGTTTCAATAAAATATTGTGTTGTTAAACTATTAAATGTAACTTTAATCACACATTAAGTTCTTTGCAATGACATATTATAACAGAAATAACTTTCATTCAACTTTTTAATGCAGTATGAAGCATGCCAGAAGGACACCTGAAAACTAATCAATATAATTAATGTTACCAAATCTACAACTGCACGTCATTACAAATGATCAAAATCCTTTTATTTGAAAGACACATTGGAATATCATATGAAAACTGAAATAGTAATTATCGATATGTCAAATGGCATCATTCTTACTTATTTTAATTAATGAAGTTTTTATTTTAATTGTTTGATATGATTGATAAATTTATTTTACTTAAACATTTAAAAATTTAATTATGTTTAAAATTATCGATCTAACACGTTTCATATCTTTAAATAAGAAAATAAATTCATACATAAAATTTGAAAAACTATTTAAAATTAAAGGAGCTCCTCCTATCAAATAAAGTTTGAATATTCATAATATATATTGAGACAAATTTTTTATATTCAAATATTAGTGTCCGAAGCATGAAATATGTTTTAAAATGTATTAGAAAGAACCCATCAGACGTGAATGATTTTACCATTACCGGATTCATAAAAAAACTCACCTGATTTCCCCCCTGTTTGTGGCAAGGATACAACCCAATTGGCTTATGTAAATTATTCCTCCGAGCAGGGCTGTCAAGACACATGCTGCGACCATCGCCACCTAAGTTTCGAACCTGGTTGGAAAGCAAAATTCCATTGATCAATCACTGCAAAAGCTGTTTTCATCTTGTTCAAAAATAAACACAATTAACATTTGTGTAATAGTTGAGAATAATATAAATAGGAAATGAAAATGTAGAGAAATTCAAAAATCCTCTACACACTTAAAAACCTTTTTGTGAAAAGTATAAACAATAGAAACACAAAGTTGACAGATAGTGTGACAGTAATTCAAAAAATGCTTTCTGTTATATCGCTATCCTATATCATTGTGCCAAATTCTTGCTACTTTAAGCATATCTAACCAACAATCAAATTCAGTTCGAGAATGCATCAGTATCATTAACCAGAACTTTCATCAGGGAAAGTTCTTGATTTTGCTGCTTTTCTAATACCCAAGAATAATATGCTATGAATTTTTTATATAAATACAGAAATAAAATTAAATATATTTTTATTTTTGATATTAAACTTTAATTTCAACCTTCTAATAATATTTTCTTGCTGTATGGATAGCAGAATCATCAATGACATGTTTGAAATTTATTTCTCAGCCATTGTTTCCCATGTAGTGTAAGATTCTTTAAATGCATTTGTACATATTAAATAATTTTTTCAATTCCGTAATTACGAAATCTAAAAAAAATAGGAGACGAACTGGAAAAGATTTGAAGGATAGCAAAAGGATTTTTACAACTAATTTACAATTAAGGAAATATTACTATTTTTTTAAAAATATTTTTATTATTTTTTATTAATTAATATTTTTATAATTAAGGAAAATTTGCAGCTGTATTGCAATACAAAGAAACATCTCTAAAATGCTAAAAACTGTTTTAAAGAATTTTGGTTTTCTGTGAAGGTAAAAACAATAAAGCAATCGTACAGCTACGCCCTCAATGCTTTGCATTTAAGAATTCCAAGCAAAGAGAGAGTAAGCCTTTTTGGATTTATATTTTTATTTCTTTTAGCTGTAAGTGTAATTATTGTAAAGCAATTATTAATTAAGTGATGAAAGCAGATAATAACATAAATAAAAATGCCATCCAAGAATAAAATTGCATCTCACACAAAAACTGCTGCCCTAAAAATATATGCCTCCTGCCTCTTTCTAAGAATGTGACTGAGATGCATTAAAATATGCCATGAAACAGCCTGATTTATTTATGCAGTTTTCTAGAGTTTTATCACTTAAACAAATACACTTTGATATAACTCACAAGACAAAAAAAAAATCCAAGGGTCAGGATTCTGCTGAATTTAATTATTTGATTATGGCAAAGTTCACTAGAACTATGTGCTTAACAAGAGAGATAACTCCATAAAGAATTTTTAAGGGATATTTGCTTGCATTCACATTACACATGAGAAAATCATAAAAATGTCAGGCAGCCAGCCTGTTTGCTAAAATACAAACCCCCAGTCAAACTACTATTGTTCAATTGTTTGATTCCCTTGGACTGAGTGGTGTGGGCAAATCCTTGCCCAGATAATCTTGCACTATTTTATACCTGAAAAGGAGGTGTACCATATTGCTACCAAATTATATTTAGATGCAAGCAAAACATCCTGAGGAACATTAAAAATTTTCATTATAGCCAAATAAACATTTTTGTGACCATAAGTTTGGTTAAAAAAAGAAAATCTAATCACAAGATTTTGGGAGAGGAGCGGGATCTTTTTTTTCAATTATTTTGACAATCACAGAAAAACATCTTATTCTAAAGAACAATCTATTAGGTATACTTTATAATTCATTAATATTTCAAATGTACTAAGAACAATTTGCATTTATGAGATAAAAACTGATAAGTTATTGCCTCCTTAAAATATTAATTAAATATCATTCAATAATCTTTTCTGTGCAGAATCTTTCACAGTTTATATTATACAATTTTCCAGATATATTTGAGAAGATAATTTTTAATACTATCACTGAGGCAATCACTTTTGTTTTTTCATTATCATATAGTTTCAATAGCATGAAATTTTAAAATCAGTTATTAAAAATGAGATTTATTTTTCTCTCGCATTGTTAAATTAACAGTCAACAAAAATTATCCTATTACATTTCACATATATGTAACTGACCTCTAACTGTAAATGTCAATTATAAATTCTGCATCAGATAAACAATGTAAGAATCAAAACTGAGTATACAATCAACTAGTACAGAATCATATGACATTATACAGCAAATATTATTAGCATTTAGATGCATAATTAAAACAGACAAATTCCTGGAAAAAAATTATGTATATCACACAGATGAAACATTGAAAGAACAAATGCAATTAATCAGAAATTATGCAGCGAAGACAGTCGCAGCAATTCTGTGTCTTATTTCTTTAACTCAATATTTATATTTGAATTAAATAAATTATATTTAAAAAATAATTTAATACATGAACTTTTGGCTTTATACTGCCTAAATTTAATATTTTATCTGTAATTCTGTAAATTTAATATTTGTTATTATTTTCCCATCCTTCCAGCATGCCTTCATGGTGTAATGGTAGCGTGCTTGGCATGTATCTGAGAGGTTCAGGTTCGAGTCCTGGCAAAAGCATTGCTCATTTTTCAAATCTCCTGCTTCAAAGTAGCCTGATGACCCTATATATCTTTTCATCTATTTAGTTCAAAACAATGGAAGCTGCTATTTTTATTCTGCTGATTTTATATTCTTTCTTTATTCTTAACAATCTCATTTTTTTTTTTTTTAAAGTATATTCCCAATACATGATCAAGTGAGTAGATCAAGGATCTACAAGTAGAATTGATGAAAAACACATTCAGTCTTATAAACTAAACTATGTACATAATTAACAGTTATGTACAAAACAGTTATGTAATTAACAGCAAGTACAAAGTTTAAACTTGCAACTAACAGTAACCCTAAAGTATAAAACTATCCGTGCTACAATTAGAAACAAACCTAAAAGTTTCCTTTCTGTTGTATTTATATTCCCAACTCCCCCTTCCTTACAGCAAAGCATTTGAGATTTGTTGGCCTTTAGCACTTGAAATCTATCTGCACTTTTAAGCAGACAGGCCTCAAATCAAGGCATGTCTTCGAAGAGGCTTTCCAACGGAAACTAACTTTTATTCACATTACACATAAATAAACTTATAAAAAGGCTTATGCAGTCAGCATGTTTAGCCATCAGAATATGAAGCCGAGCTGAAACTACCAGTGCTTAGAAGTTTTATTCTTCATAAATAAATTATTAAGTAGCTTAAATTATGAGTATGATTAAATTTAAATAATTAAAAGTTATCCATAGAGAAATTTTAAGTCAAGAAGATACTAACATTGAACATAACAGTGAAGTTACTGTTTTACTATGTTTGGAAATAAAATATTAAAACATTAAGCATTCAAATGTTTTACTTACATATTAAATATAGAAGAGATACCAATAAGTGTTTTTTAAAACTGTTGTGTTTATTTTATTGTATTTATTGGAAAATTATTCTATTCCTATAGCTGATATAGCTATTTTTATTATATGCATTAAATATATTGTAAATATTACTCAAACCTATCATATTCTGAAGAAATGTTTCATTACAGAATGTATAAATGCAGATGTTGCAAGATGTATATTGGAGCAATTTTCATGAATTAAATAATACACTATTCATGTTAAACTAGGAATAAATCAAAATCCCATGATTTTAAATGGCAGTGTTCTGCCTATTCTTCTAGCACAATTAATAAAATCAGGGAAAAAGCACCAACCATCCATTAAAAAGCAGTTACTAATGTAAGTCAACAACACATAAACTTATATTCAGAATTATTTTAGCAATAAAAGAATGAATCAAAACACTTTCAAGATAATTATAAAGCAATAAAAATACACAGTGCTTCTATAAAGTGTCAGACTTATTTTTTAACACATTCCAGCAAACTTGCCAAATAATGACCAATAGTAGTTATGACTATGACATCTCAATTTGTTTTGTTTAGATTCTGCGTAAGGAAAGAATTTTCTACGCAGTTAATGATGCGCTTTAATCTAGTAACATTTGCTGTCATCAATCTGAAAGCTGAAAAAATGTGTTCATCAGAAGGACAGACATTAATCATGATTTTTTCAAAATATGATTGGAGGTGAAATTTGATGCTTTGCTTATGATCCTGACACAAAATGGCCATCATTTGCCCAAACTGAAGATTGTTTTCTACAAGCACAGAAACTTCAGTTTCAGAAATTTTGATTCTGTAAGGACCATCCTGGTGACAGTTTTTGATTGGGAAAGCTTAATTCATGTGCAATTTGTCCCTGTAGGACAGACAGTGAACTAGATATTTTATGGCATAACAGACTTCTGAACAAAATTCACTGCATTAGACCAGAAAAATTTCAATCAAATGACTGATTTTTCTTGCTAACAATGTGTTGTCATACAGTTCTGTTGATGTAATGCAATTTCTAGCAAAATAATAATAACAATACAACAAAGTACTACAATTCTTAACCAGCCCCTCTTATTCACCAGATTTAGCACCTGAGGACAAATTTCTCTTTTCTAAAGTGAGAGTAAAGTTCTCCTCCAAGTCATTATTATAATGACAATGTAAAGATTCAGAAAACTACAGACTTAAAAAGCATTAGAAAAGATAAGTTCTATGAAGGAATCAGGCAGCTGTATGAATGAGCCAGGTGTTGTATAGACTTCTAAAAATTACATATTGAAAGTTAAGAAGTAAGATTACTGTTCTTAATTTTCGATTTTGTACAGATTTAGTCCCAAAACTTTGTAGAAGAACTGTGTATAATAACTCATTAAAAACAAATGAATAAAAGCATTAAACAAAATTAAATATCAGATAATTTCAATACTATCTATATGTGCATAATAAAACACAATTAAACTTTCTGCATGTGCACTGCACTCTGCACAATAATAAATCCAGAGGGGGAAATTATAAATAAAAATCTATAAATTATTTTAAAGTTCAACATCCTTAAGATTTTTGCTTCTGCATTAAAAATATGTAGTTTATTATACAGGTTTTATGGCTTGAGTTTCTAATCTTAACTGTGCCAAATCTGAATCAAATATCTCAATTTAACATATTTAAAATGAATGAAAATAGTATATTTATTGCATAATATATTTTCATGACTATAGTTGACATTCAGATCACAATAATTGTTATTTTTCAGTTAACCAAGGTCCAGATCAAACTTTCACCAACATATGTAAATCCCACCAGATCTTTAATCATAAAATACTTTCAAATGGATATACTTTCAGCTCTTTTCATCAAATATTGTACAGGGAAATAAATTAAATTAAATTAAATTAAATTTAAAAGAAAAGAGAGAGAGTTTTATTATTTTTCTTGAAGCTGTGCTAAAATCAGTTACAGATTGGTGTTATTTTAGGAAATAAGCATAATGACCCTACTTTTGGAAGACAGATCTATACAAGGTTTTATTCAAAAGTTTGGTTGATTCCTATGAATTCATTGTTTCATGAAGTCTTTTGCAATTAACACATGAGTAGTATAGACTTCTAATTAAGACAGATATGTAGAACTGGACAGTACTTAAAATTATACAGCATGAAAAAAATATGCTTTTACACTAACATAGTATATGTTTACACTTTTTAGAATGATTTCAGCACCTTTTATTTAATGTTTAAAATATAGAGTCTTTTTTTAAATTCAATCTGATAGCCTTTTTTCTGGACTATAAGTTCAGTATGTTAGCTTATACTGGATTATAAGTCATAATATTCATGATAGATGAGATTTTTATAAAATCATTATGGTTTGCATTTACAAAGTGTTCTTTTCAAGAGACAAAAAGAATGATAGTCCATAGGTGAAACATCAATAAACTTTGTAGGAATACATTGAATATATGTAATACCTGTATCCATCTTCACTTTTTTCTTTAAAGGAATGCAGTGATACTTTTTCAAGTAGGACTTCCTTTTGATGGTACGTTAGTATGTTCAATTGATTTTAGTATTCTTTCCTACTCTTCTTGTTTTTAATTTCTTCTTGTAAAAGAATCCTGCGACAATCATAAACCCTTTGCTGAAACTTTCTCTGCATTGATGGAACCAGATCTGTACACTTTTTTCTCTTAGTTTTCCATTATAAGTAGACTTGTTTTGTTGTTGTTGCAGCCATTTATATGCTTCATCAAGAACCACAATGTATTTTCATATCTCTTTTGCTAAATAGTATTAATAGAAAGTTCTTTAAACTGTTCTGCAATTAACCACATGCCTCAGCAAAAGCTGGTGAACATTATGATTTTTAGCTTTTTCAAGTTGTAAATCTTGGTTTATTATTTAATTTATTGTTGCTACAGATGCATTTAAAGACTTTGCGATTGATTTCTTCATTGGCAGATTTTCTCTGTTATCAAAAATTTAATTTTAGAAACATTAAAAATAGTATGCACTTTTTTCACATATTCGTTTGGAATCTGCTTTCCACGTAGAATTAAGGATTGACAGTTTTCACTTTCAGATTAATAACATTGCTATTTTGCACTTCGAAATTTTAATAGCATGTATTTCACAGTGTTTTAGAAATATAGAATAGAAATATTTCTCTTCGAAAAGCTCAAATGTATATTCTTTAATCCACTGCCTGTTTACATGTGACATTTTGAAAGAAGATTAAATTTAAAGTAGCTGATGACACTTCTCATTTCAAATAATAGGTTGTTGCCTTTTATTCCAACAAAATTGCTTTTTTCTAATTCTTTACCAAAATCTTTCTAAAAATGTGTAAACACTCTCTTGCATACAGAATACAAAATTGATCAAAGTACATCATCTTTTGGGCTCTTTTAGCCATGTAGCATATCTGCGATCTTTTCTCCTTCTTGGAAATATATATGATTGCTTGATCGAAGAGAGGTGGTGTGTGCTAGTTAGCCTAAAGTGTGCATGACATACCCAAAATTTGTCAGATTATGACAATATGTACTTATGTATCTACTTATGACAATATCTACTTTATTCATTCATACAATAATCAATAAGCTTATGTATACGTTTGTATTGCTGATGCATCTGCTAATAGGCTCTTTTTTTAGAAACATAAATAATACCTGGAAAGGAAGCATGCCAATTTCAAATTTGTGTGAAATTTTGAACAAATCTCAAAGGCATGGAAAACCATTGGATATCTCCAGGAACTTGAATTCAATAAATTTGTATCTGATTAGCTATTTACTAAATTTAGACAAATAAATATTTAAAGGAAGGGGGGTGGCTGAATAAAGTTTGGGGGGAAAATAATTAAACAATTCTATGTTGCAATTATTTATTAATTATAATTAGTTCTTACTGCAGTAGTAGCTCACTAAATGCAAGAAAAGAAATCCCCGACTTACCGTTGGATCATAAGTGCATTTTTAGTCTGAAGTACTAGGTTAATATGCAGCTATTCCCAAGTTCAACACTAGCTGAAGAAGTGGTATTTCTGACTACCAACAGATGGCAGCACCAGCAACATTTCATTACCTCAATTGTTAATCATTCACTCAGCCAGCACTCCAGTCTGTAACGGCAAACAGCTTGCTGCTATAAGTTGGTGACAGTGGCTGTGATATAAACTATGCAACTATTTCTGCATGTAATTCAATATACTGGGATTAGTTCATACATACTACAGCCCTGCAGGCACATGTTATAGTTCATAGTGTTGTATGCTATGAATACTGACTCATTAAATGCAAGAAATAAGACTCATGATTTGCCCTTAGATCATAAGTGCTTTGTTGGTCTAACAGCATAAGCACTGGATTAACAATTAACCATTCTCAGGTTCAACTGGTGAAATCAGCGTTACAGACCATTGATTATATAAGCTTCAATAGATGGTGTCATTAGCAATGCTTCCCTCACTCAATCACAAAGAACTTGCCACTGCAATAAACTTAAAAACTAGGATAAAATATATTTAGCTGCTATTTTCATTGATATTTTCTCTAAAAAGGAAAAATTATGTGGTATTATGGCAAAAGTCAATTTTATTCCACATTACTTTGTATATAAGGGGTAGGGAGCCCCAGTTAGCAAGCACAAAAGATATGAAAGAAATTCAAAAGAATTCATAAATGAAATATACCTCTCCTGAAGCCACTGCTTCTCCAGGAATGAAAAGCTCAGGATATACATTGTCAAGGTACCACTTGAAACTTTTGCATTTCAGATTCTTTCGCAGTTCCTTTCGCTCAGTTATGTCTCCATAATCACCCTGTAAAAATGGTAATAAAAAATTACATTTACACAAGTTTGGATTACTTTCAAATATAACTACAGTAAAAACCTGACTATCCTGCATTCTACAAATTGGAAGTCTCCTATAACTGGAATATTTAAGAATTTTAGATAAAAATTTAGTAAATGAGAGATTTGTTATGCTTTTATAGTGCTTGTAATATTATTAACAAATATACATTGTCACCAAACATTAAATTTAGAGCCAATAATGGATAAGTATGATGTCAAAACACAATCATAAGAAATTCGTTTGCTTTTAATGTAAATGTGATGAATTTCCAATAAGCCAGTTCAATTTTTAAAAAGACGGATATAAGTTCAGTTTCTTCCTCACATTTCGAAAAAATGGTTAATATATGGGATTCCATGAAATGGAGTATTTTCAAAGTTACAGGATCTCGACATAAAAAAAAAGTCATGATATGCATGATATTTGAAAACAGTTAAATAATGGCGATGTTACGTGAAAACTTATGATAAGCAATTTAAGTTCTTTACATGCTATATCCTCAGTTTATATTTGTTTAATATCTAACTAAGCAGAGAATGAACTGTTCATTTACACTTCTGCAGAAATACTGGCGACATCTTTGCCAACTTTCCCATTTGGCAAGACTTCATAATAATCGAGATGTGTCTTTTCTTCTTCTTCTTTGAAATCTTACATAATTTCAAATGCAGCCTTTCATTATTCAAGTTGCTAACAAATAAGATGATAGTTTTTGCAATTTTAGAGTGGAAAACTGATTTGGTATTTTTAACATATTTCCCACTGATTTGGTATTTTTAACGAAAATTCCGTTTTTTATGCACTCAAATCCAAAATTTTCACATATCCAGAATTCAACATGTCCTGAGCTTTCCAGATAATTGAGTGTAATTGCAACCCAGTATAAATAGCAAACAGTATTTTCACAATGGGTTGCTAGGTAAAATTAGTCAATATTATTCTGTACTATGTAAATGTTTATGCTTATCTCTAGCATCAGAATCAAATGTTCATCAGAATTCACATCTTTTTTTTTAATTATTGAAACATTTAATACACATTAAGTTTACAGGCACATTTCTTATATGTTGATAGAAATACAAAATACTGCACACAGAAGTCCATTATGCCACATTTCAAAATGAAAACTTTGAATTGAGTGAAAGTCACAGTTACAATAGCTTAGAGAAGAAAACTTTCGAGATAGATGGCTTAAGGGGATGAAATCTGGTTTGATTTCCAGTGGGTGTTACTTGGCAATAGCATTCAAAATGGAATTAAAACTGTGATAACTAAGAAGACAACTGATAATAAAAAAGAAAATCTGAAAGCTTTCAGATTTTATATTATACCCAAAAGGGCATTTTTTTTAACATTTTGTGTGTTACCTCTATTTATTAAATATCGTGTTCTTCACACTTAAAACACATAATATTCAATTCAACAGCAATATCACAAAATATTTAAAAACAGCATATTTTTAGAATTTGTAATACACAGTCTCATGCGCTGGAGATAAAAACATGTTCCTCTGCCTCCTGTACATTGTTACTATTGCTCGCTTTGAAATCTTTGAGCTTGTTAATCAGAAATTCATTAAAGTTTTACAAAATTTTAAATAGATAATAAAACAGATTTGAATTTCAAAATTCGGGCTTCCAAGTGCTCACGTTCGGTTGGAAGACTACATTATTCAAAAGTTGATGGCTCTGGGTACCATTGCTTTTTCACAATGCAAGAAACATTCATGCAGATTCTTCATTATTTAGTTTTTTTTAACTATAATGCATGGCGACAATATTTGGTGGCAACAATTTGAAAAGCGAATCGATGCAAAATGCTGTTTTGAAATTATGCTGATTACCAGACCTGTTCCAATGTTTGTGCATTGGCCAGCTTCGAGATCAAATTAAATGATGAAGTAAAAAATAAAAGAAAGAAAAGCCTCTCTGCCTTCTCTTACGTTTCCAAACAAAGAGAATGACAGAATATTGATAAGAAAAGGAATAAAAATAAAAATCTCAACTTTGTAGAAAGTGGTGAATAGCTTCTAGGACTAACAAATGTTCACAATCAGTTGCTGCTGGTATTTTTGCCTTGGGATTTGGGAAAAAAGACTTGAAGTGTGATTATAGAAAACCAAATCACTATATCCTTTGCAACTTATCCATAGGGCCAAAAATACATTTCATCATATTCTGCAACATTTAGTGACATTCTGAAACTTGCAGAATTTTTTTTATCTTTTATTGTGCAGTTACACTATCTAAAATTAAATCAATCATTTTGAATCATCCTGTATTATAAAAGAATTCCTTTGAATAATCAACAGAATAACTCTTATTATCTCTGTACTTATTTTTACACAAAAAATTAAGGTACACTGAATATGACACTTTTTACCAAACAACCAAATCATACTGTTATATTTCCTTTAAAAATTTTTAGTTTGGAAAATCGAGTCAGGAAATCTCATCTTTAAGTTGGAAATGCATGGCAACATCAAAAACGTTAAATTAAATAAAACAAAGTGTCCTATAAACCCAGAGGAAGTTTGGTGTAAGAAATGAAAAACATAGAAATTTTAAATTACTTGAAAAGCAGAAAAGTTAAAATGCAATTAAGATAACTGGTTTTTATTTCATGAATTTCATTGACTATTTTATCAGCATATATATTTATTTTATAAATAAGAAATCAATCATCAAAATATTTTCATTTAATTTCAATATTTAGCCTTGGAAATAAGAATGAAAAAAAGGAGAAACCAAGATCTCAAACTAAAGTAGTGTATAATAAAAATTAAAAAAAAAATATTTACCAGATCAGTTCCAATCCTCTGATAATAATATTTGGCATATTCATCTAACCAGACTTCTGCTAGCCGGATTGAATTCCTTTTCAGAACATTCACTCCAGTCCTCCACTTATAAGGACTTCGTTTTCTGAAGATATGGCCAACATGGGAACAAGGCACTATTTCCAAAGTACCTCCACACATCCAAGTCTGAAATATGGAATATTACTGCATATCAGCATTTAATAATAAAATTAAAAATACACACTGTTCTAATTTTTAGGAAATTAAAATACACATTGTATTTCTTATAAATTGCTTATAAATTTTCAAACATAGTGTATCCCATTTTGGCAATTTTTTATATACATATACAGTAGAAGTCCAGAAATCTGCAATGCTTGAGATCAGAGGTTGTGTGGATTTTAGGATTTTGCGGATTTCAGAACAGAAAAGCCAAATCATAATATTAGACTAAAAGTGCAAAATAAATAAGGCATATTAGCTACATTTACTTAAATTATTATGTACAATAATATACATTATTACATTATTTTATTATATGCATTAAATTATTAGGAATATTTTAAAGCATTAAGGACATGTAGAATAGAGACGTGTAAAAATGAGGGATACTAAAAAATAAGGGATACTATTTCTATACCAATAAAGCATGAAAAAAAAATTTTTTTTTTACTTGTTTTAGACATTTTTCTGATTTCACAATCTCTTGTTCTGTGACACAGCTCTGTTGTTCTAAATGTTTTGGGTATTTTTCACCATGTTCCAAACCCTCATTAAAAGATATTTTCTCACTCCTATCAAATTCATTATCTGTGTCCGTGTCAGAATCGTTTTCTTGCTGCGGCGAGTTCAAAACAGAGCCAATGATTTCATCATCAGTTATCTGATATCTCAGTGTTGGCTCATCCGAACACATCATCCATACTAAAAACCTCTTCTGGGCTAAGATTTTTTTTCTGCCACTAACACAGAATCCTTATTATTCAGTAATTATGACATCATTATTGGATAAATATTTTTTCTTCGGTATTTCATTCTCCATCCTGCGGTTTCTGGAACCTATAAATTCAATGCTTATATTTTGAGAGGCAATGCAGATTTCAGGAGTTGGTGGATTTCAGGTAGGAGTTTTGGTACTTGACTGTATATATAAAAAAAGAAGCCTCTAATTACTTAGAATGGAGTGTTGTCATCTCAGAGAAAGTATGTTTCTGTATTGTATGTTTTTATTGCAAACATGCAATGCAACATTTTTATTACAGATTCCAAAAGCAATTACAATAATTTATTTTATCATGGATAATTCAAATTCTCAAAAGAACAGCCATTACTTTCAAATTAATTTTTTTTTTTTTTTTTTTTTTTTTTGTATCTTGTATTATTTTGAGTTTGCATTTAAGTGCATCAAAACAGAATAATTTACACAAAATATCAGTTTCATTGAAATATATAAATAGGGAGTCTTTTATTTAATTGAATGTAAAATGACTATACATAATTTAAAACTTGACCACACATAAAGTAATCAATTTTGATTATAAACTAAAGTGGGGAAAAATGTTTTGATTGTTAAGACAAAAATGATAAATATAGTTTTCTTCAGGGGCAAGAAATTTTTTTAGCATGAAAGAAAATGTTTAATGCAAGATTAATGTAAGGAATGTAAAGCTAAATTTATTCTTATGTTTAATCATAAGCATAAATCAACACTATGATTGTATCTTTCTCGTTATATATTTTATAAACTGATATGAGTACACTGGTGCTCAGATTTAGAGAGTTTTACAAAACCATAATCGGTTTACGTACATGAAGGACAATGTAAATAAGTTCATAAATACGCACATAAAAAAGGGGCAGAATCATGAATTAAACATGCAAGCTGGATATGTGACAGTTATAAAAACCATTTACTTCTTGCACAAATTGGGCTATTGTTTAACTATGGATTGATAGGAGACAAATACACTCACAATGGTAAAAGAATAGTTAACTAAATGAAAGCAGCTGAGTATGAAATGAGGCACTACTTCAGCACTACAGTGGTTCAAAATATTCTGTTAACCCGCGAGAACTCGCACCGGGTATGACATGCCCGATCCATTTTCATTTAATGGTTTTATTACTTTCTTCTTATCGAATTAGGCCAGAATTTCGTGTAGCTGTATTTAAGGTTACATTCTTTCAGCAGGGCAAACACTAGTTCTGCTTTAAAAATAGATTTTGAGAAACAGGTGTCGAGGGTACGCCATACCCGTGCGAGTCCTCGCGTCAGTTCGTCACAATTGATGAAAAACTAGAACCTTTTCGGGGGCGGTGCAGATTCAGGCAGTATATGCCCAAAAAGCCTTCTAAGTATGGCATCAAGATATTTGCACTAGTAGATTCTAGAGTATTTTATACCTGGAATATGGAGATTTATGCTGGTAAGCAACCCAATGGACCCTTCAAAATAGACTGTAGTTCGAAAGCCATTGTGATGCGGTTGATGACACCGCTTTTCAATTCTGGACGCAACTTGACAACTGACAGCTGGTATACGGGATATGAGCTAGCACAAGAACTTTTGAAAAATAAAATTACAATGGTTGGAACACTTAGACAAAATAAAAGAGAA
This sequence comes from Stegodyphus mimosarum, assembly GCA_000611955.2. Classification (NCBI taxonomy): domain Eukaryota; kingdom Metazoa; phylum Arthropoda; class Arachnida; order Araneae; family Eresidae; genus Stegodyphus; species Stegodyphus mimosarum. Next base: position 180,662 of record KK115319.1, on the reverse strand, counting down.
ATACCGGCTGAATTTTTGGTGAAAAAGGCGTTGTACTCTTCAGTCTTTGGATTTCAAAAAGAAACAACAATTGTTTCGTATTCTGCAAAAAAGAACAAAAATGTAGTATGCTGTCCACAATGCATACTGATGACAAAATAGACGAAACCACCATGGAATTGAAAAAGCCAGATATCATTACGTTTTATAATCGTACGAAAGGAGCTGTGGACGTTGTGGATGAAATGGCTGCAGCATACACTACAGCAAGGATATCAAATCGTTGGCCAATGTTTATTTTATTTTCAGTGTTGAATGTGGCTGCTATTAATGCCAGGATTTTGTTAATGCTCACCAAAAATCCTCACACACAGTTCAAAAACAGGCGTTTCTTTTTGAAAACATTGGGACTGGTTCTCTCAGAACAACACAGAAACCGCAAACCTCAAGGAAAAACAACTTATCCAAGCACTTCTAAAGAACTGGAGATCACTAATATTGAACCACCTGCAACAAAACTCAAAGCAAATTATAAACGATGTGTATTTTGTCCATGTAATAAGGGCAGAAAATCAAGGTTTATGTGCCAAAAATGTGAAAAAACCCTCTCTGTTGAACATCAGTATGTAGTTCGCCAAAATTGTCCTTAAATACGTAAGTATGTTATTAAATTCACTAAAATTCTTTAATTTATTATTTTGTAATATATAATTACATAACGTTTGCTTATAAGCAGTATTAATAGATATCTAAATAGCAGAAATGAACTAGGGTATGAGATACCCGGCGCGAGTTCTCGTGTTTGAAAATAGGTGCGTGTTCTCGCGGGTTAAGACTATAGCAAAAATAAATAAAATTTAGTAGAGTTGAAGTTAGCATGAAACTTAAAAACAAATGACTATTGTATAATTTTAATGACAGAACATGTTAAATCATGACAGTTAGACATTAGTTTCTGGAATTAAAGGTAGCTTCAGGAAAAAAAAAAAAAATATTCCACAGGTTGCCATTTACACAATGTTTTGCAAAAGAGGTCTCTAGGCTCAAATGATCTGCTTTAATTAAAGCTTTTATGTTCATCATTCTACAAAAGGATGATAAAATGAATTTATGGAAGATTTAAAAAAAAAATACAAAAATGTTGTCAAGTTCAGATAGGTCTGAAACTAATGGTAACAGCTTCAATCACATGACCACTAGTGGGTCAGATTACTTACAGATTAAAATACAACTGACAAAATAATTATTTACTTGATGATGCAAAGTAACAAGAAAATATTTTTCATTTTAAAAGTAACATTTTTTCTGCACTCTTTGCGATAAAACCAATAAACTTTGCCCCACACATCTTTCCAATAAACTTTGCCCACACATATTCGGAGGACATAAAAATAATAAATGTCTACATACCTTGAATGAAAGTTCTAGGTTTTCTCCACCCCAGATATCAAAGCCACTGTCATAAGTCCCGAGCTTTTCAAAGAACTTTTTATCAATAGCAAACAGACCACCAGCCATCGTTGGAGACCTAGAATAATATCTAAATAAAAAATCTATCCATATTAAGTCCTTATCTTATAAATTATCTTTTTAAAAGTAAAAATTCAAAAAAATATTTCAGTGATGCCAGGTTGAGTTAAGAAAAAGCACTCTAGGGCGTAAAAGGAGGAATTTTCTAAGGAAAACTGGTACATACTTACTGCAGTGATGATAATATAAATCCAACATGATTAAGAATCATATTACACAAGTTTAATTACCAATATTTCTAATTAATTTTTATTGATTTTCCTTTTATTCCTTGAGGATAAATCTGATATATTAGCAGTGTGACACATCTATCTTTTATGAGAAAAAAGAGAATTAAAAAGAAAATATTTATTAATAATAATACAAAAGTTAAACCTAGAAATCTGTATCAAGTATCCCCCAATGAATGGTTAATGGAAGTAGAAGTGGTGCCATCTACCGTTGACTGTTGCAAAGCTCCTTCAAGAGATACATACAGCTTTATACGTAAAGATGAGTGGATGTGTTGGGCCTGGTACGTTCCATCATTAGCCATTGGAGGTACATACTTTCACGGTCACCCACGGTCGAACCGTACACTAGGGCAGCCGAGTAAGAAATAAAACAAAATTTTAGATCGTCACAGAAACGGCAAAATTCCTTAATTCTGATGCCATAGAAACTGAAAGTAAATTCTGAGTACATTTCTGCTAAGGATATCAAACATATGCGTAAATAGAAAAGTATTGTTTAAATTTCATCCATAAATCTAAGAAGAATACGGATTCGGTCCATATTAAAAAATCCATAAATGTCAACAGCAAGGCTAATTAGTTAGAACAGTCGCTAAAACACCTTCCAGATTCTGAAGATGACAAGAATAAAATCATCAAAATTCTCTAGAAAGACAAAATACAGAATTTTGCTTTCAGTATTTTTAAGCAAGATATTCCCAAGGCGCGATTAAAGCTTTATCCCATAACAGCAAATATAATTTAATCAAAGAGCTTTGCTAATTAAAGTAAAACTTTCAGAACAACAAAATTCGTACATATGAAAATTTTCAAAACGCACAAACTCAACTTTTCTCAGGTATCAGTGTCGTCAGGATCTTCAATTTTCCAAAGTCTGAGATAGTAGATTTTTTTTTTTTTTTTGTACAATTGCTAGAAGAGTGAAGTCGCTAAGATATTTGGGTTGAAAAATTATGTTATTTCTCTCTGGAGATCGAAAAAGTACAGCGCTCAAGCAAGGCCAAATAATGCATACCACAATTATCAACAATTAAAAATGCAGAACTCAGAAACTGCAGAAGACGTCTGACCCCACTTAAGTTTTTCTGCCATTTCGAACCAAGATCTATTTTTGAAACGTTCCACAACGTATAGCACATCTCTTTTCCCGTAAAAAAAATAATCATGATCCTCTTGCATCAATTGTGGGAAAAGGAGCCTTCCTGCGAGTTTCAAAGGCTATCCTGGATACCATAGGAAAAATATATTCCTAATGCTCAACAACTTCTAAAGCCGAATAATTCCTCCAAAGTTCAGAAAAATGAAAAGCCAGTGGAAGCCTGAGCTGATAAAGAAAAAAACCTATATCCCAAGACAGCACTAGAGAAGCAAATCATGCTAAAGCTGTTGCGGGGAAGGGAGGGGGGAAACGAAAATCCATGCTTATCTCCAAATGTATTAGCAATCACAATGGTTTGGTTTGGTTTGGTTTGATTTATTCAATTATAGCAAAATATTCGAGGGCTATCACTCGAGGTCTCGAGGAAGGGATACCTTCGCGGAGGACTTCCTAAGAGAAACTAGCTCGTATACGCGTTACACATACGGAAAAGCACGAAAGCGCCCATCCAGCAGCGCGTTCGCCGGGATTCGAACCTCGCACCGAACTAACAGTTTTCAGCGAATTTACTGTAATCAAAACTGCTCAGTAATCAAAATTGCTAATCTTGTTAAAGATAAGATGAAAAACTACAATATTACTAAATTTTTACTTAATATTCTTAAAAACATTGAAAAGATCGTAGAAATCTTTGTTAATGCTCCTCTTTTCTATATGCCAAAAACGCTACAAAATCATGCCTGCAATTTAAAAAATATCCTAGAGACAACAATAGATAGTTATGCTTTTTACCATCCAAGAAATTACTGGTAACTTTAAAAATATCGCCTCAAACTGTGTGCCAAACTATGGGTAACTTGTAACTTGTTAAGAAGTGTAAAAATTATCTTTGGTACCGAAGAGATACCTAGTTGTTGAAAACTGCTATTATGTCGCTGAAAAAAATCCCAAGGATCAATCACTCTTTAACCTGCTTTCTTACTGGCTTACCACTAGATTTTTATATGTATCATGATGCAGTTAATTTACAATTGGTAGCTATTTTACTATTTCCTCAAACATCATCAGTGAAACAAACAAACAGTATACACGAATGTGGAGACTATTTTTTTTTTTTTCCATCGAACAGTATACTCTTCAAAATTCGTTTCAGTTTTATGCTAAAATGCTGTTTGTTGAAAAAAAAGTGTGTAGTTACACTATGATAAGATTTGTTTCGTCCTGTTGCCGGAGTGGAGACTGTAAAAACAATAGTTTAAAAGAAGTTTTTCAAAGAGTTGCAGATTTATGTTCGTTCTTAAAGAAACGGTTTCTGCTAACCAGAAATTGAAATAGAATTTGAAATTGCAAGCAGCAGCGGGAAGTATCTACAGAATTCAAATATAAGTCTGACAGTATGATACAGGAGGATATGAATACATATTTATCAGCCTTTGAGCTTCTTTTGTTCCAAGGTATTTCCATTCTCTTCATTAATTTAAATTTTAAACTATTATAGGAACATATTTTATTTTTACAATATTCTCCAAAGTGCTTTTATAAAATTTAGTAACTGGAAGTACACATCTAGGATTCATATTTAAGAAATAAAAGCTATAGTCGTAGGCCACATATTCCGAGCAATTTGTTTGTAACTATATCAGGTACATAGTTAAAGTCAGATAAAAATAGCTTACGCAACAGGCATCCAGGTGTGCTTCCTCTTCTTATTCTCCCTTTCAGGCACAGGATGCCAATTAAATTGCAAGTTCCAGTCGAAACCTCCCACATTCAGGCTCCTTGAATCTCTGTAGTGATACTGGAATGTATCGTCGCTGATGACATCGATGACAGGGCAAACCACATTCGTCGTATTTTGATAGATGCGATACAGCAGAGGTTCCAACCAACCTACAGGAATGGTAGTATATTAAACCAAAAGCAACAAGCACAGATGGTAAAATCTTTTTTGTCACAAACATAAACAGGTTTCGGGATAACCGTTAGAGAAATGAGTCAGATTCAAAGTACTTTAATAGGATGTAATTAAAAAAAAAAAACCTTTTCAGATCGAGATTAATTAATTAACTACTGCAAAGTACTTTTGCAACTATTAATTAAGGAAAAGTACTTTATATAATATGGAAATCAGTAAAATGTCAAGCCATTCAGTGGTCTGGTAGCAAATGAGATAAACTATCAATATTCTGGTATTCTCCCAAAAGCCGGGTTAGTGGTTTTAGTTACGAGATTACAGAGAGGTAATTATTTACTGAAGATATATAATGCGATCGTTCTATGTTTCCTCTGTTTACAAAATCCAGTGCGGAAAATACAGTCATCAAGACCTCATAAATCGCTTCGTTTTCAAAGAAAAACCACTATGCAACGTGGACTTAAAACCTTTAAAGATTATACAAATTTATAAATATCGAACAAATGGGCACACTGAAACGCAGTTAAAAATGAATAAACAAATTAAAATGTGCGTCTCAGAATCCAATAACTATGATACTGTGAAAACATTTGAAGAGGGGGGGGGGAGATTTTGAAGCCTGGCCATATAAAGTTCGTCAACTGTCCAATTTGACCAATCATACCGTAAACGTAAGATTCTAAGCATAATTATACACAGTTAGTGATTTAATTAATTATATCTCGTAAAACATCTTTTAATTAAAAATAGTTTAGTACAGAAGTTTATTGTAAGTTTCTAGAAAACAAGGTACAAAATGTTTTCGTATGAAATTTAATCACTTCATTGCTCTGTAAAACATTCGCTTTTAAAGCAGTTTCCAAAACGGTTTTTCATTTGACTAAGTCAGTTTTCAAAACTGTTACGCCATTCAGAAATACGTGTAGCAAAAATGTGACATATAAACTTCAACTACACTCACGTTTGTGAAAATTGCAACACCAAGAAGGAATCGTCATAATTGAATGCAATTTAATACACAGTTGAGTGGTAGTGGTACAAATAAATGCTTAAATGTTCAAAGCAAACAAACAAGAACAAGAGATCAGAATCAGTATTTTGTGTGGCCACCACGCGCCGCAATAAGTGCTGCTACACGACGTGGCATGGAGTCAAACAAAGTTTGAATGTCTGACTGAGGAAGAGCATTCCATATCGTTTGTACGCGTACCCAAAGTTCGTCTGCAGACGCAACAGGACGAGGATCACGAGCAAGACGCCGACCAATGACATCCCACACATGTTCAATTGGCGACATATCCGGGGAACATGCAGGCCAAGGAAGAAGCTGTACCTGCTGCGCTGCAAAGAAGGATTTAACAATCCGAGCAGTATGAGGGCGGGCATTGTCCTGTTGAAATACAGCGCCTGGCAAGCTTTGAAGGAAGGGAACAGCTTCGGGCTGTAGAACTTCACGGATATACCGGTTGCTGTTCAGATTGCCCACAATTCGTAGCAATTGAGATCGTCTATGATATGCTATGGCGCCCCAGACCATAACTCCGGGTGTTCGTCCACTGTGGCGTTCGATAATGCACTCCGGAAGGTGGCGTTCACCGGCATAGCGTCTGACACGAATGCGGCCATCATGGTACCACAAATTAAAGCGGGATTCGTCAGAAAACACGACATGCTGCCAATCAGCACGCCAGTCTCTATGCTGATTGGCCCATTGTAGCCGCAGGCGGCGATGGTCGTGCGTTAGGGGGATCCTGTATAAAGGAGTCCGTGCGCGCAGTCCACACTGCAGCAGACGTCTACGAATTGATGAAGCACACAATGAAACACCTGTAGCTATTGACCACAGTGCTGCCAATTGTCTAGAGGAAGCTGTACGGTCCGTCCGCGCCATGCGGACCAGGTGTCTATCATCGCGAGCTGACGTCACATTTCGGGGTCCACTCCCGGATTTCCGAGTTGTCCGACACTCGTCCGTCCACTGCTTCCAAACGCGCATCACTGTGCTGCTGTTACGCTGCACACGAGAGGCTACTGCACGATACGACAATCCAGCTTCACGAAGGCCGATGATTCTCCCTCGTTCAAACTCTGTAAGTTGTTCAAATCTCGCTCTCTTTCGTCGACGAGGCATAAGTACAGATTGAGTTAACGTTTACCACTAGCAGATAACCACCGATAACCATACACGCCTCGCTACAGCCGTCTATTTATTCGGATCCATCAGCCGTTCAGAGGGCGCTGCTCAGCATACGCATGCGCTACGGATTTGCAATTCTAATCATTTGCATATCATGCGCTACTTTGCATTTCCTGAAAATTTCAGCTCACTCGCGTAAGTCCTTCATGGTGTTGCAATTTTCACAAACGTGAGTGTATTTCTTTTAGATTGTTAATCAAGAAAAAAGTCATTGGGCGTTAAATCAGGCGAATAAAGGTTAACTAAACCACCAATTTATTTTTTTCCATGCTTGGTACAGAGCTTAAATTGCACTGGTGCTCCTCAGTTTTGAGATAAATCATAATTTTAGCCGGAGCGCATCGGAGCCCTAAATAAAAGGGCTCCAGCACCTTTTTATGTATGTTAACCCCAATTTCAGCTTTTTATGTATGTTAACCGCAATTTCAGCTTTTTATGTATGTTAACCGCAATTTCAGCAAACGAATTTTATTTTAATATTAAATACGTTTTAAAAATTGATTATAACCTCTGAATGCAGACCTGGCTTTCTATATGACACAAACCTTGGACAGAGGTTGAGACTATTAAGGAAAGAAAAGCCCCCACCCAAATGCCAAAGGCTAATTTTCCAGGAAATGCAATGAATTTGTGAGAGCGGGTTAATTTTTCGTTCCTGAAAGGGCTAAAAAGCATCACCTTGGTCGCGCACGTGCCACGTTAGTGACTTCCTACGGCAGACCGCCTGTACACTTTTTGAACGATATAACCAAACGCGTTACTGTCCTTGTATAGTCTAAACGACACATAGTATTACGTTTAATCTCTCGCTGTTATCGGACCGTATTCAGGGAAAATTTCTGTTTGACGGCTAGAATTACACTCCTGGCCACCCAAATTGCAACACCAAGAAAGACAAGAGATTATCAGAACAAAATTTATTTAGTAGATAACATGTTGACCAAGTATCAAATGATTAAATTTATAGACTTCTGTGAAATGTGGTTCCTTCCAGAATCAGTAGCCAGAGTAGCCGCCGCTGTTGGAGATCACCGCTGCCACACGCCTCGGCATCGATTCAAAGAGACTTTGGATGTGTTCTTGGGGTACAGCAGACCAAGCAGCTTTCACGCGTTGCCAAAGTTGATCTGGTGTGGCAGCTTGGGATGTAATCTGGGTCAATCGTTCAGCAACCATAGACCACATGTTTCCTATCGGCGAAAGATCCGGAGAGAGCGAGCCGGCCTGGGAAGCAATTCAATCTGGAGATTGACGAAGAGCCCTTGGACAATGCGAGCCACGTGTGGTCACGTATTATCCTATTGAAATATGGCTGTGGGCAAGCCCTGAAAATAAAAAAGGAAACTGAATCCAACACCTCGGAGATGTAGGGCTGGCTGTTTAAAGTACCGGCAATGCGTCCTAGAGGAGTGCGAGTGTGATATCCAATACCGCCCCATACCATAACACCCGGTGCAGGACCAGTGTGGCGGAATAACGCAGCTATTCATCATCCTCTCTCCACGGTGTCTCCAGACCATCGTGGTGTTGCAGACAGAAGTGTGATTCATCAGTAAATACAATTTCATTCCATTCACCAGTCCACATCCTTCTTTCATCGCACCATTGGCGGCGGAGACGTCTGTGGTTCTGCGTCAAGGGTAGACGAAGCAATGGACGTTTTGCGGACAGACCACTCTGCTGTAAACGGCGTCGAATGGTATGCGCAGACACTGGATGATGCATTATAGACTGAATGTGCTGTGCTATGGTTCGTGATGTGACTGAGCGATTCTCACTGCCATGGGCACAATGTTTCTGTCATCACGTGAAGTGGTGCACTGAGGTGGATGCGACCGAACACGTAAGTCCGTCGTACCCTCCTGCATGAAACGGTCACATATCCGCATTACAGTTGTTTGGTTTCGTCCAACACGACTACCGATTTCCCTGAAAGATAATCCACACTCTCGGTAGGCCACTATCCTTCCTCTGTCGAACTCGGATACTTGATCAAACGATTATCGCTGTTTACTACGAAGCATAATTATTTTTTTTTTTTTTTTTTTTGAAAAAAACCACAAGAAAAACGCAATTGCCGAACTTGAAATCGTCGAAAACTCCGAGCCTTAAATAGCGCTATGAAGTGGCGCCACAAGCGCGCGTGATGCGCGTCTGCGTTGAAATTCTAATCATTTGCATAGCTCACCTCCGCTAATGTATGTTGTAAATTTCATGTTATTTGCATGCTTCTTTCAGGGTGTTGCATTTACGGTGGCCAGCAGTGTATATCGACAGGCCATCACGATCGGAAAGTCTCGGATTCTTCCCTTTTTATTTTCAAAGCTACATTTTCCCATTAAAATTTCCTTCCATATCCTGATACTGTTTCTAGAATTCTCACTGTAACGCTTTAATCGTTTTATCATTCTTCATTGGTTTGCTGAAAAAAAAGAATGGTTTTTGTATCTATCATTCTTTGAAATAATACATTATATGTATAATCAGGACTTAAATTCAAACGGAGATCGGCTGAGACATTTCTTAGCTTCTGAGATGAATTGCAATTCTAGGCTAAAATAAGACGAGGTCCGATAATTAATTTTTCATTTAACTACTCGCAGCTATAATTAATTTAACAATTTATTAAATCTCCATTTATATCTTAATTTTAATTTAACTATATAATTATTTTAATTTTTAGTTATTTTATTTGTTATTGTTTCTTTCCCTCCTGACAGTCTTTCGGCTCCGGCACTTCTAATTTTAGAAATTAAGCCCTGGTTTGAAATGCAGCATGTCAGGCATGTTATATGGCAGCATGTTACATGGCACGAATAACACATTTCACAGTCTCCCGCACTGAATTCAGCAACTACTTCTGGAAAGTAGATGGTCGTATAACAACCGGCATTTATTGTTCTTCGAAAAACCTCCAAAATAACGACTCTACACCGTGGCTGAACTTGCAAGGAACAAAGGGCGCAATCATCTTTTTAAGCACTTCACACAAGAATAGTTCTTGACAGATTTAGATCATTCTGAAACTCCTAAACAATAAGCGATTCGCAACCGGTGGTACGCAAAAGAAAAATAGGTGGTACGATAGGAAGTATTTTTTAACTGTTAAATTCAAAAATTAAATACCCCCAAATCCTGTTTCTCCCCTCCCTAAAACTAGTAAATTTATGCGAAATGAGCTTTGTTCAAGGTCAATAGCCGCTCATAGAATTTAGCAAAATAATCCGTTTCTATTTTCACAAATATTCTTTTAGCCATACACATACCGAAATTTGACATAAATGATGTTTTTATAAGGAGTAACAGAAATGGATGTTGTACTTAATAGGAAATAAAAGTGAGTTCCTATAAAAAGATAATAGTATCTCATTAATTCTTTCAGAATTGATCGATTTATTAGCATGTCTTCACTTTATGCCGCCACCATTTCTGGGCTCATATTGCTTTATTTTCAATTAGAATCATTTTTACGTCGATTTGCTGTCTCTAACCGGAGGCATTTTGTCTTCTTGTTGCTTTGTTTTCCTTACTTTTCTACGCGATTTGAGAATATCATAGTTTGTTTTTGAAGAACTCGTAATATATTATGCATTTAAATATTTGTGAAACAATAATAAAAGAAACCTAGATTTTCATAATGCAAAAATGACTAGGATTCACTAAGCGGAAGTGATGATACACAGGTGATGAATTCAGGGTAATCTACTACCACTAAGAATATTGTACAGAAAAGAAAATTGCTTACAGAAAAATATAATGAAAGCAATAAAGAAATTTGGGTTTACTTGGAATGGAGATGAAATGGACCCTCAATGTTTTGTTTGATGAATTATTATTCAATCAAAGTATGAAAATATCGTTTCTTAAAAGACATCTTGAATCTAAGCATGTCAGTTTAAAGGATAAATCTGAAGAGTATTTTAAGAGGAAATCATCGGAATTCAAAAATAGTAAGCAAGAAATGAAAGATTTTGTTACTTCAAGTGAAAAATCTTTGGAAGCTATTTACCTAGTAAGCCTTATGAATTGCCAAGACTGGGCAGGCTCATACTATTGAAAAAAACCTTATATTACCAGCAGCTAAAGATATCGTTTTAACATAATTCAGCGAAAAAGTGGCTTATCAAATGATACAGTAAATCGACGAATTCATGAAATGGCAAATTTCACAAAAGTGACACTTATTCAAAAAATAAAACACAGTGAGTATTTCTCATTGCAATTGGATGAAAGTACTGACATAACGAACTTTCTTCAGTTATTAGTTTACATACATTTTGAAGAAGATAAAAGAATAGCCGAAAAGATTTTATTTTGTGAAACCCTTCATGATAGAGCAACTGTGAAAATTTGGAAGTAATTTATAATTCGATGTCTGAGAATGATATTCCTTGGAAATAAGTGCATTGCCGCATGCAGTGACTAGGCTAGAAAAAGCATTGCGGTGCTACCTCTCAAATAAAGAAATTTACACCTAAAACTCAATTTACTCACTGCTCCATTCATCGTGAAGCTTTAGTAGCCAAAATAATCCTCGAAAACCTGAACATCGTTTTGAATTAAGCTGTCAAAATTATTAATTTTATTAAAAGCCGACCTTTAAATTCAGGAATATTTACCATTTTATGCCGAAGAGGTGAACACTGAACATGAAACACTTTTGTTACATTCCGAAGTAAGGTGGTTATCCAGAGCCAACGTTTTAAATCGTCTTTTTGAACTTCGACCAAAAATTCAAATTTTCCTCTATGATTCAAAATTTGAATTGCAAAAATGTTTATTTAGTGAATTATGATTGGCGAGTTTAGCCCATTTAGCTGATATTTTTGGAAGTTAAATGAATTAAATTTAGGATTACAAGGACAAAGTATTAATTTGTTTACCATTAGAGATAAAATAAATCCAATGATAAAAAAACTGGAGCTAATAATCAAAGAATTGGATAATAATATTTTAAACTTTTTATCACTTTTAGAAAGTTTTCTAACCGAAAATAATTTGAAGCTAAAATAAGAATTAGCATCCGACATTAAAAATCACTGTTTCTCATCGATAAATAATTTCAACATGTATTTTCCCGAGCATTATGAAAAAGAAAATGAATGGTTTTTTGTTCAAATGCACTGAAATTTTATCACGTGAAGAAAAAGAAAAACTGATAAAAATTTCTTGTAATCGAACTATAACTGATGTTTTCAAAAATAACACACTTGTTGACTTTTGGTTGAACCGAAAAAAGGAATTTAAAAGCATTTTACTTAAAGTTGTTAAATTTTTATTGCCTTTTTGCACATCCTATCTGTGTGAATAAGAATTTTCTTTCATGTTATATTTGAAAAATAAATACAGCACAAAATTTAAAGTGGATCCTAATTTATGGTTAAAACTAAGTGAAATAAAACCAGACATAAAGAAACTGATCTCTCTTAAAACAGGCCCAAATTTCACACTAATACCAATATCGAATTACTTCGCGCGACGTTATCACTTCTGTCGAAATACTGCCGTTAACTGGCGTATGATTATATAGTATATCTTGACAGCTGGAAAGATGGAAGCGTTGCTGAAGATTTCACACTAAATTTTAGAATTAAACTAGTATAGATTAAATTTTGATAATTAAAAATGGAAACCAATTTTTAATCTAGTTTTTTTATGTTTGCATATTTAATACAAATAGACAATAGGTTGTGCAAATGGCAAAATGTATATACATTTTTTGTAGTGAGAAATTGAAAAATAATCATTGTAAAATGCAGTGGTGGTACTAAAGTTTTTCGATTTTTGCTTAAATGGCACGCGTCAATCAAAAGGTTGAGAACGGGTTGAAATAGACTCATTTTGTTTCGGGTTCATATGCATTAATTTATGTTGTAATATCAGTGACAGTTTCTGAGATACAAGAGTCAAATCTTAGAGATTTTCCTGCATCATTTGATACCAGCAACCTTCTGCGCTTGAGTTAAATTATGTGGAACCCAATGAGCACACACCTTTTTCGTTTCTAAATGATCAAGTAAAACTGAATATATTTGAGTCACTGAATTGTTTTAAGAAACCCCAGTTTCATCATATATTAGATGATGCTCTAAATTTGTTATTTGTTGCACAGCAAGAGTACGTTCAAGTTCCAAAGCAGTCCTAGGCCAAGCTTAAAAAAAATTCATCACTGAGATTCTTACGCCCAAGACGGAACTCTTTAAAAAATTGTAAATTATTGCTCTCAATTCTGCTTTATCATTAAGAGTCGAATTAATTCGGCCGTCACATAGTTATGACCAACCTTGTCAAAATTCATAATCAATCAAAGCTCGGGAAATTCTTTAAATTTAAAACGATATTTTGATATTATTTTATTAGCTTCAAAACGGCAAAAGAATTTATAGCATTTCTCGCTCTTAACAAGAGAAAATTCAAAATTAAAAAACTCCATATTCTCTGAGAGCTGCTATTTTTGATACTGTTGTATTCTAAAAACTTAATCACTCGCTTATCTATTTCTATGCCCTCAAAATTTGACATATTAAAATCTTGCATTATTTTTCGATCACCCCAACATACAGAAAGCTAATAATTTTTCAACTACGTGTTAAATAAAGAGTGCGTTAAAAAATCCTAAATTATCTTTATATTTATTTTCACTTTCATGTTATGAACGCAAGAAATGGCAGGAATGAATGCCCAGTTATTAATGGCACTACTGCTCAATAATTGTTCGAAAAAAATGATTTTATTTCTAATTTAATATCATCAAAATTGCATCCAATTGATCAAATTATGAGGACGCTTAACAAAAGTAGAATAGGGAAGTTCATAATTTATCTAATTCTTTTGTAATTACCCGAAAATCTGAATGGACAGCCCAAAAATTCTTTTTCTTTTCCATTCGAAAGCGGAAAATTGGACTACACGATAGGAGGAAAAAAAAAAAAAAACCGAGCTTTCTGGCAATGAATCCAATAAAAACATGAATTCCTTCAATTTTTCATTGCATCTCACCTATTGGCTCGCTTAAAAGGCAATTACAATCACAACAATTCACGGTTATGGTTGAGGAATCTCTGAAGCGCGTTAATCATCGCTGCTCCGCCCTATCGGATAATACAGACAATCAAAAGATTGGGGAAGGGGTTACGAAAAGACATTATAAAAAGACGAATAAAAAAGTAAAATGATATATGGCAAACGTGAAAATATACATGAATAAAAAAGCACCCTGAAAAAAGATAACCATCTGCGCTACTTGTTTCATCCACCATCAATTCGATAAGCATGGATGGACTTGACCGATTAACAAACTTATCGATTTCACAACTTTGTGGTTAAGTTTCATACGTTTCAAACTGCAAAAATCATACTAACTTACTTCGTCGCAGACGATTCAGTGCACTACTTAATAATATATATAATATAAAATATTATTGTATTACTTGAGTTATTTGAGCAGTTTAAATTTTCAGAAAGGTGAAATTTTAATCGATTTCAAACAGTTACTATGGAATCTCGGAAATAATTTTTCTAGGCTAAAACTTGTCAGACATGAAATTCTATTAGCTGTGATAAATGAGCTTTAAAATAAATAATGTCACTGTGTTCTTTTAAAGAAATTTGCTTCGTTTTTATTACAGATAAACGAAATTTATAACTTGATGGCCTTTCATATGATATCTTATATTATGTAGTAACATACTTTAGATTATCGGACTCAAACTACACTCAAACCACACGATCTGAAAATAGCTAAGTGCCAGAATATTTTATTTCTCCCCCCTTTTCTACAAAATGAAAAATTTCATTAACAAAACAAAAAATATATTAAATAAATTTTAAATTTCCCTTACTAAATATTTTTCAAACCATATGTAAGCAATAAAATAACATCGCAAAGGAAAAAAATCCAAACTTATATTTATTTTATATCTGAAATCTAAAGTTTAGTGAACATATTTTTGTTGGTTACACTTTGTAATTCAAATACATTGACAGCTAAATATTAACTCTTAGACTGACTTTTTTTACATAATTCTTAATAATTAAATTCTAAGTAATTGAAATCATTAATTTAATTTAAACTAAAGGTAAAGAAATTATAAAAACTATATATATTTTTTTTCTTGAGAATATTTGCGAAGTGAGACAAAAACTTGAGAATAAATAATAACAACCTAGTCACTTATTTATTAAATTTTTATTCAAGACATACATAAAAGTACATATGTTTATATGTGAACAATAATAAATTTTGTTATTTCTTGCTACAGCTTTGACACTTGATAGTGTTTTGATAACGATCAAGTTTGTAGCCTTGAAAATTACTAGAAATTATCTTCATCACAGACTGTAGATGTTCATCGATCAATCGATTTCTTTCTTTACTGATTTTTCACTGTGAAAAAACGTTACTCACATACAAATGTACTTCTAAAAAAAGCGATTATTCTTAGCTTAAAAATCCGTAACTGAGCTAAATTATTTTTGAGAATGAAGGTTACTAAAATCTGTATCTTCAAATTTCTGCATAAGATTTATATCACATAAATTATTAGCTCCATTTATACATTTGCTGGCGTTATTTATGCTGTTTTTAATGTAAATAAAAATAATATAAACTCGGACTTCAAGTAACTAAAATCTTGAAATCTTTGCAACAAATGCATAACAGAAATGTCTTCGTGAGCCGCATAAAATTGTTGTGGGGGCCACCAGTTTGAGATTACTGTTATAGATGACAACTGGGACAGCAAAATGAACCAACAATTTTCAACTAAATTTTATCATTAAAGTAAAATTAGGAGCATTCTGTCGTAACATTGCAACTTTACTTCATCAGAACCTCTTATAAGGTCTTAACCTATCTCCTCATACATACTCAGATACCGCTGAGTAGCTTAAACATGCGAAACTCTGCTAATTCCTGGATTCAATTTCCTGCAGCTTCAGGGGCTGGCTACATGATTCTCTTTTCTCCGCAAGTTTAACTTAAAATACAAGTCTCTAGAAAGTCCTATACAACGCTGATCTTGCTTAGGAAGATAGACCTTCTAGTATTCTTCAATAATTAACCGATAAAACAATTTTCGTATTTAAAATGACAATATCATAGATGCTGAAAAACCGCTAGAAAATCACATAACCATACTTCGCTTCTCTTTCTAAAAGAAAATAATAACCAATGCTGCAGCTTAATGAAACAAAGTCTTCGCACATTAAACAAGATACAATTTTAGGATGTAGTTGGGTTTTAGTTTTCAGAAAGAAAATAATATAAACTTAGAAATTCATAGTTACAATATTAACGGGTTAGTGCATCTGAAATGCTTAGTTTCAGATAATATTGGAAACGACCACTAGGAAAAAACTGATGATATCATATGGATGACATTATCTGTTTGACGTGACTGATAAACTACATTGATAATGTAATTAGGTTCAGTTTATTTGATTACGGCAAAGCCGGTTATCGGCCTAAGGGAAGGGATGCCTTCGTAAAGGACTTCCTAAGGAAAACTGGGTGGTATACACATTACACACGTGGGGAAAAACACGAAAATGCCCATGTCGAACTACCAGTGTTCTGCGACTTTAGCACTTGGCCGCAGACCGGCACGATACTTGAATTGGAAATTATACTGTACTGCTGCGCTAAGTAGATAAAGAGGACTGTAGACTCTGCACAACTGAAGTTCATTTATTTTAAGGAGTTTAAACTAAGTTATTCACCCCGTTCTGTAGCAGACAATATTAATTTGGCGTTTATATTAAATACATCTAAGAATACAAATTTCGACGATGATTTGAGAAGTTCCTTGCAGGTGAAACATCATTGAAAGATGGGCCGCCACTAAAATACTAATTTTAAGTACCCATAAGTGGCGGGGTTTATTTATGTTCGCGAGTTAAGTTTCCTGGTTATTTAAGTAATTAATAAAAAGTTATTTAAATCTTCGCAAGACTTTGTCATAATATTTTAGATGCAGCGATAACTCGCTTGTCAGTTTAATAAGGTCTTAAGAACTCTGAGTTAATTCTACCCAATTAGAACGCTATACAATAATAAAAAAATTTAGTGTCTGCCATTCCACTGTGGCTCGGCATCTGCCTACAATAGGTAAGGTGAAGAAGCTGAACACGTAAGTGTTTTACGCTCTCACTCCCATCAAAAAGGCATATGAGATAGAGTTGTCCACTTCCCTCCTACTGAGAAAAATTGGGAGAGGATTTAGAAAAGAATTGTTATCAGAGATAAAAAATAGACCTGGTTCATCAACTATCGCAGATGTTCTGAGTATTTAGAAGCAAAGAAGCATGACGAGTGCTTCCGAAAGCGAACTCTTCATTCGTAAAAAATGCTGTTGCTTATTTAATACTACGCAATTGACACTATTCACCATGTATTTTTTTCACAAGATAAAACCATGAACTTGGATAGTTACTCTTCACATGGGAACGAACAACTTCACAGAAAGCCGCTCTGCGTGAACAGACACGGTGTCCTTGTGTTGCATAACATCCGTCCCCAACTGTCATATAAAATCCCTCGACATTACACTGGGGTACGAAATCCTTCCTCCCATCTCCATTCACTAACATGTTATATCAGGGATGGCCAAACTTCAAGATTATGGGAGCCTCATGATAGATTTTATGAACGTTCGAGAGCCGCAAATCCAATTTTATATCGTTTCAAAAATAATGAGACAGTTTTGAATATAAAGAAACTTTTAAAGAAAATTAATGTGTATGTGATTAACATGATTACATATAAATATGAATAAATACATTTTATATCTACCGTTTTATGTTCACGAAATTTAAGCCCTAAGAAAATAAAAATTTGTAACGCTTGTACTGAGCAACTGAACGTTTTTTCTTCAGGTAGAGAAACCAATTTTCGTCTGATTTCCTTTATAGCTCTCCGTTTATATTTATTGCTGTTTGATCTTAACAGAAGTAAAAGGAATTGGGAGCATATTCATTGGTCTACAATTACATGAAAAATGTTATTTGAGTAAATTACAAATCATTATTTAAATGAAAACTGAGTGATTTTTTTAAAAAATAATTCGTGAGCAGGCTTTTAGAAAGTGTAAGTTAAATGATACACGTCAACGTGCATTGAATAGAAACTGTTATTCGAGAAAAATATTAATTAAAAATAAGATATTAACTTGTTTAGGCTTTTGCTTAAAAATTAATTCTGATTCTCTTCTCTATTAACATAAGGATCAAAATACTGAGATCATTCGAATTTTTGGAACCTGACCTAAGAAATTGTTAAACTCTTTTTTCCCCAAACTCTGGAATTACTACTTTTACTAATGCTTAGTACAGAAGAATTCACTACAAAAAAGAATATGATTACAATTTCAGTGGTATTTGAATAGTCAGTATCTCTCATGACGGCCCTGACTGATACAGTATTTCAGCGCGGCAACCAACGGAATTTGCCAGAATGTTTTAGTAATCTGTACAGTGCGCATCATTGAAAATTCTCGAAATCATCTTTTAAATCGTTACGATAATTTTGGCCATACATAACGCATTGCTAATAAATCTAGTAGTTCCTGCCGAGCTATATAAACAATTCGTCGAGCACATATTCCATCTGTCTACTAGCCGAATTCTTCAACCTAGTTGTTAAATTTTGAGCTATTTTTCAAATACATGGCAAATCAAAATTAATGCTACAGAAGGAAAACGTACCTGTCACTACTATAATGAATTTATTTCACAAATGTAGATATATAATATGAACGCGTAACTCTTCATATTTCTATGGACATGCACAGATGTTCGTTGTGGAGGCCTTTCGTAACACGGCAGACGTCTGCACAATAGTTTAGTTCCAAAGCTCTTGCCAAATAGGTGTACGGATCCATCATATTCTAAATGTTGGACTCATAAAAGCTGTCAAAGGACTTACGTCTCATCTTGAATTTCTAAGTAAAATAACTCAGAAGAAAGTTTAAAATAAATTATTGTCAGCCGAACAGTTACAGTACAGCTTTCCATTGGGTTACCTAACCTGTGTACAGAAAATAAATCTCAAATTGAGTTTGAAATGGAGTCTGTAAGCAGAAGGTATTTTAGAGGAAAAAATACATAAATAAAACTTTAAATAAACGTTTACGGGAACAAAATTTTACATCTTTGTATAGCTGCTTGATCCAACTTTTCGTCAACATCTCGGTTGGCTACTAAACTTTCATGAAGGACGTGTCAGACGTCACGTCCTTCATGACCGAAAACTAGGAGACAAAAAGTATCAACATATTAAAAGAAGTGTACTGGCAACAGAGCCTGAGCAGGTGAAGAGCGGCAGTACTAAAGGGTGAAAATTTTTAGATATGCCAGGCAGCAAAATGCCTCTAACCTAGTGCGAGGTAGATAGAAGAAAGGTCATC
This sequence comes from Stegodyphus mimosarum, assembly GCA_000611955.2. Classification (NCBI taxonomy): domain Eukaryota; kingdom Metazoa; phylum Arthropoda; class Arachnida; order Araneae; family Eresidae; genus Stegodyphus; species Stegodyphus mimosarum. Next base: position 161,305 of record KK115319.1, on the reverse strand, counting down.
AAACAAGAAATTGAAAATTACAAGAAAATATCACACGCTAAAGAGATTTCATCAATATCAATAAGCCGATTTTGACAGAAACTTTGGAAAAGAGAGATGTTTATGTTCTGCTGATCCCTCATTGCTTGATACAAAGTTATTGATATGAAGATTTGATGATTAAAGAGAAAAATCTCTATTTGGAATAACAATATTTGATAAAATGGGAATTAAACATTTTGACTAAACTTTAAATCGTGTCAAACTAGTGATTCTTCGCAATATTTCAACATCCACAACCATTGGTGAAATAAATTATGATCTCTGCCCAGTATTACCAAGGAATTATTACTAAAGATAGAGTTTCATGTGCGAAAAGTGTTCATTAAGCATATTATTGTGAATGGTTGCGAAATCTGAGAAGCAATTGCATAAAAATGCCTGACTTGCTTGGGGATAGGAAATTAATTTTGAAGAATTTTGCCAGAAAATTGAGAAAACCAAGTAAGAGGCTGAAGGTTCACTCCACCAAAAATAAAATCCTCGTAAAATTCTTCCACAAATTTTTAAAAGAGCTCTGCATGTATTGCAAGACGACACAGGTTTCTTCAGTAACTCCCGCCATTCAAGGACTGAATAAAAGTAATACCTACAACGAATAGAAAAATCTTCCAGGTGAATCACAACTGTTGTGCACAATTGGATCATATAGAAATGTAAGAAGATACTGCTTGGAATAAAATTAACTTGAGAGAAAAAATAGTAGGGAGAATAATTAAATAAAAATATTAGCATTGCGTTTTAGATTAACTTCGTAGGTATTCCGATGACCATTACCTGCTCAGAAAGTAGCATAACTGGAATAGTAATTATCAGAAATGGAAATTATTTTTTTTTAGGTATTTGTTGCTCTGGAGATAAGTTAGCAGTGGACAGTTTGAAATCTATAAGATTTTTACATACGTAATATCAGAAATTAAATTAGCGATAAGTAAAGAAACGTGGCGCTGCATTATTTCTACTTCAAATTCCATTCGTATTAAAAAATTAAACTATATTTATTCAAAATCAGTCACATTTCAGATGGCGTAGGATCGCAAGTAGCTTGCGAGCCGCGGTTTGGCCATATGTGTATTATATCCAATGACTTGTCTTCAACAGATTATCATATTTTTGCTCACCCGGGCAACTTTCTCCTCTCCCAGATTTCAAGATCACAACGATGACAGTCAGGCAACCGAGAAATTGGTTCAATGTTAGCAGAAATGCCTATATCCCATTAATGCATATATTAAGCAAGGTATTTATTCTTTTGTTAAGATTTATGTGAACATTTCTATCAACTGTTGACCATTTTCAAATGAATCAACCCAATGCAAAGTTCTAGAAAAGCCTTTATTAGCTATACTAATGGGTTATTAAAATTTCCTGCTATCGAAAAGTATAGAAATTTAATTATGATGTACGTGTAACTTATTTTAGCACACTGAAAAGCAATATACAAAGTACAACACTTTAGAAGGAATATGACATATATAAGCTGCATGTTTCCAATTGGTAGCGTGTTTCCTATTTCGCCACCACATGGTTCTCTTCAAAACTGAACATATCAATGCATCTTCGAAATGTTAAAAGAAGGACGGAAGGAAAAAAGAAAGTGAGAAAGGGATAACGGGATTAAATACAAATTTAACTTTCAGACAATTCCCTATTTGGCGCCTTGCTGGCATATTGGTAAGGAACGGACTGTTAGAGCCTTAGGCCCGGTTCATATCTCGGGAAAAGAAACATTCTTGTGTCTTTGCGACATGGAGGCATTTAAAATACTTTCGAGACGAAAGCTTCTCAAGCGGTAAGTGATATTGGAATAAGGGTAAGAGATTTTCGGATCCGTTTTTCGGTTCTTCTTTTAGCAAGCGTGGAAATGAATGCAAGGGGGTGTTCCTAATAATGTTATTAAAGGATTGTGAGCAAGCTGAATAAATGTTTTGCGTGTGGAACATAATGTTGAGAAGACATCTGACGGACTGTGAGAATTGAAGCAGGACAGATATTGTCACAGGTTTATGAAGACCTAACAGTAACCAAAAACATTACGTCAGGAATCTGGAAACGGTTTGAAGACTCTTATGATGTATGCAGATAATCAGGTCAAGTTGAAAATGTGGCAGAACAGATTCTTAAAACCAATTATTTCGCAACGATTACTAACAGGAAGACAAATGAAGCCAGACAAATTGAAAGGGAGCAATTGGAGGAACCTTGCAACTGCAGAAACTTGACTATTCAGATATACTGAGAGTGGCAGGTTGCATAAAAGACGCTGTATAACAAGGAATCCCATGATCTGTGTTCAACTCGGGTAGCATGATGTATCTGTTTTTGCAGCTGTGCAGAGATCCTCGTTATTGCAGTGCCATGGATTGGAGTCAAGTGTTCTTTACTGATGAGTCTTATTTTTGTCTGAAGAAGGATTTCAGATGTGTTACCATCTACAGGGAGTAAAACATATATAATAAGCGGGAAAACATCCACGAAAACCTTGTTAAAGGTGTATAATTATGGTATGGATGGGCATCATTCTGAATGGTCGAGCTGACTTACACATTTTCATCAGAGTAACTAACTATGAATGCAAATATACAGACATAAGGATTTTGATCCTTATATCAAATTGCTTAGGGGTGCAATTGGTAGTAACTTGTTCCCAATGGACGATAATGCTGTTCCTCATCGTGCTCAACTAGTGACCTATTATTTTGACAGCGAGGTAATCCAGCTGATTGAATGGTGCACATAATCTCCGTATTTAAATCCGACAGAACATGCGTGGCACGTATTAGGATGCCAATTTGCCAGTCTTCACCTAGTACTCTCCAGGAGCTTCAAGATGCTATTCATCGTGAATACCACAATTTGTTACACAATAATTTCGCGGATACCGCAAGAGTTCCTTGAAAATCGAATACACAGAATGGAAAATCTCTGAAAAGCTTGCACTTCGGTCAAATGTTCGTGAAAACCACGGACCACTTCATTCGGTCAAAACAACGCATTTTCTTATATTTTTTTTAATGTATCTTTAAAAAGTAACACCAATATTTTCTTACTCCATTTTATATAACACTTACTATGCTCTTATTTATTTTTTGTAGAGTTGGCAATTCTACTTTTTTAAGATATGTCAGGCTTGACAAAATAATGTTCTAAAGTTCTATCCGCTTAGCTCTAAAATCATTGAAGTTACTTGAGTTTTTATGCGTTGTGCATTTTAATTTTTCCCGCCAGTGTAGATCCCGATAGCGTCGATCCTTTTCGACATTATAGTCCATGCCACGGAGATCACGTTTTATGAAATAATACTTGCAAAGAACGCATCAAAGGTGGAGCGAATCCTAATTAACGATAATGCATTAGAGGCGAAATGAATCTTTTTCTCGAATCTGAATCAGAAAAGCAAAACGTTTTTCCGATCTCTGGAATCCTACACATAAAAAGTAATAAAAAGTTTTTTTAAAAAAAACCTCTAAATATTAGAAGCTTTTAATTAAAGCTAAATCTGAAATCTGCGTTTAATGAAAAACAGATTTAAAAATTAAATTACACCGATATGTATTCAGAAGATACGAATGAAATTCAGTAAAAGAAATACATAACTTAACTCTTGAAGCGTGACTTTCATCCTTTCAAGATAATTTGATAAAGCATATTTGATAACAGCTCAAATCTGTTACATTTCTCCAGGATGTTTTTCAATCAAAGCAGATATAGGAGGAGAAATTATTCCAAAAGTAACATAGAATACGAAGTTTTTTCCAGACAACTGAGAATGCAGCTCTATGAACTGCTACATGGTGATACTGACGGTTCAGATCAAACGAAATATCAGCAGTCATCACTTTCTTTTTTCTTTTTAATGAAAATTTCTTTTAGATGTAAATAGAACTAAGCTTTACAAAGTTTAACGGATTTTTAGATTATGATTCGAAACATTCAAATGGTGAAAATATCACAAAAATTTGAATTTTAAAACATCGAATCTTTTTTAAATTCATTAGATTTGAATATCCCACCCCTAGAATCGACCATCACGATCTGATATGCTACACGACAGAAGAAAAATCAAACAATAACTAAATTTGAGAAGCTATTTTGGTATTGATCTAATGGTAATTGATTTCTTTTTCATGTTCTTAAAAACCAGAAATTAATGAAATTCATTTTCTCATAAAATAAGGAAAGGAAGATCTTGACATACATCTACCGTTGAAACAACAAACTCCAATTGAATATTAGGTAAATAAATTATTCGATGACCTTGATTCAGAGAAAATTTTATATAAGACTAACAATGCCTAGTATAAGAATAAACCTTTGAGCATAACGCAGAATAAATACTTCTAGAAACGCATTTCACAGAAGTACAAAAACTAGTTTTATTCTGTTCCTGATTACTATTCAAAGTTACTGTCGAAAGCAAGAATTATTTATTTAAAAAAAAAAACAAAAAAACTTGAGATCTCCTTCCCCTCCAAGACCTTGATTAGAGATACCTTTTTGAATGATGCAAAACCTTAACTCGCTTCGTTGCATTCGCTTCTGACATCTCGTCACGGACTTGACGAGAAACAGACGATAGAACGTTTTTCTCCTTCAAAAAAGCAAATTCCCTACCATTTCCAATTTTACTGCTGCTTAAATACTATCATTGTCTGCAACATCATCTTTCTTATTTTATTATAATTGCCGTAAATGCATTCATTTGTGTTTTAAAAGACTAAACATACGTTAAAAACTAAACGTCGAAAGCTTCCAATAACGAAAAATAGATTTTTCTCGACCATAACTGAAAAGAAAACTATATTTAAAATTAGGAAAAGCAACAACGTTGTGGTTGGCGTAGATTTTAGTTAAAATTCTACCTATTTCGAGGGCAAACAGGTACAGGTCCCTCTTCATCAGGAGCAAAAAATCTGCAACGAATGGAAAGCACAGCTGTAATTATATCCCAAAGGAGTAAAGCGAGTGAGGTTTCGTTACTATTTCTCTCATCTGTCGGCAAAAAGTGTAACGAAAATTGAAAAATTAAGCTAATAGAACTTTAAAAGCGCTAGTAAGGGCTGGGTTTGTATTAGAAGTCATTAACTAAACAAGATAAATCTTTGTGAATGTGAAAAGTTCAAAGAAAACCCAATTCATCAATGGAAGAAGCTATTTGGATAATCTTTTCAGACCCAAATCAAAATTGTGATTAAATTTCCGACTATGATTAGCTATCGAAGACTTCCTAAGATTCGTGTTCCTTGATGTAATTTTTAACGCTCTTTTAGTTCTTTTCTCAAACTACATTGTTAAGATATGGTAGACAGAGAAAAAATAAAATTCTTTACGCAAATCGAGCTGTAATTGTGACTTAAGAAGTTATTTGGCTCTTTGTTATTGAAAGTATAGTAGTCAGAAATAGGAAGCAATTTTAGAGAATAGTTTTATATTTATACTCTATCTTATTTCTGTTTCATGACTTTTGCTAGAAATTTTATATGTAGATTTACTTGCTCTCGAATTAAAAGCAACTAGTAGCACTGTCTAGCCATCCATACCTCACAACCAATTTTTCGTCTTCTAATTTTACCGCCAATCTTTAATCTGGCAACTGCAGGCAAACATAGTTGCCACTGAATAAAGAAGAAAACCCCGTTACTACATTATTCTGTTCGTTGTACTGAAGTAAGCTATCGAACATAAAAAAAAAAAAAGATTTTCTGGCCTTATTTTATTAATTTACATATGACACTAGTCATAAAATTAAATATTTTTGTAATATAGGGTATTTTTCTCTTTTTGTAAGCATTTTTATATACATGTTTGTATCTCTTGAATTTATTTGGATACTTGCGTAATTTTTCTAATGATTTTTGCATTTATTAAATTTTACTGAATTAAAAGAGTATTTAATATAGTGCAGGGGAACTCTTGACATGCATATGGGTTTGCTAATTCTGGTAAATTAAAAATGCTTAATTTTTTTTTTAAGTTTACGTAGGCATGGCTCGAACGAAACACGATGTCTGAGCAACTGGGGTGAGAATGAGACAAGCTAATTCCCCCTGATGAGGTTGGAACTTGTTTCACTGACTTGTTTCACTGTTCAATTGTTCATTTCTCTAAAATTTTCATTTTCATTTAATTTGTATTTAAATTGTATTTAGTAATATTACTAGCAGAGAATTTTCCTTTACCTTTTTACTTCTATTCTTCATTTCTTCATGTTAATTTTTCTTTTTAATTTTCTAAAATTTATTCTATTTTGAACTTTTTGGAATTGGTACTTAAATTGCATAGTTGATTGAAGTAAATGTGGACTTTAGATTGAAATTCCTTAATTTTTGGCTAAATTTGCACTTTTAATAGGAGCTATTTTCATTTCATTAATTTGATTATTGATTTAATCTTTGCAGCCAAGAGGCAGGATTCTAAAAATTGTCATACTTTCCATTTTGATTATGTTAATATATACATATAGTCCAAAAATGGAAAGTAGGATAATTTTTAATATTATTATATTGTTTATCTTTATATATGCATATGTTTGGTGCGGCCGATTGCAACGAAAAAGGGAGGTACACAACTAGATGTTATAACAGTAGCATATACAAAATTTCAACGTTTACGTCTACTCGTTTACAGTGCGTTTTGGGGAAAAAGAGACCTTTATTCTATCCGTAAACATCATCCAAATGGATTCGGGAACACGGTCTAAATGGATGTTTTCTTTGAAATATGATACCCGAAATCTTTCGCGATTACAATACTTTCTTTACAAGGATGTAAAAAATGAAATTATGAAAAGAAACATCGTCTCCCAAAACATTTAAACAAAACTTTTGAGTATCTGAATTACTGCATGAGTTACTAATTAACACTTTTTGAATAAATTATTTTATTACAAGAAATATTTTGATGATATTTATTTTGCAACAAAAAGGCTTAAACTAAAGACAAAAATAGTGTATTAGGAAAAATTTGGAATCTATGCTTCGATATTTAGTGCGAGATCTACGCAAATAAAATTCAACCATACAAGTGTCCGAAAATGAATGGGAGCCACTGGAGATAAATGAAATACGTGACTTATTAATTTAACACTAAATATTAAATCTTCCGTTATTTTAAATTTTGTATATCCCCTACCTAAAAGTGATTTATAATTTGGTAGAAAAATTCGATTTTTTTCGAAGCAGACCATTCGAAAAAACCATTATGCTTTCGCCGGAATTTCAGGTACGGATCTTTCAGTTGTTAGCTGGAATATGCTAACATTTGCACACAAATGCGATAGTTCCTTATGTCCGACCTCACTTAAATGGCGATTAGGGAAGGATACGAAATCCAGTCGACCAATCACTGTGTTTTAACTTGGGCGTAATTATTGAAACATTTTTCAATGCTTTTTAAGTGCCAGAAAACCTAAGAAATTAAATGTGCTCTCCCCGCGATACGGACCACGGATCTTCAGTGTTAGCTGGACACGCTACCACTTACACTGCGACAGTATGCATGGGGTATGGATAATTCCCCATACTTTTATTTTATGACTAATGCTCAAATATTATTAATCTGTCGTGTTTCAACAGTGCAGTATTTTGTTCGTACCTTCTAACATCATCAAACACAATTCTTTTAAGTCCTAAAAATATTAATGAATGCACTTTTTTTTTCCTTTAATCTTTCATCTTAATTAATTTTGCTATAAATCCCAAGAAATAAATTTCATTGATTTTTCCTAAGAATAAAGCTATCTGTAAAATTCGTTTTGCGAGTTAATGAATGTTAAGCATCATAAATCCAATACAATTAGCAATTGTATTAATAACTGTTAATTTTGAACATCTTAATTTTTATTTATTTATTTACTTGCCTTACTGTGAAACCAATATCAGTGCCCCCCTTAAGCTACAAACTGTAGAACACCAAAGGCAAAAAGCAACTCCTAGAAACGCGCTGCAGATAACCCTGCTTCAATAACTGCAGGATTAAAATACGAAGATGTGCCGCTAGCGTGACGCTGCGAGTAGCCTAGCTAATCACAAGAAGACAAAGGTGCTACCTGCTATCCGACTCGAGTTATCGAATGAAGACGAGAACCTAACTTGGTAAGAAGATTCCTTTAGAAATGTTGTTACTCACTCGGTGTTTGGTCTGATAGCAACTTAAAACTGAATTTTACTGAACAGTTATTAGAAACAAAGAATGTTAAAATCGCTCAGATGATTATATTTCTAAAATTATTACAACAATTATTCATAAACATGAATTTAGACTTTTTTACCTTGCAGGTAGAACACGGAGTACAGTAACACCCGTCTACTTTTCTCTTTGGTGCTAAGAACAAAGAAAATTAAATCGAATGTACAAACAAACATTTGAAACTACAAAGAAAGAGTTGCCGAAATACTGAAGATTTCTACAAGTATATTATCCCTCCCAAAACAATCGCGCGGCAATTTCAAAATCACCGTCCTAAAAAATGAGCCAACTCAGTGTAATAGACCCATTACGGTAACCCTCGTTACTACGGAACAAGCCGCCAAAGCTGGGAAGATTCAAATCACGTATCACGGTAAAGCCATTTAGTTCCGGTTGAGAAAAGAGCGACATTTTTTTTTTTGTCACTCTTCTTTTTTTCACTCTCTCTCTCTCACTTCTTGTGATAAAACAATGAGGGTAAAAGCACTCGGGCAGCCGCGAGAGACTACAGATGCCTAAATAAATAATTTCGCAACTTGATGTGGGAGCGTAACGGGGCTTACCAATGGGCGCGCTGGTGACCCATGTTCCGCAATTTATCTTCAGCCGCCTCTTTTTGTTCCAGCCGCTATGTGCTTTTATCTATTTATGTTGGCAACAGAATGACACAGGAGGTTCATTTTTTACATCACACCCAGTGTTACTACAATAAATGGATGGAATATGGTATGCAGAACAAGAGCAGAGGTCCAAGAGAAAAATGACGCCAATATATGATGCCATTAACATTAATTAATACTGAAGGAAATAAAAAATTTTAATTTTGTAAAAATTCCAAAATTTGTCAAATGTGTTAATGAGAAATAAGGAAAGTTATAATTCTTTAACCAAATTTATATCCATACAATTAATTAATAATGTGCACTTCAACTAAGGTAAAAGATATTTATGCTAAACATATACATTTGTAATAATATTTAACTACCCGGCAAAAAAGTGTTATTTTATAGTGAGAATTTTTGACAGTCATCAGTATATCTAAAAGGTAAATTAATATCAGGATTCAACAATACCTCTCTACCGTGACTATTTTCATAGAAGACTAAACTTATCTGGATCCGTATATGGTCGTCTTAGCGAGGGTTCACTAGAATATATTTCATTTTAAGTTTTCAATCAAATAACATATTTTTTCTATACTAAGCCGCACTTTCCTTTCCCAGATAAACATTGCTAAAGAGAAGGTGCATATTAGAATCGCAGATTCTTCCGAATTATTAATTATTCTGACGTAAAAAATTTTCAAAAACACTGATTTAAATATATGCACTCTTGCTAAAATCTCCAAACTAATTGTTAAGAAAACACAGTGAAACACATTATGGTCGGTATTATTTCGATGTAATTATACTTACAGGAATGTAAGTATGACTATTCTGTAATGTGCTCATCTAAGCTCTTATGCAAAGTCGAAGTTCATATTAACTCATTGACAAACGTCAATCATGTAAATTCCATTCTTGTACCCCGTACTAGACGGTTAAAAGTAAACCACCGCGATCAAAATCGTCCCGCAGAAAACAATGCAAGGGAAAAAACGCCATCCCACAAAACATCGTGGGAGGATAAAAGGGAGAAAACACCGCAGTTCTAAAACATCATGGTAGAAAATACAGCGACGCAAAATCTTCGCAATTTTAAAACACAATCATGAAAAAAAAAAAAAATCTGAAAGGTTTCAGATTTTAAATTACGTCCAAAGGGAGGTTTATTTAACATTTTGTGTGTTACCTTTATTTGTTAAATACCATGTTCTTCGCACTTAAACCATAAAATTCAGTTCAACAGCAATATCGCAAAATAATTTTAAATTGAGCATATCTTTAGAAATTTCGGTACACGCTCTCACGCGCTGGAGATAAAAATGTTTTTCTGTACAACGTTGGTATTGCTGGCTTTGAAATCTTTGAGTCTGTTAATGAAAAATTCGTTAAAGTTTTAGAGAATATTGTTACGAATTTCACATTTATTTGGCTATTTATTTAGAACTGTAATTAAAATTCCTTAACGATAATAACGATAATAACGATAATAACTTAAATAATAACGATTTTTGAAAAGAAAGCTACGTCAAAAAAAAAACATGCATACATTTATGCAGATTTTTCATTTTTTAAAATTTAATGCAGAGCGATAACATTTAGTGGCAACAATTTGAAAAATGATACGCCGTTTTTGTGTTTCCGGCGCAAAATCGCAAAACGAAAGTAATAGTCCTTCGGGACTAAATCCCTTTGGACTAAAAATTTCAAATAAAATTTAATTAAAAAAATTATGCTGAAAATCTCCCAAGGGGATACGGGAATGGAATTTACATGACTTAAGTTTCATTAATTCAACAAATTTTATTTACTATTGGGAAACAGTAGAGGTTATCATTAAAAACTTTTCATTTATCGTGAGGAATTTTTTTTTTTTTTTTTTATTATTTATTGTTGGGAGCCAAATTTTTAAGGGTTATTATTACACACTGGATTCGGCGACTTATCGGGAAACTGGAAGCCGCGTTAAAAAACCGGGAGTCTCTCAGCAAAACCAAGAGTTCGCAGCTATGACTTGTCGATTTCACAAAATATCTCAAATTAAATGTGATTTTGCATTCACTGTAAGCTGACTATATTTCTTTAAAATATGGGACATCGGGATGACGTAAATGGATAAGGATCATAGACTTTATAAGAAATAGACTAACGGAAACGGGTTTTCTCCCTCGTCTGACGCATTCCCTGCTGTCTCCTTGACCACATCTGGTGGAGTAGGGATGACTATCAGAAACTTAACAATGGTTGGCTATTGCAGAGCCTATAATTGTCAAGAAAAAGCTGGTTGTAGCGCCTCATTTCACAAATTAGAATGTTTACATATTTTTATTTTTGAAACTGAGATTGATTTTTAAAAATTTAGCATATTTATCAAGCATAATTAAAGTTCCAAACAATTATAAAGCTGTTGCATACTTTCAGGGCTGTATATTTTTTTAGCTTTTCCTACACTTAAGGAAATTTGTAACTCCTACTTTTAGAAAATAATATTTTAAATCTGAACTAATAGAAAATTTCAAACAAACAATTTTCTCTTAGAATTTTTATGCTTTTCATTGGTGTAAATAAGTAAAAAATACTAAAATACCTAAAAATGAATTTTTGAAAGTTTTTGTTTATAATTCTAAACTGTGCTTCTTTTTTAAAATGATAGGTGAATATTATAGCATAATTTTTATAAAGGAGTTTTATTTCAATTAAATTTCATAATACATAATAATGATAAACACCTTTAACACCTTAATAATTTTTATACATTTATTCTACTGTTAAAATTGTATTTAACTGTAATAATTAATTTTGCAAATATTTTATAGTGATTATTTTTGTTAAATTTATTTTTAGTTCGGCATAAGATTTTTTTATTTACAGTGAATTTAAGTTATTATCCCAAAAGGGACGGTAGCCTAGAAAAACTATTAGTTTCGAAACGGCATTTTGCGCTTTTTCACTATAAATGTTCGTTTCACTTTGCAAATTGTGGCCACCAAATATTATCGCCCTGTATTATATTCAAAGATATTAAATAATGAAGAATCTGCATGAACACATGTATGTTTTTTGCAATGTGAAAAAACGACGGTATCTAGAGCCATGAAATTTTGAATAATATAATCCTCCATCCGAACGTAGGCACTTGGACAGCCGAATTTCGATATTGTTTTAATTCATTTCATATTTTGTAAAACTTTCACGGATTTTTGATTAACAAACTCAAAGAGTTCAAAGCAAGCAATAGCAACACTGTACGGAAAATAATATTTTTATCTTCAGCGCGGAAATTCTACAGATATACTGCTTTCAAATATTTTGTGATATTGCTGTTGAATTGAATTTTATGTGGTTTATGTGCAAAGAATATGATATTCAATAAATAAAGGTAACACACAAAACGTTAAAAAACGTTCCTTTGGGCGTAATATAAAATCTGAGTGCTTTCAGATTTTATTTTACCTTTTTACTTTTTTTTCCATTACACTCAGAAACGTTTATGCTCAGAATTTTATGAATTATTAAAATAAGTAATCATCTTATGATCATATTGTAATGTTAACAATTAATGATCATGCAATCAAATAAATGATTGTCTTTTTAATGTTATAATAATTTTAAAAATCAATGCCTGAAAATGCTCATAAAATTAAAAAAGAATAAATCACATCTTGTTTAATTTTGCCTTAGTTATTTCAAAGCATCATGTACTATCAATCTTCTACGCAAAAGTAAAATGATCAATTTTCTGTTTAGAGTTTTTACCGCTTTATTAAAGCAAAGCTGTTTATACAAGAATTACGCGTGAAAAAATGCGCAGAATGCAGTAAAAAGTGCTCTATTAAATCATATTTGTAAAAAGTGTGACTTTCATAATGTCATCACTTATACAACACAACGCATTTAATAATTAAAAGCAGTTTTGTGATATAAACGCCATAGGTTTCAGTGTTAAAGTAAACCAGATCGTCCCTACTCCTTCTTGCGGACATGTGGGGGACACGCGCTCCGCCCACAGGGTTAGTCTTATAAGGTCCATAATAAGGATAAATCATGACATAGAAAGGATGACCAAAAGCTTTTGTGACATGCATGCCCAATTAATCATAATTCTTCGGTAACAGGGTAAAGATATTCGGTGTTTATTTATTTATTTTAAAGCAAGCAATCACGAAAAATCAGCCATATTGTCGGCAGGAATCGAGTCAAGAATGTTCCATTGGCTAGCCGGACTCGCTACCAATTAGACCATCAGAGCGTGCACGGGTAAAGATGATAATTTCTTACTTTCTACTATACTTTACCAGCGACTGGGAAGAGAAGAATGAGACTCAGTTAGCGAAACACAAGTGGCGACAAACTGTCGTCCACTATATTTAAGCCACCACTACAGATACTAAGTTTTTCAGATAAGTAAATGCGGAAATTCAGATATGCCCTCGGCGAGATTCGAGCCACGGATCTTCCGATACTGCTAGTCGCATGTACTACTAGCTAATCATGACAACACGTAAGAGGCAAGACAATAAATTCTTATAACAAAACGTATATAAAATATGCCTTTGATGTGGGCCGTATTCCGCCAAAATCATATCATGAACATTTCTCATATAAAGTTACCATACACAGCAAATTTCGATCTTTCAACTCTTTATATTTAAACTGGTCGAATTCCATGACACAATTTACCACAACTAGCATAGCTTTTATCGTTTCTACATTTAAATTACGTTTCTCCTTTGATTAATACTATTCACAGAAAAGAATATTCTTTCAATAACTACTATATTCCTGGAAGAAAATAGAATTAATTCACAACAGTACAGAAACCTAGAAAGCCTAGAGTTTTCATTCATTTCGGAAAAATCTCTACTCATCTCTATAATACAAGAATGCTCATTTCTATTCCATGCGTTTAACTGTCTCACAATTATAGATTAATATTGAAACCCACTGTGACAGAATACGATGGAATTTCTTCTGTTTCCAACAGGACAAATGAGTGCTTCAGTCTGCTTATCCTGCACTTCTTTCCATACAAGTGTTCTAAGTAGAATCCACTTCATCTTCCTTAAGATGTATTTCCACTTGTTGATATATGATTTCGAAAAGGCCCAGTTGAGGAAACAACAAGGCTCAGTTGAGGGGCTCTATGCATAGCATTCTTTCAGGGCTCCCAGCGTCCTTTCCCAGTTTTTATAAGATGATGGGAAAACAACATAAAGAGGAATTACGGCATTTAGGAGTTCCTTAAAACGTGAGGTCCTAGACTCAAGCTTTTGCGGACTTAGGGAGTAATCAGACCCTGATTCTAAGCCCGTTTCACAGAAATTTTCATCAACCATATGAAATATACTCTCGTTTATTTCCCCTAATTCTGCGAAAGCATTTGATTTACTTCTGTAGTTGAAACAGGACAGATATATTGAAACTTTAATTTTTGATTGAGGATTTGTTCGTTTAAAACGTAGGTGCTTGACCTTTTTGCATTTCACAACCACAACTTCAGATAAGGGTTTTTAAACACTTCTTGTAACACGACGAGACATGTTTCTTGAGGAAAAAAAGCATGGAGCCCATCATAATGCTCCAGCTTCTAATATACGGTTATAGGTTATGAAAATAATTTATTACTGAATAGCAAACAATCATACTTATAGTTTTTAGTAAAATCGGAACAAAATTGGTATACGTAGGTACACTATGAAAAAAAAAAAGGGGGGAACAGTTTTATATCTCCCGTTCTACTGGGCCGATTGACGAAATTCAAATTTCGTTTTTCATGTCTCGAAAGCGCGACTTAGGATATATATTAGATTTATATGCAGCACTGTTCTAAGATTGCATTTTAACACAAAATCGGACTTTTTCTGAAATAACATACCAATTTTTTCCATAGTTCGATTCTACGACTCATATTATACCTAAATATTAAATTTTATAATTTTTGGTGAGAAATTTATGGAAAAATTTTAAAATTTATCTTGGCACACTTTTTTCGGTTTGCGCCAAGAATAATTCACTTGCCGAACTTCTTAATTTATAGCAACCTATTTTCCTTTCATTTTTTCAGTGTACACGAGCAGAAAAATCAACGTTCATACTCTCAAATAATTTTAACAAAGTGCGTAAACCCCATTTGGCGTTATTATTGCTTATAACAATTATGCCAAATTTCGAAGCGCGCCAATATGTAAATTAACGTATATCTTAGGAAATTTTGAATAAAAAAGTCTAATTTTCACAAGTATGATTAGAAATACATCTACTTTAAGAGGATAGTAAAGAATTTTATACGTTATAACTCAAAATTTAAAAAAATTTACAAAACTTATTTAAAAATACAAATTTTAAAGGGCGAATTTTATTTGGAATGAACTTAAATTTCGAATTTTGGAAGAAGTAATTAAGTAAGTTTAATAAAAAAAAGAGATATTAATAAATATATATCAAATTCAATTAACACTGAGAAGCTAAAATTTTGACAGCTAAATTTTTAAAAACAGCTCGTGCGATTTTTACAAAACTTGGTAGTTTGGCATAACTTGAGTTGTAGAATCGAAATAAGGAAAAAATTGGCACGCCATTTCAGAAAAAGTCCAACTTTGTGTCAAAATACCTACATTAGAATAATGCTGTATACAACTCTAATACATATCCTAAGCCGCGTTTTCGAGACATGAAAAACGCCAGTTGAATTCTGTCAATCGGTCCAGTAGAACGGGAGATATAGAACTGCCCCCTTCCGCCTTTTTTTTTTTTTCGCAGAGTGCCTTAAAATGTTTCGAACCTCACTTACATAACATCATTTTACAATAAATTTCTCTTGCAGACATGCAGTGACAATAATAAATGAATAAATTTGAAAGTTTCGTTAATGAAATCATCTGCAGCTTTTTTTTTAATTGACTGTTTACTGAATGAAGTGACATGCTAGTAAAGTATTTAAAACTGAGTATCGTTTCGTGATTAAATTTTTCATTTATGAAGTTCTTAAACCCAAAGAAATGAAACAATGCTTGGATCGTCTGTACGGCGATTCGTCGTCTTCTCATTCTTCAGTGAAAGAATGGACAAAACAATTTTTTTTTTACATGGGCCAAGAATCCACAGATGATAATTTCTGTGAAGGTCGACTATTGGAGGCACTGGCATCACAAAATATTAGAGAACAGGAGAATAGAAGTCAGTGAGGTAGCAGCAAGATGGGAACTATCTAAAACTACTGCTTTGAGTATCTGACATGAACTTCTGCAAGTTGGATACTCTGACTTTTTTTAGCAATTAAATCAACAACATGGTCTTTGCTGTGAATAGTTGTTGCAGCTTATGTGAGGAGTTGGTGTACAAAGTAGAGAAATTTTTATAGCCGATCGTAAGAAGTGAAGAAATCTAATACTATGATCCTCTATCGAACAAGGAATGAATGGAGCGGAGAAAACCAAAAAGAAAAGTAAAGATACAGCAGAGAAAACGATAATGGCTACAATTTTTTTCAGGGAATGTTCCTGATAGATTTCATAACCATTAAAGTAAGAAACACAACTATTAGTTTGGAATATTCAGCAACCCTTTAACATAAATTGATAATTAAAATTAGAGAGAAAAGGCCTGGAATGCTGAGCCACGAAGTTTATCTTCTCCATAATAGTACTCAAGTGCCTTCAGGTGTCACTGCTGAAGAAGCAGTACAGAAATATGGGCCTAAGGAACTTGCTCACGTCCCTTAAAGCCCGGATTCAGCTCTGCGTGATTTTTGTCAGGTTTTAGTTTGAAGAAATGAAACCTGAACTTTGCGAAAAAAGATTTGATTTAATGATATCGTGAAAAGAGCAGTTACAGAACATTTTGAGTACAACATCCAAGTTACTTTTTCACGGATACAGAATTGCTTCGATATACTTTTAACGAAGTAGAAGGAGATTATATTATATAAGCTATTTTCTTTTAAAAGTATATTCAGGGCAGAAACTTTTGGATCTGCATAAGCACTTTTCAAAAGGACAGGACGGCTGGAAAATTCCACCTTCTCTTTTAAAAAAAGGTACTGTTTCATTTTAAATGGTACATAAGCACGCGCGCACACACACGCGCAAGGTCAGTTTAATTTAATGAGAATACAATCTGAATTGCTGCCATTTTGAATTCCAAGATCTGTTTCAACGAAATTTCTGAAATCAACAAGTGTAGATTTCCTTCGAATATAAGAAAATGACATACTGCGCATTTTGCTGTACGGTAGTTATGTTTCTTTCGATGAACTTAAGCGAAAGCGATTTAATATCATACCAAAAGTGAAAGAAATTAATATCGATTTCAAATACGTCTAGTGACATTAATGCCATTTATTAAGTTAAAAAAGAGAGAGAGAGATATAGCATCAATTGAGGAAAACTGAGGTGTGTGGGAATCGAATGATAAAAACGTTTCGATGATTGGTGATGATGACAAAGTACACGAAGGCTATCCAAGGGAAGGGATGCCATCGTGAAGGATTTTGTAAAGGAAATGGGATCATATTCACGTTACATGTGGGGAAAACCATGAATTCTAACCATGCACCCAGCCCGTTCGCCAAGATTCGAATCCGGGGCAAACTAACCGCTACATAGCGGTCTTTAATCACTTGGCCACTGGTGGGCGGAAAAAAAAACCGGGAAACGATTCGAATAATTTACTAAAAGGAAAAGAATTTTATTAAAGTTTCTTACAACACGTAGCTCTGCTTCGTTAATAAGTACGTACTCTGACAATGAAAGATGTGAATGGAAGAGGGCTGATGTTTCATCTCTAGACATCGAACATCACTTTCAAGAACTCGTGAAACCGAAGGTATTAGTGAAGGCTCTAATAATTCTAAGAGTAAAGCCAAACACTTTTTTTCGTAAATAAACCTCACTGTTTGTGCAAGTACGAAAGATAGAATTCTAAAGTGGCTTAAGACAATGAACCTCATATACCCCACTGCAGAATATGATAAGCATCAAGGAAAAATTATTTTTATTACTGAAGGAATATTTTAATCATTTTAGCAAAAGAAAATTTAGTAAATAAATGGTTAAGAGACAGAAAACTATCAAGAATGACCAACTCCTATTTTTAAATTCTTATTTACTTAGCTTTCTCTGCACACGAAAATAAGTTTTTTTTTTTTTTTTAAAGTCATTTTAGATGAATTTGCGGTTAGTGTTAAATAATGCGGGGAATCGACGAGGAAATGATTCTAATGACCTTCAAAGCACAGACAGACATCATATTTTATTCAAAAGGAAATTAGATTCTATTCGAGTACAGCCGAGGAAGGGGGAGACGAAAATTATCCAACCACTAACAATAGGATGAATCTATTACGACATTTATATGCACATTCACAGAAATTGTTCCATGACTAATATGTAAGCAATTAAGGATTGCATAGCTCTTTCAACAATTTTATAAATATCATAAGTAAAGAATACAAGTCGATTTTACACATCTCCATACGTCTGGTGGGTTTACACAGAAAACCACATTTTGGTACTAATATGAAGTATCTTAATAAAGATGACCGTTACAGGGCTCATTAGGAAAAATTTTAATCTCATCTCTGCAAGATTTTTTTAAAGGTTTAGAGAGGGTTACAAATGACCAGTTAGCGTATATGAAAAATTCACGTCTAGTTAAAGACTTTTTCTTTGAATAACAACAACAAATAAAATTAATTTCAGTATCCGAAAAAAAAGTATCAAAGTCTGACACGTCTTTTCAAACGCTCTTAATAAAATATATTTCGATGCTTTTATTCCTCTCCTCCTTTTACTTCTTTCCTTTTTTGATGCATTCATTTCTTTCCTTCCTTTTCCTTTCCTTTTACTTCTTAAATCACGTTAAATATGCTAAATTATCAGATTGGTTTAAAGTTTTCACTGGTGTTACTTACTGAACTCGTTTATGTTTTGGAATAATAATAAGAGAAAATAAGATGAAGATATAGCATCCTAAATTAACATAACTGTTCTAAAAATGGCAAATTTCATTTGTTCCTTTCATCCATTCCAAAAAGACTCATAAAAATATTACATGAAGTTAAATATGAAACAGAACGCTCGTTCACCATTTTGCTGTTAAGTAAAGGACATCTAAGACCGCATAATGGCATTTCATGCCCTCTTTTAAGTATGCATTATGCAAAATGGATTCCTATCACTCAAAAAGATTCTGAAGAGAATTAATAAATTTCAATGTGTGTAGCATTAACAGCACAATAGACGTCACAGAGATCCTTGATTTTGGTCCATAATCTGGAAAAGATGTACAATACATCGCTTGGAATTTCATGTTTCACTATTTGAAGTGGCCAAGATTATCCCCATGATTCGCAAAATGAGTCCGTGCTCAATTTTTTTGAAAGAAGATTTGCTGTTCGGTGTCTTCCATTTCCAATTACACGCATTTATAAAAAAAATCGCATGTAGCACTTCTAACTGAAAGTTGAAGCTGATATTAGCTTCGACAAAGAGAAAAGGGTAAAAAAAAAGTACTCAGAACGTACAATACACTGATCTTAAGAGAATCTTAAATGTGTTCATGAGTCATACGCAGCTGTACATGTCGCAAAAGCCCATGCCTCTAATCTTTTTGAGCCACTCAAATTAAATAAAAACACTTCTAATCTATTTCACGTAACACATACTTCACAGTGACGTCGTTAAAAGCCACAGTTTATTCTCGGATACCCGGTACTTTAATCAACATGTTCAAAGAGAATAAAGAATTAAATATATCGTAGACGTTAGCGTAACATAAATCTGTATTTTTGCTATTGACTTACATCCATTTTCTATGTTACGTCCAATTTCTACATTATTTTTTCAATGTCTTAGGCTAAATCAAAAGAAAGAGATGTGTACTGCGAGATGAATATATCAAGAGTTATCGCGTTGAAGACAAACCTCAGTTTTTCGCAAAATCAAGTACTTGCTAAATGTTTAATCCCGTTTTTCACAAAAAAGCGATTTTGAAGCTTCGAAATTTCCGCGTGTGGAAACTACAGCCTGAGTAAAAACTTTAAGGCCAGTAAAAATTTTTGAGAAAATGTAAAATGAAATAAAAGGGATTCAAATAATATTAATTATTAAAGTTTATTGATAAGAAATAAATGCTATAAACATAATTTGTAAATACATAATAATGAGAAACATGTGGTTATTTACAAAGTTAGTATTTCTGCTTGAGTAAAAACTTTAAGGCCACCACTTATTTTTTAAAAATAAATATAATATAATCGTGTAATTACCATTGCAACTACTAGCTTGTGACACCGCTGCAATTTTCATATTTGTCATACGTTTCTTCGAAGTATTGGTGATCTTTGTGAAGATGGCGAAGGGTAAGAAGTTAACTGATCGTGAAAGAGGAGAGATCGAAGCTTTGTCTTCAACAGGAATGAGTAGTCGGGCTATTGCGATAAAGATAGGAAGATCAAAGACTGTAGTCAACAATTTTTTTAAAATTGAAAGACAATTATGGTAAAAAGAATACTGGGGGAAGACCTAAAGCTTTGTCCTCGCGTGTTGAAAGAAGAGTTTGCCAACTTGTATCTACTGGAAAGTACTCAACCAGGAAACTGATTTCGACGACAGGTTTAAAAGTTTGTAAAAAACGATTTATAACACAATTAGAAGGTCTGGAAGGTTCACTTACACAGTAAAATTGACTAAGCCTCAGTTACTGCAGAGACACAAAATAGAGCGTTTGAACTTTGGCCAGAAAGTCATGACCTGGGACAACCAATGGATAGAAATTATTTTTTCTGACGAAAAAAAATGGAATTTGGATGGACCAGATGGCTGGAATTTCTACTGGCATGATATAAGAAAGAAAAAAAAAATATTCTCCAAGCGCCAATTAGGTGGAGGGTCTGTCATGACTTGGGGCTGTTTTGCTTACAATGGTGTGGGCTCAATTGCATTCGTTTCAGGTAGAATGAATTCACAAGGATACCAAAATGTCCTAACAAATCATCTTTTGCCAAATGCTGAATGTCTTGCTGGAGAAAATTGGAAATATCAGCAAGACAATGCATCGATCCATTCGAGTAACAGCACAAAAAATTGGTTCCAAGTCAACAATGTTGAAACTGTGAAATGGCCAGCTAGATCACCTGACCTCAACCCAATCGAGAACCTTTGGGGTGACTTAGCAAGAAGAGTTTATGCAAATGGGAGACATTTTACATCAACAACAGAGCTGAAATCTACTATCGAAGATGAATGGTATAAAACCAACCCCACCCTTTGTCAAAAACTCGTTTCATCCATGAAAACAAGAATATTTGAAGTAATTCGAAGAAATGGCTCCTACACAACCTTCTAAGAATTTGTAATTTTTTTCTTATATGTTATTTTCTATGTTGGCCTTAAAGTTTTTACTCAGGCTCAAATATTCATCTGTGTGTTCTGTAATATTTTCTAATAATAAAATATTTGCAAATTAATTTTTCTACTTTTTTTACTTTTATTTAAGCTCAATAATTATCAATCAAATGGTATTTTAATTTCTCAGTTTAAATGTTTTCATTTGCTCGAAAATTTTTACTGGCCTTAAAGTTTTTACTCAGGCTGTATACCTAAAAAAATAAAACACTTTGCTGAAACATAGTTTTCACTGTCAGATCCCGATTTTCTAGAGTAATACTAGAAATGATGTCCCCATTAACTCAAAATTATGATTTATCCAAGAAACATAAGGAAAAAAATACACAGAAAAATAACTTAAAGATAAATAGCTTATAGGAGGAAAAAATCTACTAACTATTTACCTATACTCTAAGACAGGATAATCTAGAGAATAAATCCATTTGGTTACATTAATTTAGATCACTATTCAAAGTTTCTCTTTACTGGCGTATGCACCTTTTATCTCTTTATGTCTTCCTGCCCGTCTATGTTTCTTCCTCACTTCATGTTTACATGGCCTTGGATTTTGTTACATTACTTTCGATAGGAGTCAATAAAACATTAACAGCTATATACATAGTTTATTTTTTAAACCGAGCAGTTTACTTTTAACGAATGAGTTAAGTATCTTTACACAGCCCGTATTTAGGAAAATTTAAATTCAATACTTTTGTAGATAAAAATAAATCCTAGATATTACTATGACATGAGCTGCTATCACTGTTGTTAGTTCACACATTTTCCCTTTCCCTTTTGTAGTTTCCTTAGACAGTTTTGCATCACGTTGATGGTTTCAGTTTTTCGCATTGTATAGCAACATTACCATTTTATATCTATAGCAGTTTCCTTTAGCGGAATTGTCACATTTATTCTCAGCTCTTCAGGTCATTCCTATCTTTTTAAGAAGCTCTGTTTAGATCATCAGCCATGCTGCTTGTTAAAATTTGAGGTGCTACATTCTCTCTTTCGTGACTGGTCCACTAGCGAGAAGTTCAGATTTTTTCAACTAAGAACTCATAATACCGCTGTGTCGAAAATAATAGTTTTTCTTTCTCCTGAATCTGTACTGTCTGTGACATCTGACACTGTAACTATGTGAATTGTGCGTACTGTGCAAACTACGAGCTGTGTTTACCGAAACCACGAACTGTGCAAATGAGCAAACTACGAAACTGCATCCCCCTGTACTACAATTGCCGCCATTTGCATCACTTAACTCAAGCAATTGTAAACTATAATCACATTATGAACAACGCGTGCAAACAGCGAATTATTCGCGCCTATACACATGTGCAAACTATTTACCTACGTGAACTACGCAACCGTGGACAACCTTATGTTGAAATGCCTGTGTAATCTATGACCTACGAACTACTAGCACAGAGATAACTTGCTGTGCACCGCATGCGAGTTAAGGTCATTATCCTAGCAGCTTAGCTCAACACATGCCTTAATTATATTTCCTTACATGTTTTAATTCTTGCTTTTATATATATATATATATATATATATATATATATTCTGATTTTGCAACATTTTTGTTTCCTTGCCATATCTGTTAAGTCAAAGTCCCTCTCTAAATCTGTAAAACAAAACACGAGCGCCCTTGCCTGGCCACGTACAGTCTTTTTCATGTCTCAATGAACTCCCGATGCAGCCTCTTAGGGCTTCAGGGAGTTGTTGCCGCTAGATAGGGGAGGGCGTGGGACATACGCCTGTTTACCTATGTTAGACACCAGACGTCCCCGTCATCCGTAACCTGTGACATCTGCCTCCGCTAACTTAAATAGACCCCAGCTTGAACAGCTTAAGGAACATTTATATGGTGGTATAGCTGTCACAATTGTCATAGTGATAAGGCATAAATCCATTAGCTTCGCTCAGACTTGTGTAAAAAGAATTAAGCCATAGCCAGTCAGGGAATATAACGTTGCGCATGCGTAAATGTGAAGCTGACTAAACGAAATCGTCGAGCGGATGGGTAGTTCGTGTTTATTTCGTTATGATTGGTCTGTTCTTATAACAGGTGGCATAAAGTCAAAAAGTTAGAACATTTAGATAAAATCATAGTGCCAATTTCCTTGAAGTAGCAACGACTGCCTGCTCAGCAGCGGAGATTCGTTTTATATTAGATATAACCATAAAGCCCTCATGTGAATGCTTTCTTACGGATGGCTTTTCCAAATGCAGGAACTGTCGATCGCTTATTCTCAAGCTACTGACACTAAGGATTAGTAATCAGCAGACTTACATTAGTGAGGACTGTTAATTGTCTTCCGTTTAGTTGAAATACAGGCTAAAGCAATGTGATGAGCAGCAGTACCTCGCCGTTCCATGCACTGCAAACACATGGGCAATTTACCCTCCACGGAAAATTAAAACAATAGTTATAACAGAAGTGATCGCCTGAAGAGACTAAAATACTCGTAAGCGCAAGAGGAAATTTAAATATGGATTTTCATTTTGATTTCCTTCTTGATTTACGAATGAATTAATATTCTTAAAAAGAATAATTTTAATAAAATAGTAAATAAATAAATACGAAATCTATAATAATAAATAAAATCTGTAAAATTAAAATATGAATTAATAACTGATAGTCAGTAGGATATAGTCATTTTTACCTTCAGTGCATTCACAGTGAGAGTCCAGGTAAGTGAGCACAGGTCCAGAGGCGACAGACGCACCAAGAAGACGAGCCCGGATGAGGCCTTCGCGCTTCTGTGCCCTTACCAACTGCACCTTCGGTAACTGCGCCAAGTAGTTCTCCAGCCTCTTCTTGAGATGAGCTGTAAAACACAAAACAAAAAGTCTTTCATTTATTTATCTTCATACATATTTCTTTATATTACTCTTAATTCTATCGTTTTATATACCTTCAAACCCAGATATCTTCTCTACATATAATAAAACAAAGAGTCTGTGTGTGTGTGTGTCTTTCGTTCGTGTTCCGAGTAAGCTAATAGACCCAGGGCCATGAAATTTGGTACATAGGTGTATCTACACAAGAGCCAGTGCACCTCGAAGCGATTTTTTCGAAATTCGAAATAGAATTTTTTTTATTTTATGTTTTGTTACCAAATCGCGTCATTTTGAGACATAATGGGCTACAGGAAAGCGAGATTTCACTCTATACATTTCATTTTTACATCGTCGTGAAGCGTAGATACTTAGCTATTTTACGAACTTAAAATAAATTTCGTATTTCAATAAATCGATTAAATACGAATTTATTTAGGAAGGTGAGATTAATAACTTTTCAGCGGAATTCTTTTTAAAAAAACTTATTTTAAAAAATGTGCCGTTTATTTTCCTTTGATTTTTGGACACGTTGAACTTTAATCCTTTCGACTCCTTTTAAAAAAAGAATTTTGGAAAAATAATAATATTTTGTATTTTTTTAAAATTTTTTAAATGAAGCTTCCGAATACACTTCTCACATCTCAGATATTTTAAAATGTAGTTTTGGCAACAATTTTCCTTTCTTATTGTTGCTGATAGATTTTTGATAAATTTGCATCATTTTAAATAGTTTTATTCTTTTAAAAATTTCGGTGTGGCAACAATTTTTCATCCTATTTCTTACCTTACTGTTTTTAAGAGAGTGAAAAGTTTCAGAAATTAAAAAGATGTTTCTTTTTGCAACGGTAAATTGTTTAATTACTTTATTAGGATAATTAACATTTGTATCAAGGGATATTGCTTATTTCATTGTAATATTATGTATTAATTATATATAATTTTAATTAAAAAAATGTGCATGATAT